>JAYRBT010000139.1:70274179-70291804 GCA_036023395.1 Myiotriccus ornatus | reverse complement strand
TGGAGGTTCCGTAGCCAACTTGTATGTGCAATCTGTAGAGCATTGTGGCAAGTCTAAGATATCAGGCAATTTTTAAAACAACCTCCAGACAAAGGAAGGCTCTTCTCAAGGTTCCACTTAAGAAACTGTTACTTATTGAGGCAATTTGGTCTCCCGTCAGTCTCCTCTTGTCCATGCTGAACAGACCATGTGCCCTCAGACTCCTTATATGGCTTCCCCTCAATGCCCTTTATCTGGAGAACAGTTTGAAGAGGGGGCTGTCAAGGTGGGGGTGTTTTCTTCTGCTCTTCATTATGCACTTTTACTTGTGTGTGATACTTGTTAAGCTCCTCTGAGTTTAGCCATTTTCCTATCCCAGTAGAAAAGGTCGTGGAATCACAGAATGCTTTCGGTTGGAAGGGATGTAAAGACCATCCAGTCCCACCCCCTGCCATGGGCGGGGCCACTTTCATCTGGACCAGGTTGCTCCAAGCCCCATCCAACCTGGCATTGGACACTTCCAGGGGTGGGGCAGCCACAGCTTCTCTGGGCAACCTGTGCCGAGGCCTCACCACCCTCACGGGGAAGAATTTCTTCCTAATACCCCATCTAAGCCTGCCCTCTTTCAGTATGCAGCCATTCTTCCTTGTCCTGTCATTCCAGGCCCTATTCAGCTCATCTGGAGCCCTGTCTGAATTATACCTCTGTTCTTTTAACACCCCGGAGTGGCTCATCGGAAGCTGCAGTGCATCACTGCACTGTCAAACTCTTCTTATGTTGTTGAGTTACAGCTATATGGTGTGTCTGTGTAACACAGCATCCCTGACAGGGAGAAACGTTTGATTTATTGCTGAAACAGAGCTAAACAGCCTTGTTAGCAAGGTGGGAGACACAGACAAATGTATATAAACCAAACCTGCGGGCCCGTGCATTTGTTTTCGCAGTAGTGCAGCACTTCTGACAAAGAAATACATCACTCTTATTTATACTTGTCTCCCAATTTACTCGAAAAACTGGGTTCTTCAGTGCATCCTGTTCTTCTTTTTACACAAGGGCAGTTTTTCATACTTGTGGTTGTGACTTTACTTACCTGAAACATCTGATTTTTCAGTGGCATTTGTTACTACTGTTTTGAGTCCTTCTTTGGACACATTGCTCACTTTTCCATGACATTTACCTAAAAAACTGGGTTTTTCTTGTGCTGAGGGCAGTAGTGTAGTCACTGTATCTGGAAGTGTTAAAAAACCTGTGGATATGGCATTTTGGACACGATTTAGTGGTGAACACAGTGGTGGTGGGGGTTTGATGTTTGGACTTGATGATCTGAGAGATCTTTTCTAACCTGAATGAGTCTATGTTTCTAAATCATTAAGAACCTTGTTAGGAAATGGTCTCTGCCCTAAAGGTTTCACGTTCTAAATATGGGAATTAAAAAAGTGTAAAGAGAGAAATAGAGGAAAGAAGGTAGCATTTAACATGAGTCCAGAGTCAGACAACAGCTTCATAGAATCAGCGAATACCAGATTGAAAAGACCTCAAGGGTCATCTGATCCAACCTTTTAATGTAAGATTAATACAAGAAATAATAAGGGAGTCACACAGCCCTGAATTCCACTTATGTGTCTGTTGTTGTCTGCTTACTATGGTACATAATGCAACATTTGGGTTTACTTGGTTGTGTCAGATATAATTTTTGTAGAACTGTGTTATGCAGAAATTACACAGAAGTGTGTGCTTTGGTTTTCTTTTTTTTTTTCTTTTTTGTTTCCAAATCAATGCTTTTAAAATGTTGCCTTTCTCAAATAAGACAGATGTTTCCTGTTAAACACAATAAGCTGATATTGAAATTCTGTTGCATGGTTTGGTAGTTTCTTTGAAAATTCACGTTGACTCTATTACAAGAGCAAATAACTTCTGGTTTTGGGAGGGGGGGTTATGTGTTTTTAAGAAGAGAGGACACTGAATGATAGAAAAATGAGGGAAGTGCAAAGAAAATTGAATTCCTAGCTCTCTCAATCAGGAATTGTATAGAAGGGAATTGAGTGGGGAATTCTAGAAAGAATCTGTATGAAGGTAAAAATCTGACCTTGCACACATACACTCACTGTCCAAAACAGGGAAACTCTGCAGACCAGCTTATTGGTGTTTGTTTGTTTTCCCTCCAAAAGTGTTGTTTGTCACAGTATTTGTTGTGAGCGATAGCAGAGCAAGAATAATTTAATTTTAGAAACTCTATGTTACCAGCTCTAAGGTGCTGTGCTTCCATTAATTCTGTTTACTATTTTGAAAAAGAAAAAAAATAACTTTCCATGTGCTTTTTCTCATTCTTGCCAAAATGCTGAGCACCATCAGAGTTTATGAGTCTATTCATTGATTTAGGAACTAATTAATTTGGACATATTTTAATTTATGTTGTTTCTCCAGCCCCCCTAAATAGTTACCATTTGCTTTTGTGTTTAACAAGTAAAAAAGGCAGAGGTTCTGAAGGAGTTGCTGAAACTTCCTTAAGACTTTCTACTTACAGAAACCTGTAGATGAGCAGAGTTTTCATGAGCAATAAGGCAGTGCACATAATAATGGAGAAGTTCAGTTGGAAAATGCAGGCAATGATTCAGTAATTCTTTTGGAGTTGTAAAGTTGTTTTATAACATTAATTTAATATTTTGCTTTTTGCTTTAAATTTCTAATAAAAACACTGGAGTTTTTAAAATACGGTTGAAAATCTAATGCCAAAAAATGTCACAAAGATTCAATTATTATGTGCTCTCTGATTATAGAATGCGTTTCTGTAGAGTATGGGGCTATTTTCAGTGTTTTTAGTTGAACTATGAATAATTTATCTGATATTTTAAATTTCAGAAGTGTTGTCCTATAGTTTATTAGTGTTTGAGATAGCTTGTTCCCTTCTGAACAGGAGAAAGATGGCTTATAATACTAATTAGTATGACAAGGTCTATTTTCTGAAAATCTTTATTATTTATAGAACATTGCAACTACTCTTTAAGCACACTTTGTATAATTTAAAGAAGAAAGAAGAGTTGGAGAGAAAATAGTTAACAGTAACAAAGTTAAAGAAGATTTTATCACAAGTTTAACAGTTTCCAAACAAGTTTTCAATGATATTAAAATTAATTTTCTTGGATTTTGTTTCAGCATCTGAAGCCAAAAATGATGTATGTTTACGCTAATCTGTCTACATTTGTAAAGACGCTTGAAACACTTAATTAAAAGGGCTGAATTATGGTGTCAGTGCTTGATTTATGGCTCTAATGTTAGTTAACTAATTAGAAATGTAAAATGTTCCAGTTCATTTACAGGCATCGCTCATTAGCTGGCTATCAAGGAGTGACGGGAACTTGAGACTTTTGAAGGAATTTATAGAGCCAGATTTCCTGCCAATTTTTTTTCTTGATTCCAGTAAGATTTAGTTTCCTTGTTAATATATATGTAAGTCCTGTGTAGGTGTCAATAACTTAGTCTGAAGTTGGATTTTGATACCAAAGCTTTTAAAAAGGTATAACACCTTTTGTAAGCAAAATATGGTGTCTCTTTGGTCACTGCATGTTGAGGACTGTGATGTACCAGGATATCAGTCCCAGTCTTTTTTCTCCCCTCAAAAAATAGCTGTTTTCCCTGTGAGATATTTGAGAAAGAATTTAAAAATAACATCTAGAATATAATTTATTTATAACCCCCCATCAGAAAGTAACTACATTGTTATTTATTGTATTTTAAGCTGAACACAGTTGTTCTGTTTCTTTCCTTAAAATCTCTTGGGGTTTTCTTTCCCAGAAGTGTTTCTGTTTTGTAAAAGTGAATTAAAAGAGGGCTAAAAATTACTTCTGGGCTCTGAGGAGACCTTATAGCAACCTTCCTCTACCTAAAAGGGGGCTAAAAGAAGGATGGGGAAGGACTTTGGACAAGGGCCTGGAGGCACAGGACAAGGGGAAATGGCTTCAAACTCCCAGAGGGCAGGGTTAGATAGGATACTGGGGAGAAATTCTTCCCTGTGTGGGTGGTGAGGCCTTGGCACAGGTTGCCCAGAGAAGCTGTGGCTGCCCCATCCCTGGAAGTGTTCAAGGCTGGGTTGGATGGAGCTTGGAGCAACCTGGTCTAGTGGAAGGTGTTCCTGCCCATGGCAGGGGGCAGGACAAAATTGTCTTGAAAGTCTCTTCTTACCCAAACCATTCTGTGATTCTCTGTTTGGGTTAGTAAAGCAGTGGGGCAAAAAAAAAAAGCATTTGATGCTCCTGCTGGACAGCAACTTCATCCTGAGTCAGCAGTGCAGGTCAGCCACGTGCACAGTAAGAAAATTCTTCTTCATGTTCAGGTGGAACTTCCTGGGCATCAGTTCCTGCCCATTCCTCTTGTCCCATTGCTGATCCATCCTCTGCCCCCTCCCTGCGGACACCGATGGACATGGGGGAGGTCCCCTCTCAGTGGCTCCTCTGGAGGCTGAACAGCCCCAGATCCCTCAGCCTTTCCTCCTAAGAGATGCTCCAGTCCCTTCATCATCTTTGGAACCATGTCCTTCTCCATGTCCTCCCTCTCCTGCTTTCCAACAGGTCACCCCCAGCCTGTACTGGTGCTTGGGGTTATTCTTCCCCTGGTGCCCGACCCGGAATTTGCATATGCAAATGATACACAGGCAGATAAATGTACATATTTGCATATTTCAGGCATACATTTTTGATAGGTCCTTGGGTCTCACAGAAGACTGATTGCAGGGTATTCCAAAACATGTCAGAAGAAAAATGTGATTCACGACCTGCTGAGAGGTGTAAGATCTGCTGTTTGAAATGTTCTGTGTAGAGAGAAAGAACCTTACCCCTATGGCTGTGAGGACGAGGAGGAAGAGGGAGGCATTTCTGGAAGGATTAGTTAGGAATCTGAAACATGCAGCTGATTTTTTCAGCTTTTCTTTTACTATTGGCATAAATTGCATATGCAGTTCATTTGATGAAATTGCAGTCTTGCTGCTACTGAATTCAATATGCTGTTGTGAAAATGAATTTATGTAGTTGATTTCTGAAAATCCCAAGTATTATCATTTGACTTAAGAGCCCAACTACATAAATATGCATAGGGCTGACTCTTGGAGAAGTAATTTCTAATTTAGGTGCTTGTAAAACTGCTCTGCTTATTGCTGAGAAACACACCCCAGAAGATCCATGAGAGGTTATTTCACATTCTGGGTAATGCTGCATTTATTTCTGCTAAGTCAGCAGTTCCTGGAGCTGGAACAATATGTTATCTGGTTAAAATTCTTCTATTTGTCCTTCTATTAAATAATGAAATTTCATGAATTCCCTGACATCCTTGTGCTTATTACTGTTTAACTGCTACACATTCAGTGAAGTTATAGATTTCTCAGGGCTTGATCCTTTCTCTGTATAGTGACGAAAGTTATGGGGGTTGGGTGTGAATTGGAAGCTTTATGGAGGAATAAGATCCTTTTTAAAAGGCTTGACCTGCTGAAATAAAGAAGTCATTCACTTGGAATCAGTTTTTAGCTTAAAATAAATCCATTTCAACACGTTCTGATTAGTAACAGTTTTGAACACCAAAGGCACATGTTAGTTATATATCGTGTCCTTAAATCGTGATTTACATTTTAATCCCCTGTGTTGCATTTTTTATTTCAAATTTATTGTATCATTTGGGTTGCACTTGTTGATTGCTCTGGGATATTAAGGAAAATAGACTAACCATGAAGTTATCAGAATGTTGTGAAAATTAAAGCAGAATATTAACACAAATCTTCTGTGCTTTGAAATAGGTGTGATGATGAGAAATCAGAATGGCTTTATATTTTTAATTGTTGTTTCCTGATTTATTTTCTTTTCAAGCTCAAATAAAAGGTGCACTGCTTACAGAGCATTTTTAGTCAATATGCAATTAGGAAACTTCTTTGCGTGATTGCAGCAAAAGGTTATTTTGGATTATGTGCCTATAAGTGGGAGCAAGTGATTATTGCTTTTGTATTCCTTACCTGGAACTCCAAAAGGAGAAAAACAGGTCGGAATATAATCCAGCAGTGACTCAAAACTCATAACATTACATAAGATTTTACTGATGGGAGTAGAATCAACGTGTTTTAGCTCTGTTTGATATTTGGTAATCAGTTTGATAGATGAAGTACACAAGTGGTTAGCCGTGATCATAATTTAAGAATTAAACTTTCTTCATTAGAAAACAGTCTTTGAAAATCAATTTTTTTTCTAGTGGAATACAGATATTTTGCTAACCAGTAGCCTGTTGGACAAATTAGATATTTTTAGACTGTCTTCATGTAGCACTCTCTTTTCAGTTGACTAATCCAGCACTTTTTTCCTGATTTAGAAACAAAAAAGGCTTTTAAAAGATCCTCTACAGAATGGAAACCAGAGATATTTCATATTTTTGTCTAAATGTGATTATCTAATAATGGTTTTCTTGCCGTGTTAGGTTCCTCAGTTTTAAAAATGCATATAACACTGAGGTGATCTAGTAGGATTTCAGCAGTGTAGTCTACTAATAAAAATAATCAAAGTGAAGAAATTAGTTAACAGAGAATATCCCAATTTCTCTTCAGGTATAAATAACTTACACCTTTCCTATGAATCTCCTGAATATCCAAGAAATTCTCAGAGGGTTCAGGGTAGAATAATATTAATTTAGAGTGATGGAATAGTGAGTTGGAAGGGACTGTAAAGACCATCTCTTTCCAACCCCCTGCCATGGGCAGGGACACCTTCCACTATCCCAGGTTGCTCCAAGCCCTGTCCAACCCGGCCTTGAACACATCCAGGGATGGGGCAGCCACAGCATTTCTGGGCAACAAGGTTGTGAATTATTTATATATATACAATTGTTTTTAATTTTATTTATCCGTTTGGATTTAGAGCTACCAGGTATTTCTGTAATCTGTATTTTTTCAGAAATTTGGTAGATAGTTTTGCCAAGAAATGTTGGACCAGGTGATCTTTGAGATCCCTTCCAACCTGATATTCTATGATAAATAAAAAGTGTCCAAAGGAGGGCAGTGAGGGTGGTGAAGGGCCTGGAGGGGAAGCCGTAGGAGAAGTGGCTGAGGGCACTCGGTCTGTTCAGCCCGGAGGCCACTGAGGGCAGAGCTCATTGCTGTTACAGCTTCCTCCTGAGCGCAAGAGGAGGGGCAGGCACTGCTCTTTTGCCTGTGGTGAGCAGTGACAGGACCCGAGGAAATGGCCTGAAGTTATGTCAGGAAAGGTTTGGGTTGGATAATAAAAAAAGGTTCTTCCCCCAGAGGGTGGTTGGGCACTGAACAGGCTCCCCAGGGAACAGGTCACAGCACCAAGGCTGACAGAGCTCAAGAAGCATTTGGATGATCCTCTCAGGCACCTGGTGTGATTCTTAGGGATGGTCCCGTGCAGGGCTAAGGGTTGGACATGAGGATCATTGTGAGCCCCTTCCAGCTCAGCACGTTCTGCGATTCTGTGAAATCAGCCATACTTAGAAAACACCAAGGGCCCCCAAACGCTCATCATTTCCCATTTCCTTCTGCCTCTTAGAACAAGATCATTCTGGACCCGATGACCTTCAGCGAGGCTCGTTTCCGGCCGTCCCTGGAGGAGAGGCTGGAGAGCATCATCAGCGGGGCGGCGCTCATGGCCGACTCCTCGTGCACGCGGGACGACCGCAGGGAGCGCATCGTGGCCGAGTGCAACGCCGTGCGCCAGGCGCTGCAGGACCTGCTCAGCGAGTACATGAACAACGTAAGTCACGCTCGCCGCGCGGTGGCACCGCGGCCTCCAGCCCTCCTGGGCCAAAGCACGGCTCCAGTGCGTCTGCAGAGCACAAGGAAAGGGGTATCTGTCAGTAATGGTTACAAATGCTTATGTATTTGTAAGATATATTTTTAAATTTATAATTAAATTTAGTTATGAATTTATATTTATACATAAAAGATGTAATCGTGCTATAAGGATAGAAAACTAAAATAATGCAATTAAATTACTTTTTAAATTTATACGCAAATTACACATATTTAAAATGGTAAATACTATTGAGTTATTTATAATACATTATGTAATTAGTATATATTTATGTTATATATAACTAGAATTACATATAACTAGAATTATGTTATAATATACAATATATTATATAATACATAAATATATAACATGATATGTTTATAAATATAAAATATCTATATCATTATATAAATAACCAGCATTATACATACAATATATATTTATACTATATTTAATTATAATTAAGCTATGATAGAAATTTATATTAAAAACATACATATTTATAATGGTAATTATTGTTGAATTATAGATAATATATATTTATATTACATATAAATAGAATTATATAGTATAAATAGAATACATAGTTATGTTATAATTAGAGCTATATACAATATATAATATATAATATTAAATGTAATTACAATTATATATAATTATAATGATATATAATTATATTAGCTATTATATATAATTATATAAAATAGAAATAATCTCAATTAATATTTTAATTATTTAACTTTTTAGTGGTAATTCTGTTTAAACATTTCACCTTTTTATGGTAGTGCTTTTTGAATTATTGAGCTTCTTAATATATTTCAAATTGTTGGTACAAGCAGAAACTCATGGGGATGGTTTTTTATCTATGAAGAAACTCCATGCTCCCCATGAGTTTTGCATTAAGTTCCTTCTTGTGTAGTAAGTAGTCAACAAACATTCCTTTGGAGGCAGAATGCTTTTTTTGATGAAAATAATGGTAAGCAGTATAACTGGGAAAAGGCCTAAGAATTATTTTCTTACTGAAGGCGAATACAGTTAATTTTCAACATCGTGTTTGATATTTAGGATGTCACCTGTAGGTACTCATGAGAGGTTGTCTGTTATGTGGATTAAACCACTGAAGGTTTTCACTTGCTGTTGGAACTGGGAAATACTCAGTTACCATGAAAGTAGTGACTGTAGCTCTAGTCACAAATACAGTTAGCTGTGTAGGGTTTCCAGAGGTGTTAAATTGTTCAACATGGTGCTACCTGGCAGTACTAAACCTTTGTTGTGCATAATTTATCCCACAAAATTCTCTCCACCCAGCACTGTGTATTAAAACCTGTAAGTGCTATCGCTGTGCCCTTTGGAGGATGTGGGAGAAAGTCTGAAGCAACATCAACAACCTGTTTTAAAATGAAAATGTGTGCTAAGAGGTATCAAACTGAGCATCCTCTACTTTGCTGTTTCTTGTCTTTTGTTGCTCCCAGAGTATTGGGTGGCACATTTTGATCCTGTTTGGTGGAATCATCAAAATAAGGCTGAAGAGACCGTTCAAGGACGGGCCTTTAATGTTATTATTTTCACTGATACTGTTCTAGTTGGTAGAGTGATACAGTGAGATATCACCAGTGCAAACTTCAGTCCTTTAGTCCTTTCATTTTACAGTTCAAACTTATATGTTACCTTTTAAAGGTATTATTCCATATAATTGACTCACCTCAAGGAATAGGTGTTTGATGGTGCAGAACTTGGGAGCATTATTTGCTTTTTAGTTTTTCTGACGTGAGAGTTGACAGGTTCTTGTGAAAACTGGAATGACAGCAAAGTTTGTGCTGCTGTGTTATGGGTTAGAAGTTATAAAGAGGACCTTAAATAACAGGTGATGAGGCTGTGGTGCTTCCTACAGAATCTTGTTCTGTAGAACTATTACTGATAGGTTCAATCCTTAAAGTTCTTTCAAAGCAACTTTGAGAACTGATGAACTGTGGCTCTTATTTTACAGTGGTTCCTCTTTTTCACTACACAGCTTTTTGGTAATGATGCAATTTGTCATTGGACCAGAAAAATTCTCATTTTATTTCTGACCACGTGTACAGAGGGAGGTGACTTTTAATTTAAAAACTGTGGGCATTTATGACCATACTGAAGGTTGCTAATACAGTTTCATCGTTTTTACTTAAACACATAATGGTGTGAGCAGCTGGTTTTATGGTTTCCAAAGTATGGCTTTTGAAATAGTCTTTCTCCTTTTTTCTTTTTCCTTTTTTTTTAAATTTTTTTTTATTCTTAGTCTGAGCTGCACAATCCCTGGGGGGTTTTATTATTATTTTTCTGCTTTATATTGAAATGTAATCATCTTAAGCTATTGTTACATCTATTAAGTACACTTTATAAGAACTGAATATATATTTAAATTACATGAAACGAAGTACTTCTAACCTTGGCACATCTGGGATGGTAGAATTTGAGAATAATACTGCATCAAATGTTGTTTTCCAAACTGATCTTTGCAGATACAAGGGATGGGATTCAGTTTACAGATCAAGGCCTAAATTTAGGTTTCAGTATACAGGTACTGGAGATAGACCAATCCTGCCATGGGAACCTGAAGAGCCATTCAGATGACAACTGTTATAATCTAACATGGGCAGGGGATAAGTTTAATATCTCTCAACTCCTCTAATATAGTACCTAAATCCCCAGAACTAGGGTAGATCAGATCCCTGGCTTGTAGGCAGCTCCTGTTATCTGGGGATTGAATTTCATCCCTGGCAGAATTTGCTTTAGTATTAAACCATTTCCTTGAAACCTGGGGATAGATTTTCTTGGGTTTGCAATAATGCTGAGCGTGTCCAATGTAACAAAAGGTTTCATTTGGAAGGTGTTTTAAAGGCGTGGATGAGTCTCAAAAGGGTAAAGCTGAATGGCACACACCAAACATGACACGGTTCTAAGTCTGATCAAGATTTAGTTTGCCAGAGAGGGACATTTTTAACATCATCTGCCCATGTAGCCTTAAACCACCACCATCCTGCTCTTGCTTTAAGAAAGTAATCAGACATTCATTGTTTGTTTGTTTGTTTGTTTGTTTGTTTGATGATATCTGGAAAATGATGGAACATTTTTTGGCTGATGAGCTTTGATCAAATGTGCATAGAACAATGTCAGTATTTTGTGGTTATGTTTTCAGGATACAGACAGTTAAGTGCAAGGTATTGAGAGTGTGCTGTTCAGTCAATGTTAGTTCAATCCACCTTAAAATAGTTTCTTTTTATTCATCTATTTCTTCAATTTGGGTTCAGAGGGGCGTTTCTTACTGTATACAAGAACATTTCTATTTTTTGGTAGTTAAGTAGCTTCTGTACACCCTTTTAGCTGCTGGACATTTGCACAGCAAATCATATACATTGATCATGGTTTATGTTCTGTTTCATATTAAATTTTCGTGAAAACGGAGTAAAACATCGAGTGCAAAAGAACATTCTGAGAATGAAAAGGCTGGTTTTGAAGCTTCACTGATCTTTGGCGTTTGCATCAGTGGATGGTACTGCAGGCAGTCCAACACACGTGACGATGTTGCTTTCCCTGATTGTCCAACTACTTTCCACGGATCCATCTCAGGCTAACAAGTAGATAACAGTGTTCTTACTACAGTTAGTTCTCTGCCAGGGTTAAAATCTCTCTGTGTATTATCCAGACTTTTATAAGGGTAAGTTAAAAGGAAGACTTAGCAGATACCACAGTTGACTTAGCTCTTGGGGAGGAGGGCACAAGGTTGGTAAAGCAAACTTCACGAGCTGAGGAATATTAGTTTTTTAAAAAAAGGCAGATACTTTCAAAACATTGGCAAGCAAAGAAAAACACGACAAGAAATTCTGTAAAGAGAAAGGTGGGGCAGAATTCAGCTTAGATGAGTAAAAATAATGGTGTTTTTCCCTTTGTATTATTTGCTGTTATAAAGGGAGAGGTGTGTTTTGATTCCTTCCTCCTTCTTCTCAGATAAATGTTGATTTGTTCTGTTTCCTACTGTAAAATAAGGGTTCTTTTAATTAGTCCATAAGGTCTGTACTAGTTCTATGGATAATTATATATTTGTCTAGTATATTGCATTGACTGGAGTCTCACAGTACATAAACCCTCTGCAAGGAAGATCCCTGGGAGTTCTCTGCAAGAACTTCTATGGAAATGAGATGTAAAGTGTTTCACTATTATTTGTAAATCTAGAAATATGTATTTACTTCATTTGTCTTATCAGTAACTTTGACAAAATATTTTCCCAGCGTGGTATCTCTTATTTCTCTGGTGAACTCATCTGAACTTTAAAATCTGCTATTTTTGGGAAGCAGGGGCAGGTGGGTTCTTAGTATGCTGGATCCTGTGCCTTTTTTTTTTCCCCCAATCTCTCAGAGAAAATGGATAGTTTTGGGGTTTTTTTCAGCTTCTTATGTGTATGTGATAAATCCCATAATTTATTCCAAAATAAAATTACATTTCTAGTCTTCTGTCCCACAGAGAACTAAATACGGCTCCCCAGAAGCTCTTACTGCAATTGTTTTCCATTTGTCTAAATGAAAGCATTATTTAACGGGTGGTTAGCTCTGATTGGGGTCTACTTTCCTGCTGGTTTACTCTCCTGGATCCTTCTTGATTTGTAGTGCAGGCTGTCAGGGAGCAAAAATACCAGAAACCTGTGAGTTCCAGCTCCTCAAACCAGGCTCCAGGATTAGAAATACTCTGCCAAACTCAGAACCCAGCACTGGGCACCCTTTCTAGCAAGACTCGGGGTGCTGTTGTGTTGATGTCTGATCAAGATAAGAAAGGGAGGAAATTATGACTCTAGAAAAATAGACTTAAAAAAGGATGCTTTGAGTTCTCTCTGACATCATCAGATTCAGTGCCAAGCAGAGACAGACTGAATTTTGGGTTGCTGGGGTGTATCAATGAGAAATTTGGAAAGCAGTTGACAAGTGAGTAAGCTGTGAGTGATAAAGACCTCTGTAATCACTCCAGTACTGGCTTGGCATTAATTCAGATCTGCATTTGAAAAGGCATTTCCCAGCTGGTTCAAATATGAGATTGTCTTCTTAAACCCTTGGGCTTATTATGAAGCCAACCTGCATTCTCCTGCCTTCCTTTCCCTCTCCTCCAGTGCTCCTGCTCCCAGTCCCTGCCAACATTTCAGCAGAGCTTGGGGCTTGTATTTATTGTAATTGGCTTTTGGGACAGAGAATATTTCTCTTTATCCGAGTGGAATGAACAATCCCATGTGGAGTCTTTGTATTACTACTGATGATTCAATATTTAGATTCACTGGAACGAGTTGCCCAGAGAGGTTGTGGAGTCTCCCTCACTGGAGAGGATGACCCTGCTTTACTACAGGAGTAACATTGCTCAGTGTTTGCTCTTTGGAATATTGTTTTCTAAATTACTACTCATTCCTGATGTCTGCTCGCTCTAGCTGAATTGCTATAGGCTCTAATTCCTGTCTCCTACAAAGAAGGAAATGCCATTTTTTGAAAACACAAAACACCAGAAGAAGGAATGAGAGAGCCCAAGTCTGCTGGCAGCTTCTCTTCACAAATGCATCAGTAAAAAATCGGAATCGCTCAGAGGAAAAACATGAAAATAAAATGTCCTTAACAGACAGCTGGTTATTGTGCTTGATTGGAGAGTGAAAAACACGACAGCAACTGGAAATCGATAAACTCTGAAGATACTGTCAGCTGCCACATTTAACAGCTTCATCTGAATCCATATTTAAGAGAAAAGCAATAATTGGTGTGTGCGTTGCAGTTCTGTGCTGACTTGTGCGAGGTTAATGTGGGTGACAGTGAGCAGTAAATTACAGACAGAGCAATGTCCACAGCTGTCCTGAGCTGAGGAACTGGGGACTGAGTGACAGGAGATTGACTGCTGGATCAGCAGCAGAGACGGGTTCAGGCACAACTGGCTCACCGGGGAAGTTTTTCCTTGGGTCCTGTTGTCGAGTTCCTGGCTGGCTGAATAATTTTTAGAGGACACGGGCTTGTTTGAAGCTTCCTACTGTACTTCAGGCTGGAGATTGGCTATTTTACTATTCACCTGGCTCTTTTGGAGGTTATAGGAGCGGTTTTGTCTTTCTTTGCTTGAAAGAAACAAGTGAGAACACGGTAGTTATTACCGGAGGAATAGGATGGGTTCCCAAATGAGCAAATGTTTTATGCATTACGGGCAGTTTCGGTTTCTTTGCATTTCTGCATCCCTGCTGAGTGCCTGCACTGCTCATGACTGGACATAAATCACTGTCTAAACATGCTGCCTGCAGTGTGACTTGAGACACCTTTCCAGGAACATTCTGTCCCTTTTTTTGATGATGTCAGGGCCCCTTCATGGGGGATGTCCGTTATTTTTCAGTAGATTTACAGAATTGCTGCATCGTTTACAGTTGCACAAAGTGGGTTTTGATTCATTTATTCACTCCTGTATATTCTGGTTTTGCAATTTTACGTTCAGAGGTTGTTGTGTTTTTCCTACCAGGTTGAAAGAGCCACACTGGTGTTTGCTGTCAGTAACAAATAAGAAAGCTCTCTGAGAAGATGAGATCTCATGGTTTGGAAATGAGAAATATGCTAATAATTTGTCCTGACTTCAGGTTCTGGTGGTTGCAAGTTTGCACAGTGGTGTTGCATCTGTTTGTATGAGTAGATTTTTAAATTCACTGAAGTAATTTGCTCTTTACAGCTGCCTGAAAGGAAATTGTAGCCAGGTGGGGGTTGGCCTCTTACCCCAGGCAGACACAGATAGGACAAGAGGAAACAGCCTCAAGTTGTGTCAAAGAAAGTTTAGGATGGATACCAGGAAAAATTTCTTCGCTGAAAGAGTGTTTAAGCACGGGAACTATCTGCCCAGGGAGGAGGTGGAGTCACCATTCCTGGAAGTGTTCAAAAAAAATAAGCTGATATTGCATTTCATGACAGTGGGCTGAAGGTTGGACTTGATGAGGTCTTTTCCAGCCTTAATGATTCTGTGATTCTAATAATTTTGTGAGGAACTGCTGTTTGTGATTTTCCTTGTTGGTGTCGACTGGAGAACATTTTGCCTCGTTTTTGCTCTTTGTCTTTAAAGGCAGACCATGATATGTCATTGTAAAAGTTCTGTATGTCATGTTAAGGTGTAAATAAATCACATGAGGCTTTTGTGGTCTAAGGCTGAATTGCCATATTAGGTTGAGTGATGTATCTAACAAGGTACTTCCCTCCAGATTAGCATGGAAATTTCCTGCACTGGCAGTAAATCCAAGCCTGATTTTCTTGGTTCCTGTAGTGCTTAGTCTGCCTGGGCCTCTGTTACTCCAACATTTAAATTGAGGTCTTGTCAGTCTTAATTCATTACAGTTTAAATGTCTTGTCATTTCTACATTAAAAAATTCTGCAGTAATTCTATAATTGTAGTGTTTTGAGTATTGAGGGGTGTGCAAAATGCCTATATTTTCAGAGACATAGGATTTCTCTCTTTTGGATTTCTTTAAAGACCACCTGAATCTCCTCAGCACTTGCACTGACTTTTTGCTGTAACTGGGCAAACACTGAATGGCTTTGGTTTGCCCACTGAACAGAAAACTGGGACAAAAAAGCCATGTGACAGAATGAAGTGAGCACAACTGTCATGGGGAAGATGATGTGAGATTTCATTTTCATGGTTTTTGGTTTGTTTCTGACCAACAATCCAAACTGCTTTCCTATAAAATACTGTATTGATTTCTTCCATGCCATAATTGGGAATAAATAATTGAGTGAGTTGACCCCAAGTTCATCAATACTCCAAAAAACTTGCCTTTCTCAACAGATGTGTTTGTTATTCCTCATTGTTTTACCTCATACATTTAGGTATGTGTGCAAAACATCTCACTGTACTGTTGGTACCTTATCAGAGGATTTCCTCATTTTAAACTTAGTGTATTCAGAGAAAAAAACCCAAGAAACAAAAAACAAACTGAAAGCACACCAGCCCCCTCAAAATTCCATTTTCTTCCAATATTTTCATGGTTTAACTCATTTTATTTTGCATTAATTAGTTTTTGGGGTTTTGGGTTTTTTTTCCTAACGCATGTTCCTACAGAAATAATGACTTCTGCACCAGTGCTTTTAATATGCTGGAAAGCATCACCTTAATGTTTGCAAGACTTAGGCTGTCTGAATATGATGTTGTTAAAGCTATTTGTTCACCTGTAGAAAAGTCCTCCATCAATCTTGTCTCTGTAGTGTGATTCATAACCTCTGTAATTTTTCTTTTTCCTGAGGCTAGCATTTATGGGCCATTAATTTGTTGTTTTTCCATGCCTGCAAGTCAGTATCAGTATGAGAGAAGTTTATAATGCATTTTATACCTTACCAATATGATTATTAGCTCTCTATCTACCTACTTTTGGTGTCTGGATCTAACTTTCAATATTTACACAATGAATGGAATGATTGGGAACGAATCAAAATAAAAGAAACAAGGACCTACTAAAATTAGGGAGCTTTCAGAAAACCACATGAAAAAATCTGTGTCTCCTGGAAGGCTGCATAACATTTTCTGTTCCCTTCGAGTGTGTTTAATGTGATCAGATTTTGGTAATCAAAGAGTAAATTAGCAATAAACATTTATTTGTCTGAGCAACCTGGTCTAGGTGAAGGTGTCCCTGCACTTGGCAGAGGGGTGGGTGGGGATTAGTTGGCCTTTAAAAGTCCCTCCCAAACCGTTTTGTGACTGTGATTGATTAAAAGCAGGTAATAAGTCACGTTGAAGTTGGGGGAGGAGAGAGGATGTGATGTGGAGTTTGCCCCATTAGTACATTAAATCATCCCTTTGATGCTTGAGGATTCGCTTCACCTCAGGGAAAGGTCAAAACTCTTTTTATTTAGTAGTGTCATTGCAGTATTTACACTGTGGTTACCAACCTGAACTCCAGAAAACACGACAGTCATGTGTGCAAACCTGCACTTTATGTATCCTGCGCTGGTTTGCAGGATTTTCTGGTTGTTTCTTTACTCCAGGAGTGTTTTTACAAACGAGAGCGAGGCTCTGTAAGTCGGTGATGGGGGAATTCACGTAAATTTAGGGAATTCTCAGCCGAACTGCTGATGTTAGATGTCCAGAAGAGGGCACACTTGCACATCAGAAATGCTTTGTGCGTCACTGAAGATCTACGTGGTGTAGCTGTGAGCCAGGAAAATGCATGGTTACCTTATTAGTAACCATGGAATCTTTAGGAAAAATAGATTCAAAAGCGTGTTCAGGAAAAAAAAAAACAAACCAACTATTTTAATCGAATTAATATGAAGTGCTTGAACTATCAAACAGAAATGAGGTTGCAAGTTCCACTTGAATTTTTTTTTAAAAGGCATTTGTTTTGCTTTCAATAAGGAATTTGTCAGGGAAGGGTTAAGTGCCTGTCCCGAGGCCCTTTGGAAATTATTCCAGCTGCAGATATATGATGCAGAGCTTGAGTAAATGTGCATTGTAATATGAACTGATTTCCAAGTTCTTTCTTCAGCAGTCAAATGTATGATAATGTTAAATGAGATATATCAGTGTTTAATGGGGTCTGATATTTGACCTGAGAAATTATCTTATGACTTTCAAAATGCAATAAAAATGCAAGGGCATCGTGTCTTGTGACTCAGTAAATTGTCACTTTTTTCCAGAATTGTGTCTTAGCCGGAGATTGGGAACACATGTGGTCTGTTTTTATATTTCTACTTGAGAAATGAAAGATGAAAAAGCATCTCTACAGTTATAAGTTCCCTGAAAACTTGCTTAGTCAAACAGTAGGATGAAAGAGGATTGTTGCTTCTCTTTTAAGATGACTAAGCTGAAGGAACAAGTAACTTTCCTTTTGGATTGGATTCTTTTTGGCATT
>JAYRBT010000139.1:70227041-70253755 GCA_036023395.1 Myiotriccus ornatus | reverse complement strand
TGTGGTTCAGCTGCTCTACTCAGGGCAGGACCAGCTAGTCCAGGTTTCCCAGGTCCATGTCTGGTAGGTTTTGAATACCTCCAGTATCAACCAAAATATTTCCTTCTAAAGACATTTCTGTACAACCCTAACTGAGAGTTAGTGCAAATTGTTATTTCTTTGTGAGACTGGGCTGACAGTGTTTAAGCAAACTCCTCACTGGTGGCCTGGTGGAAAAAATCCAAATTGTGACCCCATAATACCTAAGGTGAAGAATTCTATTCCAGCCCGAACCAGCTCAGACTGCAAGAATTACTATAATTTTTAACATTTGCATCATATTAACTATTGCTGAAATAGATTTTTGTGACAGTCTTATGCAATAATATTTTTATGAAGCAATTTCCTTGTTTCCCAGTCACTCAGCCAGTATCTGAGGGAGGGGGAGGCAGTTTTAAAATCATAAGATTAACTATTTATTAATTAACTATTTACTAAATAATGATCAATGGTTTCTGAAACTGTTTCTCTTGCCTTACATGGTGTTTTGACTGCTGTCACTAACCTTAATTCAATCTAACCTGTGTAAGATTCCTAAGAACAACAGTTTGGTTCTCCAATACTAATCCTGATGAAGAGCATCAGAAGTGACAGATAGACTTTTATAAACAGGTTTAAGAAGGTCTGTGGCTTCAGTTGGGAAATTTTTTAATTCAGGGACTTAGGCTTTTTATACAAAAAAATTGCCTTATGCATCTTAGGTGCTGTCAGAGGTTAAATCAAAGCTACTTTTAATTGAAACCCAGTAATATTGTTATTTTTTTTCCCAGATAACTGCCCCTTTTAGCCCAGGTATATGAAGATGCTGCTAAAATTCTAGCATTGTTAAAACCCATTTAAATGAAATAAATTGCCCTTCTTTAAATATGCAGCTGTAAGCTTTTCTAGCTATGGAACATTGATCAGAGTTTATGTTCCTTGATAACAGAATAGTTAATGTTTCCTCTGGTAAGCCTACTCAGAAATTTCTCACCAGTATTAACAGTTGTCTTCAGCCAGGCTTGTATAAAGAATTTAAAGTCCCAATAGATGGAAAACAAGTGAAGAAATTTAATTGATATATTTTGATGTATACAATTCAGTGAGGAAAAACTTCTCCTTAAACAAGTGTATGGTATTTCAGTGTTCTAATGTTTACGTGCAGCTTGTGTGACTCAAGCCTGGGAAATTCTGGAAGATGTATTTGCATATTTAAGGGGAAAGATTTTCAGAGCCTTGATACATGTATTTTCATTTCAAGTTAATGGAGTGGAGAATGCATAAATAAATTTCATCCAGAATTATTCTGATTTTTATAATGACTCTACGGGGCTGTGTTGCTCACTTTTCTTTATATGCTTCATTCCATAATTAGTTTTCTCCATTGTTCCAGGGTAACATGCAGGATAAAATACTTCAGGAACTGAACAAAAGGGAGATATTTGGAGTTTTACAGGGATTTCCACACTTCTGCACTGTCATCTTTGATGTTTGCAGAATGAGCCAGGCAGAGGCCTTTCTGAGAGGACTTTCTGAGGGCAAACAGCTGACAGGACTTGAGATGGTCAAGCCAAGAGTCTCAAAGAAGCTGTAAAACTCACGATTCGGATTAAGGGCAGAAAGGAAAAATAAGAAACAGTCTTTGAGGGTTTTGTGGTGACCTGGCATTGCCACATTAGCGATAAAACAATTTTAACTCTCTAAGACTCTCCAGTTTTATCTGATTTTTAAGTCAAAACTCCTCCAACAGATGTACACTATTGATTTGTGCGTCAGATACTCTAATTATCTTCATGTGCAGGGGTTTTTGACTACTTTATGCTCAAACTATTACAAGTTTTTATATTCATCAGGAGATATGTCTCACAATCAAAAGTCCTTTGTTTTTCAGATGATAAAAGTTTTTAAAAAAAATGCTTAGCAAGTGTATCTTTCCTGTTTTTTCTTTTTCCCTCTAAAATTCCCCAGTGCCTTTTATTTAAGGTTGGGTTTTAGTCACGGAGCTCCATTCTTTGTGTCCTTTCTTTGGCTGTCAGCTTTCTGTCCCCCTGAAGGTTGCAGTGCCAAAGTTATTACAGGCAAATACATCAAATGGCTTGTCAAATCGTGCTGATTTCCTTTCTAATCTCAGAGCAAGCTTTCACCTCTTCAGAGGTCCAGGAAGGTTTTGGAATTAAATTCAAGAGTTGAAGGAAACTTCCTGCAAACACAGAAAAGAGTCAGTGATTCCCAGCCTGGTTTCGTGCTGTGTGTGCTGCAGGACTGACCCGTTATCCAAGGGGAGGGAGTGGAATCACAGAATCACGGAATGGTTTGGGTTGGAAGGGACCTTAAAGAACATCTCATTCCACCCCCTGCCATGGGCAGGGACACCTTCCACTAGTCCAGGTTGCTCCAAGCTCCATCCAACCTGACTTTGGACAATTCCAGGGATCCAGGGGCGGCCACAGCTTCTCTGAGCAACCTGTGCCAGGGCCTCCCCCCCCTCACAGCGAAGGATTTCTTCCCAGTATCCCATCTAACCCTGCCCTCTGGAAGTGGGAAGCCATTCCCTGTGTCCTGTCACTCCAGGTATTTGTCCTGAGTCCCTCTCCATCTTTTTTTGGAGGCTCCCTTCAGGTACTGAAAGGCCACAGTTAGATCATCCTGAAGTTTTCTCTTCTCCAGGCTGAACCAAATATTAAGTGATAGCAAATAATACATGTAATATTTTCATATTTTTCATTTTAATGCTATTGCTTCCTAGGGGTAAAATATATATTCAAAAATATATAAATCACAATAGTTTCCTTCCCTAGTATTTTCGATACTTTGTAGAAAAAAAAGTCTACAAGTATGTAATTCTCAGGCCTTTACTAAATAATTTTGTTTTCTGGCATAAATTTAGCCTAGAGAAGGTACTGGCCTGCTATTTATACTTTCTTCATCTTTCTGATCCTTTACTTTTCTCATTTTTTTCCTTGTTTAAGTGAGTCCTGCCGTCTAATTGCAGCTAAAAGGATCTTACTTTAATTACTTTCCACTGTAGGTGTGAAAATAAGCAAGCAGTTATCAGAGCCATTACACCAAATGGTGCAGCATTAAATTTCTGACCCCACTACTGCCAGACAGAGCTGTTTGATTGCAACAGCATCTTAGTGTAGTTGAGTCTAATTATTGCCTCCTGTGAGTGCTGTCTTTTGAACTTTGTGTCCTGGGATTGTCTTGTTCACAACTCAGAAATAACAAGTGCCTTCCTTCATCAAAATTCAGTGAATTCTCTGACATTTTGAAGTAACTGCCAGAATCAGCTGGGGGATAGAAAATAATTGCCATTCAAATATATCATTTTTTGTGGGGGGTTTCCTTCTTTCTTTTGTAGACTCCTGTGCAGTGAAGTTCCTAAACCAGAAGTAGCAACAAACATTTGGGAGGAAATATTTTGGTTTAATTAGGTCCTTCTTTCAGGTACTGTGAGCTTCCTTTGTGGTTCTCTTTGCTGGAGAAAGGTCAGTTCTCAAATCAGACCAAGCTGCTCCTGTTGGGTCCCTCATCTTCTGGTGAGACCCTGGGGAACAGGGAGGAATGTGGGGTGTCCTACTGGGTGCTGTCAACCCAGCCCTCTTCCAAGGACAGGTGTGAGGATGGGAACCATAGCATCAAGGACACTGATAATAAGCTGTTTTCCCATCTTCAGCAGGACAGGGTGGACAGTGTATCTGCTGGGGTTGGCTGAGTGGGAAATGAGATCCACAGGGGCTTGAAGTGTCTCTGAAGTTCAAGGGCTGACTAAGGAGAAGGGTGTTTACTCTTCCCTGTGAGGGTGAGCAGGCCCTGGCACAGGTTGCCCAGAGAAGCTGTGGCTGCCCCATCCCTGGAAGTGTCCAGGGCAAGGTTGGATGGGGCTTGGAGCAACCTGGGGTGGTGGAAGGTGTCCCTGCCCAAGACAGGAGGTGGACTGAGATGGTCTTTAAGGCCCCCTCCAACCCAAACCATTCTTTGATTCTGTATTGAAGGGGAAGGATGGAAGAGTAAAGTTGGTTTGTTGCAAAGTTTTACTTAGTAAAGATCCTGTGCGTGTCCAGCTTTAGTAGAGAGCGCTGAGACTGCACTGGATTTAGAGAAGGGACCTCCAGACTAGTTAATTGGAGTATGTTGAGCTGTTATTTATTTCATCAATCCACACCCTGTGGTCTTGATTCAGAAGGTGCATCTTGATTCAGATGAGTGGGTGTCCCGATGCTTTTGGTGAAGCACCTCCCACACACCTGAAGACAATTATTCAAAACAGAACCAAAAGAGAACCACCTGATGAGCACCATCCAGGCCTCTGGGAAAGGTAGGTGGTGCCAGACCTGCCGTATCACTTATCCAGCATGAAACCTATTGAATTGCTTTCTACAGAGATATTTGGTGCTTGTCTCATAAGAACCTTTTTCCTATCTGAAATAATGTGTAAATAAGTAGAAACAGACATACACATATATTTATTTTTTCTCATTTCCTGTATTAGAGATTATAATCCCATTTCAAAACACTGCGTGGAATTTCATACCTATTTTTGTAGGCTTGGAAGCCACAGAATGTGATCTGAATTGCAGCTTCTTCTGTTAACATCTTTAAGCCTGTGAAGAATTTCTAATATGTGCAAAACTTGTGTTTTACTTCATTCTTCTTAATGAACTGAAAACTGGTTTTCCCTGTTCTATGATAAAATGTAATTTTTTTTCCTTTATCTGTTCATTGTATGAATAGTATAGGTTTATTGCCTCCCTAATCTTCATTATACCTCCTCTGCTTTAACGTAGGCTTCACCTGTATTTTAGTATAATCACAGATTTGTTTAGTGCTCCTATAAATAAGTATTGTAGCAATCTCCAGTGATTCAGAAACCTCATGCTCAATTGCCCATACACTTTATTTTGGGTTAATCTCACTGGCATTTATTAATATGGATAATGTGAACTCATTCTCAAAAGGAAACACAGACAAACCAGTAACTTTGTTCAGTCACCTGTCTCTGACTTGCTGTTTATAATAGCTGGGAAGTTTCAGGCATGGCATAAAAATTTGGAAAGGCAGTGAATAATATTTTCCTCATTCTGCAAACTAACTTGCAGCTTTGCCTTCTGCATTGCTTCTGTGGTGTACGTGCTATCTTCTTATTTAAGGGGCAAAGAATGTCTTTGCTTGACGAAATTTTCATCAAAAAGAACATTATTCCAGCTTTTCAGCTCAGCACGTTCAGAAGGCAGATGATTATGCCTGTGCTGGATAGTCAGGAGTACCTAGTTAATTGCATAAATTTTTAATATTATTATTCCATTCTTTATGATTGGAGTGTTTCTAATTTTTTTTTGTTTGCCACATCAGTCAGTGAGAGACCTCACAGCAGTTGCAGTTGGTCTCGTCGTTCAGTTTTGGCAAAGTCAAAGGAGGAAATGGCAACTTGATCAAAATGTTTCTTTTTCAAGTGTTTTCCAGAGATTTCGCTGCATCCTTGTGTTACTATGCCACTGAAATGATATATTCCAGAGGGCAATCTGTGCTTGACCAGGAAATGGCACAGACTTTCTCTCTGCCCTGTGTTTTTCTCCACTTTGATATTTGTGCTACAGTTTGACATAGTGGTGGGGGAGGAATGAGGGGGGAAAGGGATGGGAGGCCCATCCCTTGGTACCAGCTGTCACTGTTAGCAAAGACTGAAGCAGCAGAGGCAAATAGAGTTTGGGTTTGCTCCTGCACTGTGAATTGAGAGGGAATGGAACACAGACAAGGTTTTTGTTATGCCAAGGATGTGCAGGGGCTGCAGGGATTGCAGGAGGGGTGAGGAAGGGCACTGGCTGCAGTGGCCTGCAGAGACTTAGAGCTGAAAACTAACATAGATCTTAAAATACAATACTCAATAAGTGATGAAAGATGCCTGGGTATTTCTCCTCTTTTGCAGCTTGTCCAGAAATGAAAGTACAGTACGAGTCTCTGACTGGATCCAGTCTTTGTTTTCTTAATCCACATGGACTGTAGAGCTTGTAGGATCTAAAGGAACTTTACCATGGAAGGTGCTTTTATGTGTAGAGGTGGCACTTGGGGCCATGGTTTGGGGTGGCCTTGGCAGTGCTGGGCTAACGCAATGATCCTAAAGGTCTTTTCCAACCTAAATGATTCTGTGATTCTATTTAAATCATCCCTGTGTGTGTAGTAAGGGCAAGCAAGAACCAGGCCAGGTGTGTATCCCGCTTTCCACTGCCTGTGCGTGGCCCGAAGGGTCCAGCTGGGGGTCACCCCTCTGAATTTGAGGGGTGCTTTTTTTGCTCTTTTTCTCCCACATAGACTTTCTTCCCCTGGAAACACATAGAAAGGTGATCATGAAGTTGCTCTGAGGTTTTGTGCTCTCACTGATTCCTCTTGCCAGAGGGAAAGCCTTGGAAGGCAGTCTGTGCTAGTCCTGTCTAAGGCTATAGCCCAGCTCAGTACCTTGAGTTTTTTATTTTTGCTTGATAGAAACTAATAAAAATATGGCACTGTGTGATGCACTGGTATCTTGTTATGATCAACTAACAGAATCAGAATGAGATTCTCCATTTCAGTTTGGTGAAAAAGCAAGACAAGGAAACTTTATTGGCCTAGATTTATACATGTAAGTGATGAGACTGATATAGAAACGATCTGAGAACATGATTTAAGGGATCTCAGGTAATCTTTTAGATCATCCATGTTTTCTCCAAGCCATCAATTATGAGTAGATTATTTCTGACAAAGAAAGCAGGGAATTTTCTGGTGTGTGAAAAAGATGCATGAGGAGCTGTGAGTTCAAATTCAGAGGGGGGGAAAAGCCAACAGCTTGACTTTAATACGTATAAATATACTCTAAAAGTGTTTATTTTCATTTTCTCCGGACCTGTTAGGTTTCAAGCTACTCTTAGGTAAAAACAGGGTTTAACCTCAGTGTTCAAAAAAGTACTCCTCTGGAAAATCAAATGGAGGTACAGACAATATAGGTACATTAATACAATAATTTATTTTTTAACCCAATATGGCCTTTTTTATTTCTAAGATAGTTTCCACATTTGTGTTTTATCTAGTTGACTTTGACAGAGAATTAGGAAGTAAATCTATATTTACGATTTTAGAATCTCTGTACATTTAAATAAGGCTTAAATATAACATTCTGCTAAACACTGTGGGGAGAAGGCCGACTGAAATCACTAATTGCCAGCCACTTTTTTTAGACTGGCAGAATTATTTTTGCCTCATAATAATCTTCTGCAGTTTAGAACATGTTTGACTACCCGTTGTTAAATGAGCTTGTATCATTTAAGAGTGGGAGAAGAACATTTGAAAAAGGAATTGTAATATATTTATTTTAAATAGGCAAATTAACCTGTCACAAATACCATTAAGAATAATTTCTAATAGAGAACCTTCACATGGTTTTCAAAAAGATCAGTTTAAGCCTCTCTGTGTGTAGTTTTCCATTATAAATTTCTTTCTGAGTGATATGGCCTTCTCCAAATATTGGTTTTCCCTGCTTTCTTTGTATTTAGTTTATTGATATATATTCCCAGCTCTGATTTTCTTTTTTTTTTTTACTTTTTAACCTCAGTTAAGTGTAAGAGTATGAAAAAGTACAGTTCTGGACAATGTATTTGCCAAGGCCCTGACAATAAATACATTTTTACTGCGAGAAGTTATGTCGCAATTTTGGAAAATTTCTATGGGAAATCATAGAATAATTGGTATTTGGCCTTCTCTCACTCCTGGCTGTTTAGTGTTTTTCTCCTAGAGTGTGGATCTGATCCCAGCAGCTCCATCACGCTGCTGGAGTCTGTGTTCCCAGCCCTGAAGGGTGTGTGTGCTCTTTGTCTCCTTGGGAGTTGGCACAGTGGTGTGTTGGCAGGTGAGGGATTGCGCTGTGTTGGAAAATAAGGTTCTAAAATTAATCTCCAAATAAATGAGCAGGGAAGTGATGGACCTGCATAAGTGAAGGGACTGAGTGGCAAGGGAATGGAGAGAAATGAACATCAAAAACTATTGATTAGCCAGAAGGATGAGGGAAAGAAGACCCACGTGCTGTCTTGGCCAGAAAACACAGCCCAAGCAGCAGAGACCAGCTCCACGTGTGTGTGAATGGAACTGTGTCAGTATTTCATTAATATTTGCTCTCTGTCCATTGTAGAATGGTTAGATTGGTTTGGAGTAGAAGGGACCTTAAAGATCATCTGGTTCCAAGCCCTTGTGTTGCCTCGTATCAGTCTGTTTGTGATGATAATCCTCTCTGTGTTAGGTCAGATCAAAGTGAGTAACAGTCAAATTAGAGATCGAGGCAAGCAAACACTTAAATCTGAATAGCTGGGTAATTAACTGTGAGGAAGATGCTGATTTAGTGCCACAACAGTTGAGGTGGCAGCATTGGGAAAGTGGCAAAGAAAGCAATGCAGGACTAGCGGGCAGTGAAAGGATTCTTCTTATACACAAGGGGTGGGATGAGGAGAAAGGACTGTCAGTGCCTGAGCAGAGCAAATCAGTCCGGGGGATCTGTGTGATACCGGCTCTTGGGTGGAAAAAAAGCCATTTTTGGAATTGAGCAGAATTATCCTTAGAGAAATTAAGTTAATAAACAGTGGAAACATTACCTGTGTACACTGGAAAGAAGGAAATGTTATTCTGAACGAAATATATCTTCTGAAGCACTGTGCTTGCCTTGTGATTAAATTCCACTTTACTTTTGGAATGGAGATGCTCCTTCTGGAAGAAAACAGGTTTTTTTAGTGGAGATTTATTCTGTCCCAGGTTTCTAGAGGCCAAGAGTTTACAGTCTTCAATCCAAACTCCTTAATGTGCCTTGTAACTGTGAAGGTTTCCAGTGATAGAACTGTGTGGTTCCTTCTACAGAAGACTCACATCAGAGGCCAAGGAGGCCTGAAAGGTTTCAGAATTAAGCTTGCTCCATAAAGTTCAATAACCTTCACAGAGAGTTAAAGTGAAGAAAAAAAAAACAAACCACCAAACCTGAAAAGAAACCCTGAGGTACTTTAGTGATTAAGAAAACTATATGTTGTTATATATCACATTCAGAAATAGAAGTCACTATATCCTTAGGTCATAATTTTTTCCATATAAAAGTATATGTATTGTCACTTGGCTGAGGATTTAATGGGGGGAAACATGAATGAATCACAAAAAGTTCTGTAAAGAAGGATTGCTCAAATTCTCAGAACTCTCTTATGAACATGAAATAGGTGGTTAGATGTGCAATAACAGGCCAATATGCTTATTTTTCTGGAGACAAATCAAGTAATATATCATAATAACTTATGAACGTCTTGGCACACACATTCCAGATTTCCTATTAATAAGAAATCTTCATGTCAATAGGTTAATTGTGTAAGCAGTTGAAGACATGGGATGGAAATCAATCACAATGTCCATTTTCCAACATTTATTGTTTTCTTACAGAGAGCTGCTTTAAATGTGCCATCAGAACTTTAATATTGGAAAACTTGGGTTTCTGTGGTTATTTGTTTAAACTCCCTGTGGTTCAAGGTGTGGTTTAAAGGGTTAATCAGTGTCCTCCATTGTATTTGAAGGCCCAAATATGTTAAAGAGTGATGTTAACATTTGTGGGAGCCTTGAAAACTTGAAAAACTCTCACCTGTTCGGTCAATGTGATTTTCTAGAGTAAAACTTGGGAGCATTTCACGTTATTTGAGGTGGTGATGGATCTTTGTATAGACCAGAGGTAGGGGGGAAAAATTAGCCCCAAAAATATTTGAACCTGCCAAGTTCAGATGTTGTCTGCATAGGCAGGAAATAGCCCATTTTTCATATAATTTTAAACCCTTGTGGATTTTTGAAGGATGGTTTAGATTCCATTTATATACCATAACTAAGTGACTAAGTTATCGGTGCCTAAGGGAAATATTTCATCTGACTCATGGAACTGGAATTTCTGGGGTTTACATCCTTGTAGATGTTGCACAGCCTTGTCATATATTTGGTACTTGAACTCCCTGAGAAATATTAATATCTCTTTCTTCTGAAAATAGACCAGATCTCTAAATATCACAGTACCAGCATCTACCAGACTTTGAATACTGAGGCAAGAAATGGAAAGAGAAGCCTTGCAGCAAATTCAGCTGCCTCTAAAAGGGACCAAAGGGTTTTAAAATGGATATCTGGAAGAAAAGCTTGAGGCAGAGTTGAATTAGCTTTGGTCTAAACCATTTTAAAATGAAATTAAAAAGGCACCTCTGTGGTGATTTGGGTATTTGTGTTCATTGTAAGACTAAAAGCTGGGTTGTGTTTGGAGGTTAAGTAATGTCATACAAATTCTTACATCCAATTCTTTTTGGATAATCCCTCTGAAATTTTTCCAAGTGAAACATTACCCTAACACAACCATTTCAGACTCACTATGTTAATGTGTGAAATAGTTTTCTAACAAGAAGAAAAAAACAGAAAAAACCCTCTAAAATTCACTCTTACCTTATTGACAAATTGTCTGGATGTCTTCCAGCTTCCATTTTCAGAGGAAATATATTCACCCAAGTGGGGGGGCTGTGGGGCAGGAGGAAATAAAAGCTCCGATTTGCTGAAGTCCCACAGTTACAACTGCAGAAACGTTGTGTTTTGAGTTCCCCAAGTGGAATGTTCTCTTTACAAATGACTTAGGCATAACACACCTGGGTGTGTTCTTAAGGGCTGTATTGAACTCGTGTAGTGTCTTTGTTACCACAAAAGAGTTGGGAATGTCTGTTATTGATCCTTGCGGGCTTCAGGAGAAGGCTTTTAAAAATAGAATGAATTCTTTCTTGTTGAATTCTCAGGTATTTGTACAACAAATGGTCTCAGTTATGTTTTTAGTGCATCTGGCAGGTTCTTGAGCTGTGGGGATTGCAGAATTCCCCTTTAACCTGAGCAGCTATTAAAGGAAAACCCTTTGAGAAGGGTTAAAAAATGCAGCTGCTGGATAGGCTCCTCTGCTGAATTTTTAATTTCAGATGCAAAACTCCATTTATTCTTAACTATAGCTCTGAACTTTTTGCCTTAATATAAAGAATTCAATGAAAAAATGCAGAATGCACTTTGGATGTTATCCTGAAGGTATCCAATAATCTCTGAAGCTCAAGAGCTTTAGTTAAATAGTTTAACTTTCACTCCCCACTGGATTATACTTTCTTACTTTCTCTCCCTCTGTTTTTTTAACACGTTATCTTTAGAACTGTTATTCTCAGTTTAGATGTTTATGAAGATGAGTTTACAAATAGCTGTTAGCTAGTAAATCTTAGTGTTGCATAATGAGTTTTTGTCTTGACTCCTGGCATCGTTCTCCGAGGGATATGTGATATTATTTTTTTCCCTTCATCGTCTTTCAAAATTTTGCATAAAAAAGAAAGAAATACACAAAATATATTTAATCTTCTCCTCTGCTGTCATTGCCATGGAAACATTAAAAGTAAGAGGAACTGTAGGAAGGAGATGAAAAGGTAGAGACAAGGAAGGAGATACAGAACAGTGAAGAAAAAAGGAAGGCAAGTGGCAGTGAATCGGTTGTGAGACAATATTTATATAGCAGTTTGTTCAGCAGTTGTGTGTTATGTGTCTTATGCTTTTGGACCTGAACTGCAGGTTAGTTTGATCAATTTGTATAAAAATAAAAATATTTTTTTCCATTGAGTAGAAATACTGAAAACCTCACTTCAATTAATGTCCTTTCTGATGTTTTCACAGTATTGTAGCCCTGGTAATGGTAGAGGTTTACAGCTGAGTTGCATTACACTGGGATGAATGTTTCTGGGCTGCGGGTGTTCTCTGTCTTTTTGCGTGTCTTGGACCGTTGCCCAAATCCTTTGGGAAAAAAAGACAAGTGCAGGGAAGTCGCTGCAGTCTGGATCCTTAAATGTAATTTGGTCTGAAGGACTCGGGGAGTTATCGATGCTCTTTTCTCGGCTGCGTGAATCCAATCGAATTTTATCTGGATGCTCTTACTATAAATATCACAATTTCCCCTGTAACCAGCCACTCCCTCTTGTTTTTCTCCGTCAAACAGTCCCTAATTTGTCAGTCCTGTCTTTATATCTGTATATTATCACGTTCCAGCAGGTGGCAGCCCTGCAGCATAATTTCGGGGGTTTGTAGGGTGAATAAAACACTGTGCATGCAAATGGCTTCTTCTGAAAAAAGTCTTTGCAGTAAATCCGAAGTTCTCATCCCTTTCATGCTTGTGATTTACCACTCTGAGAGAATAATATCCCCAAATCTCCATTGTATATGTATATTTTGTCCTATCGTGATGTCTTCAGTTATAGTCCGTAGTAAAATATATATCAGTTCTTTTTGGTTGTTGTTGCTGGACTCTTCAGTCCCACATTGTGGTTTAACACTAAAACACAAGCAGGAATCGCAGTGCATTAAGCTTTACAAAAAGACGTGTTCTTTGTTTTATTTTTAATAAATGCCTCTTACATGACTTGCTGCCACCATTTTATTTTGGGACATTGGTATTTTGTTTGCATAGTCCAGTGCTGTGTGGGACTGAAGTAGAATGTTGTGAGAAGCTGGGCTGGTGTGAACTTCTCTGTGTCACCTTTCTGCTCCCCTCTTCATAATCTGATATAGTAACAGAACTCCCACTGCATCTATTTTTCTGATTTAGTTGGTCTGTTAAGCAAACCTTCACTTTATCCTTTTTAAACATATTCTGGCATTTCATGAGCACAGGGCAGCACCTGAAAATGCAGGCATTTCTCCTGCCAAAGGAGAAACAGTAGGTTTAATGATAATATATTTATTAGAAACCCGTTCTTAAGCATTTAAAAGCCAAAAGTGCACAGTCTGTGGAACCTTATTTAAGTCTTCTACGTGCATGGATCCTGTAAGTCTTACCTGGGTTGAGGAGTGAGAACCTGCTCCTCTGAGAGGACAAGGACATAAGGCAGAAGGCTCCAGCCTTCTGGATAAAGCACTGGGATGAATGTCATGAAGCTGCTATTTTCTGGACCTACTCATACATATGTTATTGTCAGAGCCCTTTAAATAGAGTCGGTGTTGCTAAGCAATATTCAAATCATGTAAAGATCTTCTGGAAGCAATGAATACCTGTTAACAGTCCTTTGGGCTATACTAGTTGATTTACTACTAGTAAATCATGAATACTGAACTGTCTTCATGCATTTTTTCCCTGCTTTCCTTATCTTTGTTGTTTTGTTTTTACTCCAAGAGTTTAACCTTTAAAAACAGAGCTGGGAGAATTGAAATGAGTGAGTTAGAGGAGAGAACCGGTGGGGGAAATATGGGAGAAAGGTGCACAAATGGGGATTCTGGGCTCATTAATGCACATTTTCTACTGTTCTGGTCCTTGAATCTCAGAAATTTAGAAAGTGGAGATAAGAACTGCAGACACTGTGTTGTTGCCTGGCAGCCTCTGGAAATCATAGATGCTGTGTGAGGCTGCCTGACCCAAGTGAAACAGATATTGCTGCCCCTTCCTTCTTCCTGGTAATTCGTGAAAGAGCTGTGGGGATACTGCCTGGTTATAGTGCTAAAAATTTCTCCAGTGAAGGAACACATATAGATACCAACGTATTTTTAGAAGTGATGCAATTCACATTTTAGGTAAGGTAGAATATTTTTACATTCTTAGTTGGAGATGAAAGAAGATGTTCTCATAAAGAAAGGCTTTATTGCAATTGGTGATGGGAGTGTAGGCTGCTACTAGTTGTGAATAATATAAGTAACCTATGGATATGGTAGCTGTGTGTTGCATAAATTGCATTTCTCTTTAGAATTAAGAATTGGGGTAAGTGTTTTTGCTTTCATTTCAAAGACATTGTAGTCTTTTCCTTTCAATGAATTAAATCTTTGCAATGAATCATCCTCTTTAAAGCTTTAGAGTTCTTTTTTTTTCCCCTTAATTTTTAAATCAGACACACACAAAGAGCAAAACAGAGAAATTCTTACTTTGATATGCTGCGTATGAATCTCCTGTGTGTCAATGCAGCTTGTTAAAGCAAGATTTAAGGAGACGTCTTGTTGGGTTTATATGAGTTTCTCTTTGCATTAGCTAGTTCTGGTAAGGAGAGAAAAACAGCACTGAGTTTTAAATTTGTGGAACTCATTTATTAACTTATTGAACCTCTATCGTGGTGGGTTTTTTTTTTATCCTCCTAATTGGATCTTGAAGAAATCATTTCCTTAAAAGGTGACAGTTTGAAAACCTGGTGTTTTACCAACGTGTGGTAAAACATCTACACTGGGTGGCTGTCAGGAGGAACGGTGATGACAGCAGTTTATTACAGAATTAGGCAATAACACCACAGTTCAGAGCTCCCTTCTGGTGGGTGCCACACATACTAATTGTCTGCCTGCTCTTAGGAGGTGATTAATGAGGTTTCTGAGACACTCTGCAAATACTGGAGCGCTTTAGCAAATAGCAAGTTAACAAACAGGAGGGGGAATAGCTGGTGAGGAAAATATTGGAAGGCCTAAAATAGGTGTTAAATACACACCTTCTCAACCACAGTACATTTGGGGTGTTGCATTTCAATGCAGTTTGTGCCTCATGCTTCCTTCTGTCAAAAGAGAAATAACAGGGAATGGACAAGGTTGCCCAGAGGAGCTGTGGCTGCCCCATCCCTGGAAGTGTCCAAGGCCACGTTGGAGCAACCTGGGATAGTAGAAGATGTTCCTGCCCATGGCAGGGGGTAGAACAAGATGGTCTTCAGGGTCCTTTCCAACCCAGGCCACTCTGTGGATCTACAGTGTGTGATCAGCTATTCTGTTCTTCATGAACTCTCAGGTATTATCTGACTTGTTCTGTGTTTTGAAGTCCAAGGTGCTTTGCAGCCAAAGCAGCTCAAGCTGAGAAATCTGGAAGGTGCTAATTTCTCTTGGCTGATCTCTGGTCTCCTCTCCTCAGGGTGATTTTTTCATGAGTTAGAAGGTTGTGCTGCTCCTGCTTGGTTACAGATAATCCTGTGGTTGCAGAGGCTTTAATTTATGTGATCCTTCATTAAACTGCATTTTCCTCTTCCATTTTTTTCCTGGCATTTATAACAAAATTCTGAAGCTTCTGTTTTTAACTTTGCCAAGTGTATGGTCAGATAACCTGACCCAAAGCTTTTCATTACACATATTCCAGCAAACAGCATTTCCTGAGATCCAGAGTGTCACCTGGGAATTAAGCAATGCCAAATGATTAATTTGGAAATGCCAAATATCTGTATTGAAGTGGTATGCCTTTTAGCACAAACGTGCTGATAATCCTGCCTTGAGGTAGTGTATTTAAATGCACATTCTTTCATAAGCAGTTGAGCTCATAAAATGTTGGTTTGGGCTATTATCTTTCATTGTTGATTTCTTAATTTTCCAACAAGCACACATCAGGTAACACCTTCAGCAGTGGCATTGCTTCTTCTTGGAGTTAAGAATTAAAGTCCAGATCAATATCTAATTTTTCCCAGAATCCACATCAAAATCCAACTTTGGAGCATGTACCTAGTATTTTACTTGGGGTTTTAGAGCTTTGAGGGGTTAATTTTTCTTTTTAAGGTTATTTATATGTGCGGTTGGAATCTCTGATCCATCTTCTAGTGAAGTTTGTGGGTGTCCAGCTCATAAATAATGAGGTGATGATGTTTATTCTGACATAAGCAAAATCCCCTGAATGTTCATATCAGCAGGGTTTGATCTTAGAGCCATAAGTCATGGAATGATTTGGGTTGGAAGGGACCTTAAAGTCCATTTAGTTCTGACCCTCAGCCATGGGCAGGGGTGCCCATCTTAATAAGTAGCCCACTCCACTATAACACTCTTTTTTTCTCTCCAAAACTTGCCATTATATTTACTTTCATTTGGACAAATTTTAGTTGCTCATAAATAAGAAGTAAGGGTTTCAGATATCCTGTTTTAAAATCCTTCTGACTCCAAATTCGACCTTTCTCTACCCAGTTCAGGATTTCGTGAGCCTTGTAAAGTCCTGTGTTTGTCCCAGTTTCTCCTGCTGCTGTTACACTACACTGCTTACTGATGCTGGCACAGCCAGCAATGGGGAGAAAAACCCCCAAAACATCAGAAAACCATCTTTGTCAGGAAAAAACATGGATCAAAATGTCTGATGGAGAAACCAGTTCTGGCTCTGCAAGAGGTGCTGTGTGTTCAGATGCAACATTTACATACCCATTACCACACTTAAAAAGTAATTGTAAAAATCAGTAGTCAACTGAGGTCAATTCACATCATTAATCGGGGTCATTACAGGGAAATGCAGCTGCCTTTGTAATCAGGTAACTAATAACAAACAAGATAATTTCTAAAGACAAGAGCTGGGCTGTGCTAAGAATAGAAGTGAATGCTGCTCCTGCAGTAACCTTGCTGTTTCTATATTCGGGTGCTGGTGTCCCAAGGTTTGCCCCAATCTGTTTAAATTCAGGCCTCTTCCTGTGATCTTTCCAACTGTGCAGCCTCAAAGCATAATGTAGTAGTGGAAAGTATTTAAAACCCCTTCTCAGGGAGTGAATGCCATCAGTGACTCAGCCTTTGATGTCAGTATTGTCAATGAATCCCATTCCTGTCTTTGAAATGCAAAAAGTACCCAGCACTGGCTCCTCAGAGGGGCTTGCTCATCTTATCCTGTGAATATTCCAGTGCTTTTGTCACCCTGCCTTTGGAGATGACCTGCCAGACAGGCCTGCTATTCCGTGCTGGCTGAGGGGGCAGGTACCTGCAGGATACTGCCAGGAGTTCTGAGTGTAGCACAGGTGATGAGTCTTTTCCTTTTATAGCCTTGCATCAGTGAAAGAATCCTGACTCCTGACACTATTTTGGGATAAAAGAAGAGGATGTTTTCTTCTTCCACGGAACTCCTATCTGTTTCAGTCAAGGAAAAGCATATTGCAGTGCTTGTGACTATCAGTGACAAAGAAACTTTGTGTAGTGTGTATTTGTATCATGGATACTAATGAGCCATGTAACACTGCACATTTGTTACTAACTTAGTGGTGATTGATCATTTTCATCGTGTGTGGATAATTATTTCCCTAAATAGAATTCCTAATATCATGACAACTCACACAGCCCCCTCAAACTGATTCACTTGTGTTAACTATAGCAGCTTCTTGTAGCGTTGTGCTGCAAAGATTGTCTGATTAGTAACAAATTGTAATTTATTTGGATAATCAAACTCAGTGTACGTAACAAGGAAACTTAATGATCTCTTAGAAGTTCTCACAGTGAATTTTATTCTCAACAGCATAATAGCATTAGGGTTTTTTTCCCCCAGCATTAGCATGTAGAACTGAAGTTTATGAAGTGCCATTACTGCACTGATACAGAATCAGAGAATCCTTTTCTGTGGAAGGAACCAGAGCCTGTTATCTGGTCCAAGTCTGCTCAAAGCAAAACTGCCCTCAGCGTTAGATTGGCTTGCTCAGGGCCTTGTCCTCTCACGGTGTCTCCACGGGTGAACTCCCCACAGTCTCTTTGGGCACCCTTAGTTTAGCCCTGTTTTAGGCTTTACCTGGACTCCAGTTGAGCTCAGTTGGAGTTGACAGTGGCTTTAGCTACTGGAGGTTTTCCCAGAGCGTGAGGAGGCACCTGACTCTGCATGTTGCTCAAAAGTTCTGGCACAGTCCTCTCCAGGGGTGCTTTCCCCCATCCATAATGGGAACCTGCAATAAATAAATAACTTGGTTTTGTGAATTTTCCGTAAAACAGCCTGTCCTTTTGTCTTGATGAAATTTATATAACATGTATATTTCCATTAAACTAAAGTAATGTGTTTTTTTTTTTCCAAGCTCATCAGTAAAGAGATGAGCTGGAGGGATGGAATCCACCTGCCCAGGAGAGGCAAGGGGATTTTTGGCAGCAGGTTGTCTGCCTTGGTAGGGTGGGCTTTAAACCGAGGGACTTGGCTTTTTCCCAGTGGGGAACAGTCAGCTGTTGGAATAATCTTCCCAGGGAAGTGGTGGATTCCCCAGAGCTGGACACATGTAAAATGCAGCTGGACAGGATGCTGGGCCATCTTGTCTAGACTGTGCTTTTGCCAAGAAAAGTTGGGCCAGCTGATCCTTGGGGTCCCTTCCAACCCGGTATTCCATGATCCTATGCAAATATTTGTACCTAAACTGAAGGAGGCATTTAGCCATGAGGTTGAACCAAGTCTGTGTAAATAGCAGACCCTGCAGCTCCAGGCTGGTTTGTGTACTGACTATGGGTTAGCAATAGTAAACTGATAATACATTTGATTGCCATAATTAAAGGCATTTGATTACATCAGCTTGGAACATTGTCTGTAATATGATTAAAATCGCACTGGGGCACATTCAGCAGTTTTACACTTCAGTAATACACAATATGGAATGAAAACCTGGCAGCAGACTGAGGAATTCAATGTTGCATGCAGGAATACAGAGTAAGCACAATTGCAGTGTTTCAGAAGGAGAGGACAAGTAATGCATTCCAACAAATTCTGCTTTTGTCTTTGCTTAGTCTTCAAAATGAAGCTTCAGATTTCACGATTTCAGCTTGTAACTTGTTAAATGTTCTTTTAATAGGTATTTTTGAAAGTGTTCAAAGACCAGGATACACGTTTCATTATCTGAACATGCTTCACATTTCAAATTAAAAGCTTAGCTGGGATCTTTTCTTCACTGAAACATCTTTTTTGTTTGTTTGTTTGATTCCTCTTTTTCTTTCCTCTCTTGTTTTCAGAACCTGCTGTTTGTTAGTTATTTTGTGCTTTGTCTTGTTTCTCTTTCTTCCCTTTGTCTTTTAAATTGCCTGTTCTTCATCTTTTCCACTGCGATTCTTTCATTTTTTGGTTTCCCTCAATTTGTTTTTCCCCAGTACAGAAAGCACCCCTACTGAGACCACTTAAGGTGCATTCTTTGAAATCTCCTTTCTTCTAAGTTGAAGTCTAAGAGATACTTTGCTCTCTTTAGTCAGTAGGATTCTGCTGCTTCCTGATGGAATGCCATCAGATTGCCTGTTTGTCATGTCCAAATTCCCTAAAAGTCAGAGAAGGGATGGAAAAGACAAGGACATGTTGAACAGAACCTTAAGGGTAATCAAAAATGGAGACATGAAAAGGGGATGAGAATGTAGAGACTCAGTTAATAAAAAATCAAACAGTAGAATGGAGCAGAACTTTCCTAACAGTAAAATAATATATTCTTGATCTGTAGTATTTTGTTTGTCACCATTTTTTAATACTGTAAAATGTTTTAAGCAGTGTGAATGATTTGTTGGTAGTAATCACCATACAGTTATTTTTTGAGCATTGATGTAACATTTTGCTAAATCTTTTACTCATATTTTTGAACTTTCCTCAGCTACATTCTAATTGGAAATTAGAAATAAATTCTATACAGAATAAGAGTTTTACTGTGTACTTTTACTAGTACAAATCAACTTCAAATTTACTGAAAATGTAAGGTTTCAAAGTTGCCAATCTCAGGATTTAGGATGAAAAATCACTGAAAAGATTGTCCTTAAATGCAAATTTAAAGTCATTCTTGGTTCTCAAATTATTTCTCTGTGGAGTTTTATCTATAAAAAGACATCTAAGCAGATGAATCTCTACCCTATCCCAGTTTTGGAGTCAAATATCATAACTCAGTTCCTCTGGTTAAAGATTTTTCTCTTCACTGTCATGTTATGACTAGTAGTTTCCACTTGGTGCCCATGAATCAAATAATTGTTATTTTCAAAAGAATTCACACATGATTTGAATTTCTAAGTTCCAGGTGTTGTTGTTATTGTGTTCAAGTAACACAAATACATTTTAAAAAGCTGTCACTACAAAGTTAAAATAAAATAGAAAAATACTAAATTAAAAAGAAACACAACAAAAAAGTCAGTGTTGTTGCTCATAATTTAATTTACTGGATTTTATATGCCTTTTCTGGCAGGTGTTAATCTTCTCCAAAATTAAATTAGATACTGTACTTTGTCACAGGAGTATGCATGCAGAAAAAACCTCACTTTCCTGAGATTGATGGATAATTTTTTTCTCCATCTGAACCAGACAATTTAATCACTCAAATAAAGGACTGAAATTTTGGAATATTAAAAATTTACTCATAGTGCATTGCATTTGGATTGTTATATCCTCTTGAAAAGAAAGTATTTCGTTCACGGAGGAGTTTAATTCCTTAAATGAATGTGATTTTGTGAGAACTTTTACCAGCCCCACCAGCAGGAATTCTCTGTATCAGTTCAGACATCCAAAAAGAAATGTCCAGCTCAGGCAGGATAATCAGGGCCTGGTGTGTCATTCTCGTTCCCTGCAAAGGTTGATTAGCTTGGCCAACATGACATCTGTCCACAGGAAGGGTTGGAAGGAGGAACCAGGGAACTCCAGGTCTGTCAGCCTGACCTCGGTGCCTGGCGAGGTTATGGAACAGGATCTTCTGGAGTGGGATTCACACGGCGCAGAGACCAACAGGATGAGCTTCAGCAAAACCAGGTGCCAGGTCCTGCACTTTGGCCACAGCAACCCCACGAGAGCTCCAGGCTGGGGGCAGTGGCTGGAAAATGGCCCAGCAGGAAAGGACCCGGAGGTGCTGGTTGGCAGAGGCTGAACATGAACCCAGCTGTGCCCAGGTGGCCAAGAGGGCCAAAGACATCCTGGCCTGGACCAGAAATTGTGTGGCCAGCAGGACCAGGGCAGTGACCATCCCCTGTGCTGGCCACTGGTGAGGCCACACCTCGAGTGCTGTGTCCAGGCTGCTCAATATTCAATGTATAAATGACATGAAAATGAGTTGGGTTATGATTGGAAAGTAACAGAATTCTCTCACACAGACTGAAAAGTCATTACTTACCACTTATATTTGATACATCATTATTTATTTATGGGCTGAAATGGCGGTGGTGATTGAATTTTCTTTTATAATTTGGTCAACATTATACTATTGCCCAATCAATGTAAAACTGATAGAAATAAAAACCCTCTGAAATTAGTGTCAGAGCTGGTAAAATGACAGAGGCTCAAGGAATGGAGAATTAGAGTGGAAAACACCAGTGGAATTTTTTTATTTAGATTTACTTTATACTTTTATTCGTGGGAGAAATGTGTAACAAGCCCACTTCACCGCCAAGAAAAGACTTTATTGCTGGTAAATTAGTATTGTGTGTAGGTGACACTTACTGTTGAAACCCTGGTTCCTACTTAGGAAAAACTTGAGAGTTATATTTGGAAAATGATAAAATCTGTCTAATTGCATACCTACACCACCACATGAGGCAGGAGTGTCCCACAGAGGTAAACCAGCCTGTGCTTGAAAACAGTTGGGAAATACTGAAGTTTGTACCCACCTGTCAAATTAAGCGGAAAATAGTTGCTCATGTGCCAATTCCAAAGGTAAAAACAAAAGCCAAACAAGCAGATTTGTTTCTAAGAGAGATAATCATGGAAGGATTGAGTAGGAGCTGCCGTGGTGGGTCAGACCAGCAGACCTTCAGCTCCCTGTCCTGGTGTTGATATTTGCCATTAACTGTTGTTTAACACAGGGTACGAGGAGCATGGCAAGTGTGGGATGAGCTTTTCCCTGCTATATCTTCCAGGCTTCCACAGGCTGTGATTTAGGAACTTCCTGAGTTGAAATTAGCATCTGAATCGCTGTTTTAATAGCCATCTGTGGACCTATAATCCACTCTTTCTGCCCAAGACTTATTGAGCCCACTCATATGTTTGAGCTTCTCTGCAACAATGAGTTTCTGAAATTAATTAGATACTGTATGAAATAGTAATTATTGTTGTTCATTTTAAATGTCCAACCTGATTATCCTGTTTTAGATCTCCTAATTTATTGATTACTGGCCAAGCTACAAAATAATGGACTCTCCTTTTCCCTCTTTGCTGAACAACTGATCATTTTCTTTGTTTAGAACCTGCACTAATCCTCTACTCATCTCTCAAGAGATGCTAAGCCCTCAACTATATATTTACCTTCGTCATTTTGTTCTTAAAGAGAGACTACTCTGGTCCTACAGTGTGTATATGATTATCTTTTTAACCTGTAGTGTTTCATATAATGTTTAGAAACTTGGTGCTATTTAATAAGCTGATTAAAAGAATGTGGAGGCAGTGCTCATATTCAGCTGAATAATGTGCAGTACAACGTGTTAAATTTAGGTGGGCCATTAGAGAACTGCACTGCATGTCCTCAGAGCTGAAAGGAATGAGGTCAAATCCGAATCTCTACAGAATCATGGACCCATTAAAGCTGGAAAATACCTCCAAGTATCACAAAGTCCAACCTCAACTGAATACCACCATGAGCACTAAACCATTCCATGAAGTGCCACTTGTTTCTTGAACACTTCCAGGGATGGTCACTCAGCAACTTCCCTGGGCAGCCCGTTCCAAGGGCTTGTTTTCAGCCAAGCATTTTGGCAATTTGTATTCCTAGAAATGGATTGAAATTAGAGAAAAGGGTCCAGGGCTAGTTGTGAGTGTCCACTGAGGGGATCCACTTTGTTACTCACGGCCCCCAACAGCAGCACTGGAGTACAACATGACAAGTCTGTGCTGATGTCACACAGTTTATTATCTTTGAGTGACCTTTGGCTGAGACCTGCAGCTGAGTAATACTGACAAGTCAGGGTGGATCAGTTTAATTCGTTTTTAACACAATTTGCTAATTACTCCTGAAATTTGACTTTCCAGAGGTTTCGTTGTAATGTTGGGAAGGGATGTGGAGGAAGGAGTTGAAAACTTGCAACAGTGTAAGCACAATGCCTTAATTTTAGGCTATTTCTGTAAAACGTTACTGCCATTTTAACAACAAACGTGGGGTCAAAATAAGAAGTGGATGCCTAGGAAATAAAAAAAAAAAAAGAAAGAGAAAGTAATAAAGTTACAGCTAGCTGGTTAATGGGATGTGATGATGGGGAAAATAAGTTTGTGGGTTTGAGACGTTCTCTCCATTTCACTGACATTTATTTGCAGTGTTAGGTATGTTACTTAAATTTCCTTAATCCATGTGTACTTTCTGAGAGGAAAAACCTTTAAAGTGAGCCATCATATATTAATTTGTAGTGTATTAAGGTGACTTGCTTTTGCTGGCACTATAGAAATAATTATGGTAGTGTAAAACGAGTTGCTGGTCTTCTCAAATTAATTGAAGAATAATGAGATTAATCCTGAGTAGGAGGGAGTCCAAGAGAATTTTAATATGGAAGAGCAAAATGGGATTAAGTGGAACAGACTGTCTTTTATTCCCCTTTTGTTAAAAAAATAAAAAAGGAGATATTTCATTGTTTGAATGGAATCTCCTAGGGTGTTATGTGGTTTCTTAGCAGACGAGTCAAGGGATAAAACCTCTCTGGGAGTGACTTTGTGATGTAGTGCCTTGAGTTTCAAACATCCATAAAGATGTGGAATGGAGAGATGGAGGGGAAATGGCCTCAGGTTGTGCCAGGAGAGGGGCAGGTTGGATATTAGGAAAACTTTCTTCGCTGAGAGGGGGGTTAAGCATTGGAACAGGCTCCCCAGGGAAGTGGGGGAGTCACCATCCCTGGAAGCGTTCAGAAAACAAGTAAACACGGCCCTTCCTATTATGGTGATCTTGGAGGTCTTTTCCAACCTTGGTGATAATGATTTTATCAGTGAAGAGAGTTCAGAGACACAAACACTCAGCAATATGACATGAGGCTTTCTGAACAGGGTAAAAGACTCGGGTTCTGTTTTAAAGAAGAATTATAAATTAAAGTGTTAACAAGCCGATGGCATCTCCATCAGAGAAAGACTGACATCAGAAGAGCAGGCAGGAGAGTGAGGGGCAAAGAGGAAGGTTTTCTGGAGGCTTTCCATGTGGGTGAGGCTTTGCTGGCCCCCTGTGTGAGGTGGAAGAGTCAAGAGCTGAGGGTAGAGGTGTCCCTGCTTCAATCTGTCCCCAGTCCAAGTGTGACAGAGACCCCTTTTCACCCATTGCCTTAAAATAGGGTCTGGACCACTCATTGTGAGTTGTCCCTGGTGTTTAAACTTGGGCAAACTGGTGTAGAGCCATGGATTTGTCATCCTTTTTGTGAGCTGAGAAGTGTTCAGGTTCCCTCCACTTGCAGCAAACTAATGTGATGGAAAAGCACATGGTGATTTAATAATTCTGGAGACTTAATTTTTTTTCAAATAATCAAACAGCTGATTAGATCAGTGGGTTTCAAAGAAACATTTTGTCTAATCAAGGGCTTGGACGAAAGGGGATTTGCAGAAATGAGCAGATCTTTTCATGTTAAATATTGTCAAACTATGAGATATCTCACCATATGGTCTATTAAGAAAGACACTTGTCGAATCACAGGCATCGTTTTGCCATTTTAGGTAATGCAAATAGAAATGTTGTGAAAGTCTAGAAATTAATTAGAAAGGCAATAGGTAAAGCCAGGGAAGTGGGAAGTTTGACTTTCCAATTAGTTGAACTTTTCTAATTAATGAGGTAGAGTTAAAACCTGAGGAAAAAAAGCTTTCATGGGCTGTTTGTTCTGCAACAGTGTCTGTGTCAAACAGACAAAATTCTAGGCTTTTCCTGAAACTACTTTTTAAAGTATTATAATTTACTTCTGGTGCAGTTTAATAGTCTGACAGCACCACAGTGTGAAAGCCTGGAGAGCGCCCTGGTGCTATTTTGTACTTTCAGGCTGTGATTTGGAAAAGAAAAACAACTTTAGACAAACAAATCAGGTTTTGTTATTATAGTAGATGTGACCCAACATATTAAAAAATTAATTTAAAATCAGTTACTTATCGTGTCTTTGAATGGTTGATCAGGTTGTGTGGTGAGATGTTAAGTAGCACAAAAAATATCACAATAACTGTTAAGTTCTTTTGTTATGTTTCCTTTAACAATCGAGTTCTAGAGTTCCTGAAGGCTGTCTCAAAAATGAAATCAGATGGTTCCTAAATTATCAAATTATGTCAGGGCTCTGAAAATGTAATTTTTAATACTACTGTGCTGAGGTGTCTCTTGCCTGAGGTTATTGTGGAGCATTCTCAAGGTGATTTGCATTTGTCCAGAAAGTCCTTTTGCCCTGGACACCTCAATTCTCTATCCCCACTTACAGCGTCACAGGACTTTATTTTTCTCCAACAAATGATGCTTGTTCCAAACACTGGGAATCACTGAATTTCCCTTTTTGTGTGTGTAGTCCATTTCGGGTGTTTCAGAGTCTCTTCTGCGGGTCCCTTGGCCTGTTCCACCTCGGGAAAACTAGGAATTGTGTGTCCATGAGGTGACTGAACAGGCTGAGGCAGTGGAGGTGAGGAGAGCTCTGAGACAGACTCGCAGGCTCACCCGACCATGCTGACAGGGAATAACATAAATTTGGGTTTATTTGGAGTGACAGGACTTTGCTAAGGATGCAACAAAAGCTTATGGAAAAGCTGGCATTCCTGAAGTTGTCCCTGTGTGGTAGAGTGCGTTGGAATCATGGGAGTAATTGTTAGGATGCACAAACGCGTGTCAGTGTGAGTGCAGCTTGGATGCTGCTGTGGAGGGAGCTTTGGGAAGCAGAGAACCATCACCAGTTGAGAGTATTTGGAGTCTAAACTGCAGGGTCTAAAACATGACATGATGTTTTTTCAATTTTTTTTGGTTGGTTGGTTGGGGTTTTTTTACATTAATCCTAAAAATGAGGAGTAAGCAAAGTAGTCACTTAAAATAACTGATCTTTAATATATGAATTAGTAGAAGATGTACTTAAGGATGGTTACAACTAGGTGTTAGACATGTGCTGCTAGGTCAGACATCCACATGTTCTTTGTGCATGAAAACTGTTGACAACAAAGGACCAGAAATTCTCTGTGATCCTTTTCCCCACAGAAACCAGGAATAATTGCAAATCTGCTGTGAAAAATACTGAATATTCTAGAACCCAGGCAGGAGGGGTGTGGATGTTTTCTGGGCTCTGCTCATCACTGAACACTGTGGTTTGTGCTTTGATGTAATTCATTTCCTCCCCTCCCTTCTCCTGTACCACAAACAGCCCATCTGTTAAAGTGGGGGATTGAAGACAGCGTTTTCATGTTTGCTATGGGAAGTAGTTTTGATGTTTTCTGTAGAAATATGAGGCTCTCATAAATCTGCAAAGTGCTGATTCTCTGCAGTGAAGGGTGTTGGTTTTTTCCCTACGTGTGAGAGTTGAAAAAGCACAGATCAGTATAAATAATGATAAAGAGAATGAGAAGGAATCATTGGCTTATTTCTGATTTTTCCCTTTTTGGACGAAATACCTCAAAACCCATGATAAAAACTATCATAAACCATCGGCTCTTGCCAGGTGATCTTGATCTTTTTCACTTTGATTTCTTTTTGATGAGTGTGGCAGACAAATTGGATTTTTCTTGTCGGCTGAGCGTCTGCATTTTGGTCTCACCCTGGATAGATTGCACTTACAGGGTTACAATTAGGTATTGGAAGGAAAACATCTCATTACTCTCCACAAATGAGGGTACTTGTTGCACAGTTATACTATCAGATTTGACCACAGGAATTTCAAATGTTAGTGACATGTGTGAATATTGTTTGTGTTTTGCAAGTTTTAGATTTTTTTTTTTTTATTAACCACGAGACTGCTGGTTCACTAAAAATGAAAGAGGGTGGATTTAGATCAGTACCAGGAAGAAATCCTTCCCTGGGAGGGTGGTGAGGCCCTGGCACAGGCTGCCCAGAGAAGCTGTGGCTGCCCCTGGATCCCTGGAAGTGTCCAAGGCCAGGTTG
>JAYRBT010000139.1:70195442-70227036 GCA_036023395.1 Myiotriccus ornatus | reverse complement strand
CAAGGCCAGGTTGGACGGGGCTTGGAGCAACCTGGGCTAGTGGAAGGTGTCCCTGCCCACGGCAGGGGGTTGGAACAACATGGGCTTTAAGATTCCTTCCAACCCAAACCATTCCAGGATTCTTTGCAGTGGTGTGATTAAAGATTGCCGTGTTCCCATTGAGGATCTTGGTTCTAGAGGTTGCTGGGAATGCAGCTTCCATGGAAGCACCAAGGATGGGCGGTGGACACATTTCCAGGTTTCATACCACTGAAATGAGATGTTGTAAAGCCCTAATGGAACTAGAGATTCTAAATAATTGTGTTTCTTCTAACTTTGCCCAAATCTCTTTATCTTTCAATTAGATTCCAAATTATCCCTCACACAATTTGCTGTCGGTGCCTGGTCATGGTCAGTTTGCCATCTCCCAGATGATAAATTAGGAGCAGGATGAAGAGGGTTTATCATTTTTTCCTGGTTGGTCTTTTCATCTTTTCTCTTGTCATTACATTGTTAGTCAGAACATGACTGTTATAAAATAAGCCTTATTGTAAACTACCTGGAGTGGTAGGATAATCTGTCTCTCAAAACGTGTTTTGTATTCTTTAATTACCAAAGAGAATTTAGATTATGAAAGTACCAGAAAAATGCAGAGTGAAAAAATCTGATTTTCTGTTTTGAATTTAATCAGAGGAATTCAGTGCTGACCTTCAGTGGGTCTCCTCAGTCTCCTGGATGAGTTGTACCAGTGTGAGATTGCCAAATCTTTTATGAAGGTCACAGTCATGAACTTAATGGGAGACTAAAACAGCTCTATTTAATATTTTAAGGAAGGGTGTCTTTCCAATGTGAGTAAAAGAGACTGAACTGACAAGCTTCCTGACATGGTGAGTTTTACCCAGACAGCTCTACATGATGATATCTTGTACAGCTCTTTGAATATCAAAGTATGTGATAGATTAACATTTTTTTCTAAATTAAAAGTGAATTCCTCCGTTAATTAGAATTTAAGTATTTTAAATGCTCATCCTTTTTCTCTCTGTATTTTTTTTCATTAGCATTCTTTTCTACTACTTTTATTTATGTATTGACAACTCTCTGCAAGATTATAATAGGCAGAATAGCAGTCCAGTTATAATTATGGTGGGAAGTTAAACCTCTAGATGTAATAGTACTGATCGATATAAGAAATGTGGTGACTTAGAATCTGCGAAATGTTGAAAGATGCCTTGTCATTAATTGGAATATTCAGATTGGAATAATTTAGAAAATTTTGAATGTGAAAAGGCTATTATTATTATTATTACTATTATTGTTATTATATAATTATAGGAAGGACTATACATGCCTTTAAAAGATTCACAGTGGGGGTTTTTTTGTCTTTTTTGCACACATTGATATATGTACATTGGAAATTACCCAAACTGTTAAAGCCCTTTTTGTGTTTCATATATATTGTCACTTGGCTGTAGATGACAATCCAAAAGCAGTTCAGCTTCCTACTGTTCCCTTCCTCTTTGTCTCTGGAATTGTTTTAGGACCCTGGTAGTTCATTGTCACTGAAGTTACATGTTTGCATTATTAGAGCTCTGTCTGCACTTTTTTGTTATCTAGTGTAGAAATGTTTAAATTACGAGATCCCAACATCTTTGATAACAAGACTCCAGTTAGTCAGTCCAGAAAGCTTGTCCTGTTTTCCTGCACAATAATAGAAGGGAAACAAAGCAAAGTGAAAAGAATGCATTTACAGAAGCTTTAAAAAATAATGTATAAGTATACCCCTAAATTTTCTGAATTCTGTTTTGTGTTAAACCTGACTGTGGTTTAGAAATGCATAATTGCTGCAGTTCAGTGATCTAAAACTGATGCATTTGAGTTGGCTTTGTGAAATGTAAAGAAGATGTAGTTAACTAAAAAATAAATGGGCTAAATCAGAAACCCTTATAATGTATAGTTGGCATATCTTACATTAATATTGTTACTTTAAAAGCAGAGCATGGACACAGTAAAAGTGGTGTATTACTGTTTTAGAACGGAGCAGTATCAGAGGCTGAAGAATTAGAATCTTACTAAAACAATGTTCCTAATTATATGACCCACAACAAACAGACTTCAAATTGCTTTTTACGTAGCAGGAGATGTTTCCTCTTGCATTTTATTCCGACAGTTGATAAGGACTGGGGAATAAATGTGTTCTCACGCCTCCCTCTTGCTGCAGTTGTGCAGTTTTTTCCTCATTCTTAAATACATTATCCTGTCACTGATGGGCTCAGCCTTGTCCAGGGGTCGGTCCATCCTGGAGCCAGCTGGAATTGGCTCCATGGACGTGGGTGAAGCTTCCAGCAGCTTCTCCCAGAATCCAGCCCTCTACCTCCCCACTACCAAACCCTCACCACACAAATCCAGTACAGAACCTTCTTCAGCTTCAGGGTGCTCAAATATTAAGGAATCTTTCAGTTTACTTGGAAATTATCCAGCAGATTAGTTATATAATGGAAATTTCTTTATTGATTGGGAAGCTCATAATGGCTTATCAGTGTCCTGTGCAAAATAGATTAAGACATTGTTTCAGATCCTGGTGCCCTGGCTGTTGAAAGATAGGCTGAAGATGATGGTAGGGGTTAACAGGGAAAGCCAGGATGAGTAGGGGTGTGGGATATTTCTAAGCAAAGTTCCTTGTACAAAAAGTAGAGTTGAACTGGTTGGCCAGCGCTTGAAGTTAATGAATGTCACCAAGTGAGTGTGGGAAATGGCACCTGGAAACAGCTGATGAGTCTTTCTCTACTGAGGCAGGCAGGCAAAGTGTTTGGGGTTTTCTCTTTTCCCCCTTTCCACTCTTGATATTCTGTGTGCACTGAAGCCTCAAATTGTGACAAAATGGAAGTAGATGCCTCCAAATATTTGCAGTTTCTGTGACGTGCTGCGTTGGTGATAGTTCTGAGCAGCGTGACTAGGAAAGCCTTGTAAATTTATAAATATCAAACTTAAAAGTTATAAATGCTCACTATCATGGGGCTGTGTTTCACTCACTGTCCCTGCTGCTTTGAAGTTCTGGGTAGAGGACAACAAAAGAGATTTTTTTCCCCTCCTCTAATCACTGTTTCAGATTAATTCAGAACTGATGGAATATGCCATTAAGAGAGAAAGTAAAAAGAACAAGCAGAACCACTGCTTTGTGCCGTTGAGGTGTTGTTTTGTTTTGTTTTACTTGGGTGACATTTTGGGGATAGGCTGCAATTATTTGTTGAATGTTGTGCTTTTGAGTCGAAGAAGAAAGAGATGTTCCCTCGTTCTTTTGTTCTCCATATGCTGATGATAATCTTCAGTGCATGTTCTTTTATTTCCCTTTGATATCTCTTTATTTGTATGCTGCTACACCCCTATTTGATCAGCTAAGACACTGCTTCTTATTTACCTCTTTAACCTACTTTTCCTCTAGAAATTTCTAACTGCTCTCACAAGCTCCTGACTCCAAGCCACGCTTTGCTGTTCTCTCCTTACCTGCTTTTGGATTTAGTGCTGGTGATACATATAAATAGCTTTGTTACTATTTTACTTTGTTACTATTTATAATTTCCTATTATAAAACTATGACAAATTAGCCAATGGATATTTACTTCTCTCTTTCTCTCTCTCTGTGTCTCTGGGACTTTTTTGGCCATTCAAGGTTTTTTTTCTCTGCAGAGTTACAAAATCAATCTTACCCTGTCAACCTTCCCAACCCTTGGGCCAAATGCAATAAAGTGCCCGTATTGTAGAGATGGAAATGCTGAAAACTGTATAGCATTAGGCTTTGAAAAATTTCTACCATGAAGTAATTTTAAAATTTATTGTTACAGTATTTGAAGTTATTTAATAACCCGAAGTAAGAATAGAAGAAAAAGTACTTTTGTCTCCTTCAGTGTGTTGGTTGTCTGTGAGATAACATGGAAACATGGAATTACAGAGTGGTTTGGGTTGGAAGGGACCTTAAAGACCATCTAGTTCCAAGCCCCTGCCGTGGACAGGGACACCTCCCACTATCCCAGGTTGCTCCAACCCCTGTCCAACCTGGCCTTGAACACTTCCAGGGATGGGACTTACCTACTGTAATGCCTGCACTGCTGTATTTGTGCTTTACATAACGACAAAAGAGAGGAAAAGTACTCAGAGACAAGACTATAAAACCATTCTTTCTCTTCCCTTGGAGCTTTATCCAGAACCAATTAAAATCCAGTCAAATCACTGAAGTATTACAAGATGCACACTCAAAATAGGAAAGGTTCCTGGAAATCAGTGAGATCAGCAAAGCCACTCGAAGCTGCATTTGCATTCTTTCATCAGAGGGATCCAGTTTCCAGTTGCTTGTGTCCAGGCCAAGCTCAGGATTAGGGAGGAGATTCATGGTGCTCTGCCTTGCTTAAATCACCGAACCAAAGCCTCCTTGCAAGCAGGAAGCAGGTCCAAAGCGAAATTGCTCCTTTCAGCCATCATTTATCGTGATAAAGAGGAATATCACGTAGCTGAGTGCTTGAATTACCAGTACTGTGTGTACAAGGAAGGGTGAGAGAGTGTAATAAACTCCTTTAATCTGTCCTCCAACAAATCCATGCACCTTGCAAGTGCATTTTAGTTCATCTTCGTGCTCCCTGCTATTCTGCTTCTCTGCTTGCAATTATTTGTACCATGGATAAGAACATAATTGTTTAATTTTGTGATAATGTTCATTTATTCAAAATTGTACTCGAGTTTCTGCGGGAACTGGTGCACTTGTAGCAATAGGAGATTATTATGGAAATACTTCAGAGAAAAAAACAGCAAAATTATTGTTGTTTTTATTTATAACGTTTGATAGGGTGTGGTTTTTTTTTTCTCCTCTTCTGCCCTTGAACTGGGTACTTGCAGTAGAATGGCAGAAAGATATAATTTAATCAAAAAGAGTGTGCTGTGTTGAAAGTAACTTCAAAGCTATGATTAAATGTACTTACAATAATTAGTTTCAAAGCATTCTAATTCCTAGCAGTGTTTGAAGAATTCAGCATCTAATGAAGTAAAATAAATGACACACCACTTTGCTCATTGAATAACCAATTTTCTTCTCCTAACCACCATTTATCAGCAGAGTCTTTCACCAGAAAACTTCTCAGCTCTCCTTTAAATACACTCAGCCCCAAACACACTCCTCGTCCTCCCTCCCACACTCACAGTGAGCTCCATTATAACACCCCTGTTGGATTGTAATGCACAAAAAGTAATGGTTAACTTTGAATCAAGAGAAGGGAGATGTTCTGTAATGCTCTGCTTTAAAGAACTCTTGTTACTGTTGATGAGAGAAGAAAAATTGCATTCCCAAAATTCTATTTTCTGAGAGCCCTAAGTAATGCTGAGTTGAGATGTTCCACTTGCTGTGTCATTTGAACTGTAATTTTTTTTTGTGGAGGGAAAATGAAGCTTTGTATTTGTCATCATTGATTTACAGCAGATCAGTAGATTAGTGTTTTGGAGGACTGAAGCAAAAAATGCAATATTTATATATCCACAAGTAAACTGGCAGTGAAAATAATCTTTAAGTCACATTTTGACCAATGGATATGAAGTAACGTGTGATTTCCACCCCCAGCAACACATTTCAGCAGCAACAAGAGAATTTAGGTGAGAAATTGAGACAAATGGAGAAGTTTCCATGTGAGTTTGTGCAACAGGAAAAGGGACCAGCTTGTGATCTGATAGCCTGGCTTTCTGGTTTTTTATGTATTTCAAGCATAATGAGAAAGCAAATTTGCTTGAAACATCTTATGGACTATAAATGATTTGCAGTCCAAGTGATGCTGCATCTCTTCTGCCTCTCATCCCTCTGGAAATAGAAAAGAGGGACCTGAAACTGGAATTTTTGTGGAACTGGGAGGATTCAGCACGTAGGAAATCCCTGATGCCATTGCACAAAAAGCTGATGCCAAAAGGCACAACAGAAGAAAAAGAAATGGGAAAGATATTTGGTCGTTCCTTAGAGTTATTCATGTCTGTAATGGGCTTTAAGTTCTTATTGTCTTTTGAGATCATGCTGTGTTATTGTTCCTAAAGCAGGACTTCAGTACAGACTTTCTAACTGCTCGTACAGTAATTTAACCAGAAGACCATCCTGCCTGTTATTCTTCGTGTTTCAGTATCAAAATAGTTTATTAAGTTCGTTCTGCTGCAGTTTGCAGCATCTCTTGGTGATCTGTACAGCTGGAACACCTGATATCAAAAAGGGAAAACCGCTTTTTTCTTTCTGCAGTTTGACATTTTGTCTTACTAGGACGACTGGACCCGGGGTTTTCTCTTTCATCTGTTTATTTACTCATCTATTTATCTGTTATTTCTATATGTGCATTTGTGTCACAGTTCGTACAGGGCCTGTCTAAATTTAGAGTTTTCATGCTCTCTGTGCACACACTCGTGGCCAACATCTGCAGCCGTTCCAGGGCCTGTTGATTTGAGCAGCAGAATTTTGTAAGGGTGATGTAGTTTGAGTGTTTACTGTGCCAGGCAGTGTGGTGAGATGCAAAATTCAGAATGACAAAAACACCAGCAAAACAATTTAATAGCAGTTTTGAGGAACGACATGGCTTATTGATTGCTAAAGACCATAACATATCAAAATGAGCTTTTCTCCACTTAAAAATGGTAATCTCAACTCTCTGGGAAACTGGAGGCATTCTTTAGGCAACTTTCCTCATTAATTTTCCATTTGTAATGAGTATTGTGCAGGGACATTGTAAACCCCTTGGGAAGACTTTGTTATAGATTAGTCTGTGATGTAAGATTCCATTTAGGTAAAGTAATGAATAAGCAGACAGTTTACATATATATATGTGTGTGTGTGTTATGTAAGAATCTAAATATAGTAATAATAAATATACTGGTAATTACACTTGTATTAGATGTAAAAAGGAAAGATAAATGGAGGTAACAGAGCAATAATGGCCCAAACCAGTGAAACTGCAGAAATGAAAAATTGAAGGAAATGCTCTGTCTATAGTCTAGTTGACTGACTGTCATTCTGTGTTCATTATTCAATGTGGATTATTTATTGAAGAAATACCAGCAATAAAATATGTAGCTTACCTGGTGTTCACTGAGGACATGAAAGATTAGAGCTCTGTTTTCTTATAAATTTGTAATGGATGGTCTTATCAAACCTAGTTATTGTTGTGATATTAAAATTATTATTGTAACTCTTTATGGATTTGGCAGTGAATATATAAAAAGAAAATTACCCTGTAAAAGCTGTTCTTATTTTACTTTGAAAGCTTTGGTTTCTCTTTGTTACTGAGCAGAAATTTTAGGACTATTCTTGGCCATTCCATACTTTTGTTTTGATTTTTTTTTTTTTACTTCCTGTATAGAAAATACATTCTGTTCTACTTGTACTGAATTATCAGAACTAAATATACATATCTATATATATATACACACCCATGGAAGCTGCTACCTCTGTATTCCCAGCTCTGAAAGAAATCTGTAGGACTAGACTTCTTTTTTTCCCTGAGGTTCAATATGCCCAAAGAATTGCAAAGTTCTTTGGAAAACAGTTTCTAATAAGAGTCTCGCGACTTTGTGAAAACATAGAACAGCAGAGGCAACAGGAGGAAGAAAATATATCCGTAGAACAAGTGTGAAGTGATGTTTCCCTGGAATGCTTTCCCAGCCTGAGCTAAATCACAGCTTGTAAAGGAAGAGGAGACTGCAAATGAAAGTGCATTTGTTAAAAAGTTAGGGGACAAGTTTTATTTCTGTATTTTGTTGGGGAGATATAAAAATGGGTTTATAATGTGCACTGTGATGAACTGTTGTGGTTAACTGGTTACTGCTATTCTTTGTGGTTTTTTTTTAATTTATTTTGTAAGTAAATCCAAATTTATATCAGGATACATAAAAAAAGTTTTCATTACTTTATTTATAAGGTGGTTCCATACATGTGTTGCGAAATGGAGATATATATTTGTGCTGACTCAGTGTAATATTTGGAAAATCGAAGCAGATTCAAATTTGTTTTTCCTGAAGTTTGGAGTTTACTATTATCTCAGCCTTTTTTAGTAGAAAACATACCTTTATTGAAAAGGATAAGTAATAAAAGCAGAGAGATGTGCAGTGAAAATTGTTTGCAAATGTACTTTACTCCCTTTGTTGCCTTTAACATATTCACATGGTTGTTTTTTCTTTTGCGAGCCAGTGGATTCTACTGTTTCTTTGGGTTATTGAGCAGCATCACAAACAAGTTACAAAGAACTTAAAAAGTTCAGAAGAGAATTGTCAGTGTGTCTGGTCCTGCTTTGCTTCCAGAGTTGGTGTCCAAGGCCCTAAGGTGTTTACAGCACTGAATTCTGGTTTTATGTTGTATTTCTGCTTTTGGTATTAAAACTGATGTGAGTTGAGCCATTTAATTCCCCACTGGAAGATGCTAAATGGATGTTTTGTAAGAATATTAGGATTGTTTGAGAGCATGTCCAGGAAAGGGAAGAACATATTCTTAGGTATCAGGAGCTCTGTGCTTTATGATATCTTGTCAGATAATTTTCCTCAAACATCTGGAACGAAAAGAGGTGGGACTTGATTAAATTGATGTTTTGGTGATCTTCACACAATCTCACAGGCTGTGTAAATTTGTATAAATCAGCACTTTCAAAGAAGACTCTACTCAGGTCATAGACAAATTACATTATTTTCTTGTTAGTATTCATGCATGTAATGAACCCTTAATGCTCTTACTTAATAAGTGTGCAGAATTTTTGGCTCCCAGCTCTACTATTTACTTCTCTTCCCCCAGTATAATCCTTTGGGTTTTGGTTTGTTGGGTTTTATTATTTTTCCAAAGGGATGTGTTTTGTGCTATATTGATTTACACAGCACTGACTTAAGCTTGAAAAATTTATGGTGACTTCTACAATAGCCCTTTAACCTGAACTTCCTTGGCTCTCAGTCACCTTGAGAGCTTCAACACGTGTTTTTTCAATCTGGCTGCTCCTTCCACTCAACTGCTTCCTTCTGTAGCTGCTTCACTCCCTCCAGATCCACTTCCAGGCTCCAGCTACTCCCTTTGGATGTTGAAGATGATGGTGGTGAGGCTCAGAGAGCTGCTGTTGGTTTGAGGCTGCTCTCATGGGCCTGGGGTAAATTATACTGAGCCAAGAAACAAGAATTTACTTTTGGATGCACAGCTGGGAAGTGCCAACCAGAGGGAAGAGGTTTGCTGGAAGACCTGTTCCAGTTTTATTTACAAAACAGTAGGCATGGCTAATGATTCCAAGAAAGACAAATAGGCAACTCTTGGTTTAGTGTTTTATTCTTACAGTTCTCTTCTTGTACAGGAAAAAGAAACCGGATCATCCTTGGTCCCTTCAGCAGTGTTACAAAAGTCATTGTTTTAGCACACATGAAATAAAAGACAAATACAGAAGTAAAAGGCAAGTACTGGTCAGATGAATGGTGTTAGTTTTTATGGGATTTTTTGTTCCTTTTTTATTTGAGGTCAAGTCCTGCTTGTTGCTCTGGATTTTACAAGAAAGGACATCAGCGTTTGCAGATCACGGGTTTCAATCTGACAACACCAGAGTTGTTCAAGGCAAACTTATGAAAATTAATAACCTGTGAAGGTGACAGGCCCTCTTGTTACTGAAAATCGGGTAGTTAACCTGTATTCCTCAATTTTTCCTGTAGATCAAAGAAACATAAATAAAATTATTTTCAGAGGTCATCCTATCCTAAAGGAAGAATGACTAAAATAATGCATATCTATGTGCATGAAAATATTTCTCTGGTGTGTGAACCTGTAGCATCTCAAAACTGAGTGTCTTATGTATGTGGTAGTGTTGCCCTCAGTTTGTTATTGATCTTAACCTTGGATATAAAAATCAAAGGATATAACTCTGGACTGTTGCAAGGTCTGGTTGTAACGGTGAATGCCTTTGTATCTGGAGTTTTTTGTTACGGCTCCTGCAACTCTTTGAACAGATAAGGTGAAAGATGTTGAAAATCTAAAAAACAATGGGCCATAAATGATAGAGGGACATTAATAATTAAATGCATTGCAAGTTAAAAAAAAAAAAAAAATCCACTACAGCAATTCTTAATGATATCTTCCATGGACCATTTAGGTCGATGAATTTCAAGTTCAACCATTTGTGCTAAACAAGGTTAAAATGGCTAAAAGACTGACTATATTTTAATGTGCTATAAAGGAATTAAAAGCAGCCAGCAGTCCATAAAAACACCATCCTTCAGGTCTGAATGCAGTGGCCATTACAAGGAAAGATTTAGTCAATCATGGGGCGATAACTGACTCTGTAGGGCTGCTGCAATGGCTGCTGTAATTGTATAACTGAGGTTTAAACTCCACTATTGCCTATTCCCTCAGTCAGAAATGAAGCTTCTTTAGTCTTTAAAGATGTACCATTTATTTACTTCATTGACTTAATACACAGCTAATTTGTCTAATTACTGGTGACATGCATTTAGTTTATTGAAAGGAAAGTACCACATCCATTTACTTTATTTATCTCCGCATTTGCAAATAATTGACAATACGTAGTGATTAGTTTTCTGTGTCATGCTAGCATTGCAGTTAACCCCTTGACAGTCAGGGTTTTGCTGCTGGACAGAGTTTCAGTGGTGTTGCACTGTTTCAGCACTCTCAGCTCACAAATGTATTTGTCCTCCCAGCAGTAATTTAATCAGGTAAGACCCAGCAGCAGCAGTACAGCTGAGATATTTGATTCGCTCTATGTTGAAAGAGAATGTGGCTTTTTTTTTTTTTTTTGGTTAAAACAAATGGTTTTAGGATTGGATTTAAGTCTTAGATTCAGGTGAGTTGCAACTTTCAGAGTGGGGCAGATTTTGTTATCACAGAGAGGGCCCCAGTTTGGTGCCCCAGCTGTGTCATCCTTCAGCTCAGAGGTGACTGCAGTGCCATGTGTGGAGGTTGCCCAAATGTGTTCTCATCCTTGGGGCCAGGGGGACCTGCAGCTAAAAGCCCACACGTGGGGCCATGAGCTTCTCTTGAGGACAGTCCAGAAAGAGTAAAAGCTTTGCAACATCAGAGTGAACATAGAAGTGAAACCGGGTGATCCACCATCCTCCACCTTCCTCCCCTCTAATCCCGCCTTTATCTCTCGTCTCCTCTGTGCTTGCCCTCAGAGAGAGGGATGATTTTCAATTCCACTTCTTCCTAATTGTCCCTTTTTATCCTCAAAACCTGCCATATTTGACCAGCAGGAAAGAAAGGAGCTTGCTTGCAAGTTCTGTTGGGAGCAACACCAAGTGGGGAGGAGTCAGCCTGAAAAAGTGAGAAAAGCTGCTTATGTGTTTTCCTTTTAATTATTTTTGTTTGGTTTTGTAATTTCACCCTGTCTGCTCAGCATCCTGTTCTGAGCAGCAGAGGCACTGCAGCTGTCAGGCTTAGGAGGCAGCCATGGCATTGATATTCTTGCTTTCGTGTTTCAGCAGTGATCTTTGCAACTATAAATGACAGAACCTCTTTTAAACATCGTTTAAAATAAAAGCCAGAATTCTGTAGACATTGATGGGAATCACGTGGGAAATATTGCTACTAAATGTGAAAATATGGCTTTGTAAAGCTTAGGGTAAGAAATGGATGAGATATATTGAAGAGAAAAAATGGAGTTTACTTCCCTTTTTTTTTTTGTTGTTATTAATGGATGTGATTTGATAAATATATGGTAAGTTTTGGAATGGCAGATCTTCTGCTCCTGATACAGTAGGCTTTATACAAAATGAAGATTCACTTCAAGAGTAAAGGAGAAACTCATAGAATCAAAGAATGGTTTGGGTTGGAAGGGGCCCTTATAGATCATCCAGTCCCACCCCCTGCCATGGGCAGAGACACCTTCCACTATCCCAGATTTCTCCAAGCCCTGTCCAACCTGGTCTTGGACACTTCCAGGGATGGGGCAGCCACAGCTTCTCTGGGCAACCTGTGCCAGGGCCTCAGCACCCTTATTGTAAAAAATTCATTCCCTATAGCTGGCAAAGCCCCCTGTACCAAAAACAGGAAGGCAGGAGTAAGAGATTTTCCAAGTGATACTAAATTGAGAGATAGTGACCATAAGGACATTTTAAAGGTGAGAAGAACAAAGAAGAAAAAGACAAAGTACAAATTTTGGAATCATGAATAAGCAGAAGGACTTTGTGAGAGTAGCCACCATTTATTAGTCAAGTACAAAAGTGAATGAATGAAATGAGTGTTTATTACATTGCATTTCTTCCATTACTTACTGTTGAGTAAGAAATGTGGAAGAATAAATTACAAATAAATGGAATCTAAACCAGATTTTTTTCATAATGTGGAAATAAAACTACAGTTTAGTACATCCTCCTAAATCCAAGAGCAGAAGGAGAGTGGGAACAGAAGAACATGATTAATCTTTAACAGTAAACTCTTTTCTTGTCGCTCTGAATCAAAGGCAACCATGCATCAGATGTTGAGTTTGAACTAAATCAATGATTAAAATGCATGATTTGATGAAGTGAGTGAAAATTACTGATTACTGATATCGGGTCACACAAAAAATCTCTATTCACTCGTGTTTAGCATGGAGTGGCTAATCCTTCCCTGATTCTCCTAGCTGAGTTTATTGTGTGATTCTACGAATGCCAACAGAAGGTAAAGCTCTCTGAGAGGGAATTCTGTTTTTCTGAAATAGTACCTGAAGCTTGAAGATTTTGACTTAGCTTTATATTCCTGCAAGACTTGCTGAGTGTTTAGCTTCTAACTGCATCTCGTGCCACCAAATTGTTAAGGCTTACAAACAAAAGCTGCATTATATTTTTATGCAATAAAGGTTTGTTTGGGGAAGGGAAATAGCTTGTTAACTGTCTCCCCATGATGACCTGTGTGTTCCTGTGAGCCGAGAGAAATGAGAAAAGGACAAAAAGCACCCACCAACAAAACCCTTCCTGCAGTGTCTGCTTAACAAAAGCGAAACGTAAATATAAATTGAAAGAAGCTGAACTTCTTACTCCATTTATGGAGTTGAAGCCCATCTATGGTTGTGGAGGGAATTAATTGCAGCATTCTCTCATTTTCCCCGTTCTGAGTTGCTGAGTGCTTCAGGCGGTCAGTGCCGAAAGTTGTGGCGGCCCAGTGAAATATTTTGGTGTGTTTCAAAGCCCACACTAAATTATACTGCGTGTTCCTTGTCTGCAAATTCATGGAGCTCTGCTTAGAAATACAATTTTGCCCAAGAGGTTAAGGGAATGATGTGAGAATCTGTATTCTTCCTGAAGTTGCCAGGAATTTGTTTGTAAGAAGAGAATGTGCTGCAGCACATGCTCTCATTTTTCTGTCTTAGTGTGGAGAGAGAGTGAAATCAGAAAAAAATGCTCTGGGCTTGCTAATAAAATTCATTGTGGAAGATAGCACATGACGTAGAAAACAAATTTAATGTACTACAGTAAAGGGCTTGGCTGTGGAATGTATCTCTTCTATTTTCCTGAACTGCTTTTATAGGATATTCATTGTGACCTTAATAGCTTATTGTGTGTAAGAAAATTGGCTTAATGAATAACTGGTAGGGGTCTGCCCTTGGTTGTTGGTGCAGCCTGAAGCACGTGCCACAACGCAAACAGCAATTAAAAAGAAAAAAAAAATTATACAATTTTCTGCACTCAGGATCATTTATTCACCTTTTTCCTCCTAGTAGTAGAGTTGTATCATTCTCCTCTATTGATTTGTGATGGATGCCACCATTTCACTAAACAGCAGCGGGAATGGGGTAAAAAAAATAAAAATGTGTCTGTACAAATGTATCGTGTGTCATCTGAAAGTTTCATGCAAATCTCGTAACTAAATAAAACCACGCCAAGCAGGGGGAGAATGAGCTGTAGCTATAGCTCTTATGCACTGGAGTGCACTTCTCTCTAGTTGTGAGATAAGAGACCATAATGATCATCAATAATCATCGTAGAATCATGGAGTGGTTTTGATTGGAAAAGACCTTGAAGACCATCTTATTCCAGCTCCACTGTCCTGGGCAGGGACACCTTCCACTAGACCAGGTTGCTCAATAATATCTGCATTTTAATGGGTTTCAGTGAATAAAAGAAGCCACCGTGTCCTTACGTGATAGATAAATTCTGAATTTTGCAATTTGAAGATGTTTCCTCTGAATTCTGTGACTGTGGCATGTGAAGAGGAAAGGGAGCATTGTGGGTTGAGCAGGAGTGTGGGTGCCGGGGCAGGGTCCTGTCCTGGAATCAGTAATTGCAATGACTAATCATGTAATCAGGGATTTGATTTTGTGTTGATATCAAAGCTTAAATTTGGGTTCACCGTGTGCCACAGACTGTGCCAGGCTCACCAGGGTGTGGGGCCTCCTGCAGCCCTTGGGGTGCCGCCAGTCCACTGGAATGCCAGGAAGGGGATGGGTCACAACGTCCTGTGTGTCCTAATGCCTTCTCACAGGTGTTTTATTCCCACTTCTCTGTGGAATAGAGAATTGGAACATAGCAGCTGTTACATCCCTGCAGCACCGAGAGCTGATGGTCAGTGACTGCTGAGTGGGACCTGGGGCAGCGACGGTCAAACCTCACAGCTGGCCCTGTTTGTTGATCTCCCCCATGGCTGAGAGACTCCCAAGTCACGTCTGATCCTCGGTTTCCTACGTGTAAAAACAACTAACACTGCTTTGCTCATCAGTTGGCGGGTTCTTTTCCTTGCTGTTGCTTCCTCCAGCCCGTGGAAATTTCCCCCGTTCCCTTCAGAACTGTGGGAACGCTCTCACACGCGGTGGCACCGTCACAGCCCAGCGGAGACGCTTAGCATCTTTTCTGAGAGATGATGGGGGGAAATGAGGCATTTGTTCCATCATATGTTAAAGAAAACCCATTAGTGTCAAAGTCTGACGCTGTGGTATTAGTGTGGTGCCCGCAGTGTGAGGGCTCTGCCATCAGCACTTGGGAAGCTGCCTCTGGGAAAGAGAAACGACGTTCCTTACGGACAGTCTTAGTCTGAAAGGATGTGGATGGTGAACGTTCCTTCAGCTGGTGCCCTTGGTACTGTGATGTTGTTATTTTACCAGACTTCTAACCCACGATTGTGTTGCCTCAAGTGATGTCATTCTTGGTGGATCAGCTCGTGGAATGACAGAGTGTAACATTTCTGCTCTTTAGCACTGAGCTGTACACAGAAAAAAAAAAGATGTTTTTAGGATGGGAATTAGAAGTCTGAAGTATAACTGCCTCCAAATTAAAAAGTGTATATATATATGTATATATATAAATGTATATGTATAGGATGTGTGAATGGGAAAGTAAAAGCAGCCTGATAAATAGCTCTATTTTTATGCTTTAGCATTTAATTTGGTATCCATATTTAGCACACTTATTCTGGTAACTATTAAAGTTTCCACGTATTTATCAGTGAATGATGAATTTTTTTTTTAGTCTGACTTTTAATTAGAGGTTAGAGGGGAAACTGGGGAAAAAAAAAATCACACCTAAATTTCCCGTAAGTATTTAAAGTATTTGGAAATATAAAGAGGCAAAGTCAGCCACTGTTAACTCTATGTTTCACATGCCTATTTCCTCTTTTTTTCACAAACAGGATAATTTTAATACTCTGTTCATTGTCTTCAATTTCTTTTTCCCCTCCTCACAAGACAGAAAAAACACGAAACAGTCAAGGTTTCTTGTTTGGTTATTTTTTTATGTGCTTTTCAGTATCTCTCAGGCAGTTTTTTTACACCTCCAGCTCTATTTATTTCATGTACCTTCCCCACCCTCGATCTTTGATAAAGTAAGGTGGTCATTAGTGAGAAATGGAGGATGAAAATAGCTGTGCAGTGGAAATGAGCTGGTGGGTGTTGCTGCAGTTGGGAAACTGAGGCAAAGGTTTCATAGGAATTTATTTAAGTAACACATAAAACAGGAATTGGGACACATGTCCACAAAGTTGTTTAAAGACTCAAGCAGGCAGAAGTAGATAAGTAAACAAGAATTAGATATACTGCCTTATTACTGGATCTGGTCTCTTGTTCGGGTTTGATAAAATTATGAATCCACTGGGAGAAATTTCTGTATTTTAGGAGATGTGAACTGCCCATCCCAGGTTTTCATGCTGTGTGTCAGAGCTGCTTATTCCTAAGATGTTTATTGCTAGAGAGGCACTGCTGGGCCACCAAGGCATGAGTGTGGCCATGGGTAGTGATGCCATAATAAATAGTTTTGTCTGAGAGATCCCCATGCCCCATTTGCAATCAGAAGGAGCAAGGACTGGGATGTGGTTGCTGCACAGTGGGAGGAATGTCAAATTGTTAACAGCATCTTGCACCCAGGAGCAGCAGAGCGGGTGATTCGTGGCTAAACTGAGCAGGAGAGACAGAAGAAAATGTCAGTGTAAGTTGAATTTTCAGAGGGAGCGGCAAAGCTCTAGATCACGGAATGAAGGGTTGTTTTGAAAATATGACAGCTCTTAAATCCTCTTCCCCCTTAAAGTTTCCTACTCTGTTCTGGTCCACAGTCAGAAATTTATCTCGTAGGGTCTTTTGTTTGTTTATTTCCTGGGGAAGTTCAAGAGTTTAGTTTCCAGCAGTAATTCTTCCACGGGAGGATCTGCAGCTCTGTGACTCGCTGGGCTTTTTATCTTGGTTGCAAGCATCATTATTCACCTTAAAAACACTGTATTCTTTGTTTCTTTTCTCCCCCTAAAGTGTAGTTATTTTCTCTCTCTCATATATTTTTTTCTCATTCTCACCATGTTTTTTGGTTCAATTGACCAAGAGGTTTGCCCCCTCCACCTGCACAATGCAAGCCCCTGCCTGCTGGGTCAGAAGGGATTGATGGAGAAAGTAAAAGCAGGAAGAAGTAAAGGAAGGTGGATGTGTAAAAGAAATGTACAAGGTGCAGTTAAACAAAGTAAAATAGAAAAGAGGCAGGAGAATGGAAGAAGGTGGTGAGATCCAGTGAAAAGAATGTCACACACGTTTGTAAATCTGAAGCTCTGGCAGCTTTTTTGTTTTTAAGTGTGTGTGGGGGGGATCGATACAGAGAATATCTCTCAGAACTGAGTTTGTTATCAAGAAGAGAAGAAAAATACTGTTTGGTCCTGCTTTTCCACAGTAAGACTGTACAAACCTGTGAAAAATATTTTGAAGGCTAAGTGTAATTAAAGAACCAGAGAACAACACTGAGAACTGCACCAGTGAAAACAGCCCTAAACCCAGGAGTGCCCCAGGTACCACAGGTGGGGAAAAAAGCTGCAAGACAGTTCCAGCACCATGTTACTAATAAGAAATACTTAATTTAACCTCAAAAAGAAATGGATTTTAGTGTGTTTTGGGAGTGGGCATGCAGCAGAAGTTAGGAGTTGGTGTTGTCTTGTGTGCAAGCTCAGTGAACATCAATAAAATACTGTACATCCTATAAGATAGACACCATATATTAAGTCTATAACCTGATTTTTGTATGTTTCTGTGTCTTGTAACAGTGTTGTTTAATATACAGATGACTGTCACACTAAGTTTAAGTTCACTCTGCCCTTTGTTATTTCAACAGTTAAGGGTTTATGATTCGTTTATTCTCATATTTTTGCCTGCCATTTAGCCAAATTCCCTCCTTTTGGTCCAGGAATAGAGCAGGAGTCTACAGGAGCAAGTAGCTGGAGTGTTTGATAACTCTTGATGTCTGCAGATGGTTTTGATGCCTTTCCAAGGGGCTGCATAGACAAGGGGAGAAACCAGAGCTCTTCCAGGCATTCCTTTTCAACTCGCAGGTTGGAGAGATGAGTAAACAAAATCCTTCTCTGTGGATATTTCCTTTTTATCTGTCATTTTTGGGTATGATCTGCTGAAAAGTTCCTGTGTGAGTGGCACTTTGAATTCTTTGTAATAACTAGCCAGTGTTTGGCCAGCTTTCATCTCTTTTTGGTACAGGTAACCTGAAGGCTGATTCCCAGCTCATGATCTGTCGTGTTTGACAGGGTGTTACTGTACTTGCACTTTGTCAAAATGATTCTGTTTGCTGGTACTGCTGGTGGAGGCTGTTCTTGAGTTTCCTGATGTTTGTATCTCCAGCAGGGCAGTAAGTCAGAACCAGAGATAAATGGGCAAGAAGAAAGCAACAGAGTGATTATGGGGTGTCTGCTGCTACTCCTTTGGCAGCAGGGAAAAAAACCCACCAGGGTAGTTATACTAAATGAAAAAAGAAAAATCAAATTTTGGTGATATTGCTGCTTAGTGTTAAGTAAATTTAAATTTCTCTTCCTGGAATGATTGATACAGGCATTGATTTCCCTTTTATCATATTGGTTCTCCATGCAAGAAATACTGAGACAAAGAGTCCCTGAGCCTTCACCTGTCTGGCAGAAGGTGGGGGAGCGAGAAAAGCGGCGTGAAGGGGATTTGAGCACTGAACGATTGCAGAGGTGGGGGAGACAGAAAGAGAAGAGCTCAGACAAACTGCAGCTTTGGGATTCCCCAGGGCTGGCCCAGAGCTGAGACAAAATAGTTCGGTGTGTGTGGAGCTATTGGGAAATCACTTCCTTTGGCTTTTCCAAAGTGGAAGTTGACGGGCTTGACCTTTTCCGGGAGAGTGGCCCTTGAACACAACCTTGTTACTGTTTTTAGGGAACAAACAAGCCGTGAAATGCACTGATGTCCCGTGGATCAACAGTGAGGGATTTCAAGCCTCAAAAGACAGTGTCTGCTTTCCTTTCAGGTGTGTTTGGTGTGCAAGGGGAAGGTGACTGTTCTGTGACTGTGTCACAAGGACTGGGAGAGCTCACCCATGTGCAGGGCTTTTAGAAGGAGCTGGATGCAGATGACCTTAAATTGCAGTTGTTCAGTGATTTTGCAATTAAACAGGGAGTTAAAAAATGTGATTTGAGGTCAGTAGGTCATTAGTCTTACTAATGGGTTTGACTGTAGGTTGTTATGTGGCTTCTTTACATTAGGAATACTTTTTTCCCCATATTTTATTCTGTTGTTGTTAGAAATGGCCTTTAAAAATGAAAGAGACTTTAAGGTCACGTTTCAGAACTTTTATTAGTGCTTATTTGTGATCTAAAAGAGGAAACACTCCCTAAAATTTTCTTGCTTTTTATCAAGCCCTGTATATCTGAAGGTTAAAAAATAACCATATGATGCCTCAATACCTGTATGTGCTCCTGTCTTAATTGATCTGACAGCTAGATGAAAGAAATTGTAATTTATCTAATGTATTTCTCAATCTGCAGAAACATTTCAATTAATTAGAGCAGTGGCTTAGTAAAGGCTCTGTTCCCACATCTCACAGGGATGAACATAAATGCACTTCGTGTTGCTGAAAGCAAACCCTCAAAATTAAGGGTTCATAAAGGTGTTGGATTGATTTAATTTTCTTAAGGGAAAGGTTGACGACTGTTGCTGTTAATATCTAATTCTGGGAGCCGTTTTTCATCCAGAAGAGGACACATTGACAGCTAAACACAGACAATTTGTTTAATGCCCATGCATGGAGCCTTCAATGTTTAAGTAGTCATTTGGTTGGGAATCAGCCCTTGGACTGTGTTCCCACTGTAATTTAGGGATTCATTTACTTAGATAAGCACTTAATCTCACTGGTTCTGTTTCCCAATAGTAAAAGAGAAATAATAAACCTTAGCAGTCTAATTATGGGTGTCTTGTTAGGCTTAATTAATCTGTAAGGAGTGGTAATATCACCATGTGAAAACTGGCGTGTGGTGTGAAGTGTGTGTATAATTGCATTTAATGCACACACACACACGTTGTTAAAAGAGCCCTGTAAGGGTTGCAAGGCCAAGCTGTCAGGAGGAAATAAAAGTTTTGCATATGGACACTCCCTTGTGGCTACTCATTGTGGTAAATATTTAATTACACTATCACGAAGCCTGTCTCGTTCACTTCTCATCAGCTGCAAATTTCCACCTCTTTTAGCCAGCCCTCTCTGGTACCTCTCACTTCAGCCATCCAGTTGTCTTTCCTTCTCCTTTCTGGTCCAGATTGGTTCCCTTTTGCCATCTCCCAAATGTCCTTGGGAAGTCCCTTAAGAAATTGTTACGCCAAGGTGTTTTTCCTTCACGTTTCTCCTTCCACAAACCAACGGGTGGATGGAAACAGTGGGACTGTCTGTCCAATTACTGACACATTTTCATGAAGCAGTTTCCAGCTTGCAGGAATCCAGGAGTGAGGTTGACAGGGAATTTTTGCCCATCTGGGATGTGAGTGGGACAGTGCAGCTTCAGGTGCCTGAACTCGAATGCTGCAGAACAGGCACCAAACAGCTGCACGTTGACTTTGGAAACGATCACAAATGGACCCATTTTGTGCAGGTCAAAGAATAGTGAAACTCCCATTTCTTATGACAATTCCTATTAAATTTCAGGTCTGTGAACAAGGAATTTTGTGCCAATGCTCATTCTTTTCTTATGGTTACACCTAAGTTACAGTAACTGTCTACTACATGGAGGGGGTTGACATCCATATTTCATGTTTCTGGAAATTACTCTTTTATATTCAAAAAACTGATGAGTGAGACAATTGTTTTCTAAAGTTAGGGATTAGGGGATCCATGGAAAAATCCACTGAAGGCAATAAAATGCAGTGATAGGATATATTATTTCAGACCTTGCACTGTGTTTCCCCAAGCTGTAGGGGTTCACTGCTTCTTCTGAAATATTCTTTTTAAAGGCTAATTTTGTTTTAAAGGGTATTTGGTTCTCAGGAGTGCAAATATAGTTAGTCCATTATCCAGCAGTGAGCTAAAATATATGTATTTGCACTGTTTAGATGTGCTGTGTGATGCTGTTGCAGTGATTTTACTGGATGGTGTTCAAATGTTTGAATTCATTGAGGCTCATTGAATAAAACCTCTTTCATTCAGTTGGGAGAAAGGGTTATGAAATTAGCAGAAGTGCCATCATTAACACCTATTTTTCTTGTGCTTCAATAGAAGAAAACCATGCTCACTGCTTTTCCAAAAATAGAGGTGTTTTTTTTTCCAGAGCAGAAATTACAACTCTCTTTTCTCTCTTGTTTCAAACTATTCATTATTTTCAAAGCAACAAGGAAAATACATTAGGACAAAATTGGTATTTCTCTTCCCTAGATTGAAACGTCTCTGAGAGCCAGAATTTTTAAAGAGGAAGAGAGTTGTTATAATGAATTAAAATACAGGTTGTTTTACATCATGTTTGAGACAACTCCCATAGGCTTTTTTTTTTTTAATAATATTTTTCATTTGTTATTTAAACAGTAACTTGTGCTGCATTCCAGCTCCCCGTTTGAGGTGCACCAAGGCCTCTAGCGAAGCCATAAGAAATGACAGTAAAGACAGAAGAATTAAAGGGACATCTAAACAGAGGATGCAGGGATGTTTTCACCCCTCAGATCCACGCACACGTGTATCTGCCCAGTAACTGGCTATCAGCACCACTTTGCCCTGGCTTTGTGTGACCACTGGAATGAATTTGGTCCTGTGTGCCTGTGAAACCCTTCTCCCATCCCAAAGCATCTGGGATGCGGAGCATCCCATCAACTCAGGGGGTGTACTGGTGCTGTCATGCTCACAGTGGCTCTGTGCTGGTGATCCGGATTTAAGTCACTCCCTTGTTTTGAAGCAGTGTCACTATTATTCCCTGTCCTCCTTGGCTGAATTATCCCTGCTCAGTAAACCCAAACTGAACACCTTGATTTGGTAACTCTGGGTTTCTGTTTCTCAAACTGCTCCAGGCCAGAGTAGCTGCATATTTGGGCTGTCGTGTCGCTCACACGGGTGGTCATGCTGGGCTGCATCCTTCAGGCTTTAATTCTCACATGAAAAACGACTTCAGGATCTGTTCCTTAATAAAATAAACCTAAAACTCCCCAAAACAGCAACAAAAGCAACAGCATTTAATGTGCTAGTCGGTATGTCAGCTTGGTGTTTGATTTTGCAGCCACAGGTAGTAGTGACCTCAAAGGCCTTGCACAAGAATATTGCTGCCAACTTTGCAATGTTAATGAAAGCTGTAGAAGTATGTTTGAATGATGTGAAAGGTGAATTATACTGACTGAAGTGTTTGGAGTTGTCTCGCTGCATTGTGTGTTTTTCTGTGCAAGGAGCTCGAGGACTCAAAGATTTTGAGTAATTGCAAAAAAAAAAAAAAAAAAAAAATCTAAAAGGCCAAAACCATAATGAGAATTTTAGATCTGACCTTTAAAAGGTACTTCTATGCTCCTTGTGCACAGATTGTTTTGAACAATCAAACCTCTATTTTAGATTCTAACACTGGTATAGTATGGCAGGCCCTGTGCTAATATGGTGATAAACAGACAATAAGTTTAGTTATAAATTTTGTAAAATACCTGAGAGCCTGGAGCATCTGCAGGCTAACAATTCACGAGCAATTTAAAAGTACAACTCTCCCAGGCGCTGAATAATTGCAAAGTAATATTAATGTATTTCTGTGACTCAAGTGAGTGTCTCTGTGATGCTGTGGAGTGATTGTAGGTGCAGGGGATGTGGTTTGACTGATGAGAGAAATTTGTCTGAGCCACTGAGCTGGATGCTCACACGCTGCAAGGTCCACTAGGGATCGTGTCTAATCTTGACTGTGCAGATGGTGAGGATTAGGTGTGAAAGGACGTAAAACCCAACTGCAGCTGGGGACAATGAAGCTCATTATAAATCTCTTGAATATTTTGAACTGCTGGGTGAGAGCTGTGTAAAATATGCAGCAAGAGGTGGTGTTTTATCGATGCAGTATATCTGTTATTTAAATAAACCTTACTTAAAAGCAAACAACTCTTTGATGAGCATCTGCAGCACCATAAAGCTTGAATATATTTGTTAAACTGAATGGGTTCTCCATGGAACCACTGCTTGAGTTTCTTGGATCTTGGAATTGAATAAACACCTTAAAGGCTCTGTGAGAAAGACTGTAACTCAACATGCTACAAAACCAGTTTCACTCCCCTCTCTTCCACCAATGAACTTGGAATGAAGATCCGACCCAAAATAAATTAGAGGGTATGAGTGGTCAATGATAAAAAAGAAAAAAATAATACAGCTCTTCAGCTGTAGATTCAAATTGCTTTATAAAAGACTGAGTATTCGTAACTCAATTTTTAAGTGAAAAACAGAGGGACAGAAAGGTGGTCTGACCTGTCCAGGAACACTCAAAGGCAAAGGACAGGACTGGGAATACGGCACCTGTACCTCGAGTTGTACTTCCAAAAACTTTGCATGGGGTGATCTGGTGTAACTGATGCACTGCAGCAGGGATTTACTAGCAGAGAACGTTCCTTTTACTGGTCAGCTCAGTGCAAACTGGGAGAGGGTGGAGCAGAGGGACTGAGGAGAGAGAAGAAACCAAGGCTTCTATACAAGATGGTTACTTGGGAGCTGGAGAGAGAAGGCAATGGTTCCTTTTGCTAAACTGGCTTTTCTCCAGTAAAAAAAACTCCTTCTAGTATTTGGCATCAATCTTCTCCTTAATAATGTCAGAGGGTCTTCTCTAGTCCAGTGAAGAATGTGCTTCTCGTGAGGCTGTTCTTGCCTGGAAACCTGTGGGACAGAAAGGACATTCCCTGTGTGTTCATAAAGGAGTGTCTCTAGAAGCCATTCTGGGTGAATCCATCTCCTCTGAAGTGATTCTCACCTTGGGTTCACTCCAGGCAAAGAAGGAAATAAGTTTTCTGAGGGAGACAAATAGTGTCATTACTTTTCTTTAGAGAGCAGATTGTTATGACCCTAAAGTTTATATTTCTTTATTGACTACAAAGATGTTTCTGACAGCTGGCTCTAATACAGACATGTTGTGTCGGTGTTGGAGACATGTCTTTGATTAGAGGAGTCCCACTCTGTCAAAATAAGGCCGTAAAATCAAGAAGATGCTGAACTGGCAAGAGCTGTGTGAGAACTGCCTGTGCTGGGTGGGAGCACGATGAGATGTCTCAGGAGCTTTCTGATCTACCAAGATTTGTTTTTTTTTCCTTAAGAATACAGAATACTGAGGTAGAATATTGCAGACAAGCAGAGAAGACTCACAAGGCCTAATGCAGCATTTAAATAAGAGGTTTGGGAATCGGTGTCCTTGTTTGCTGTGTCCCTGTCGGTCCCTTCCTCCAGCCCAGCTCTCCTGACCAGCAGATTACACTGAGGTTCTGCTGAATAAAGCCCAGGCAGCCTCCCGTGTATTCCTAGCAAACTGGAAGGGTGTGTCAAAATATGGTTTGGAAGTGTCATTGATGTCTCTTCTATCAATAATCAGTAAATTTTACCCTAATTTTTTGCAAGTTTATGTGATTTCCCATATTAGTTTTGGCTGGAATAAATTTTCTTCCTGGTAGTGAGCACAGGGCCATGTTTTAGATTCAGGATGAGATTAATGCTGATAACACGCTGATGTTTTAGTTGTCACCCTAAATCAAGACTTTTCAGTTTCCTGTACTCTTCCTCTGAGCAGGTGCACGACAAACCAGGAGGCAGCAAGGCCAGGCCAGGTGACCTGAACTGGCCAGAGGGATATTCCACACCATTAGGACATCATTCCCAGGGTGTAAACTGGGGGAGTTGGCTGGGAGGGGCCTATCCCTGCCCGGGGACTGGCTGGGCATCAGTCAGTGAGTGGTGAGCGATTGCACTGTGCATCACTCGTGTTTCCTGGGTTTTGTTCCTCTCTCTTTTCATCATCATCATCATAATTGTTATTGTTATTATGTACTTTATTTAATTTACTCAGGTGTTCTTACCTCAACCCTTGGGTTGTACCTTTTTGTGATTCTCCTCCCCATCCCACCAGGGCAGGGGCAGTGAGTGAGGAGCCCTTCTGGTGTTTAGTTCCAGGCTGGGGTTAAACCACGACCTTTCTATAAACCCTCTCTTTGAAATAAAACTCATTATAAAGTCTTGACAAAAGAAAACTTTGGGTTTTTTCCTCCCTCTTAACTAAATTGAGTTGATCCGGGGGTAAAAAATCGAAGATTGCTTACATTTTGTTAAATCATGGGAAAAAAAACAACAACCAAAACCCAACACTTTTTAAAGCTTTTGAAAATAATGGAAATGCTTTGGCTAATAAGACCTTTTTTTTTAAAGCAATTATTTGCTCTCTGAAGATGCCAAATTGATGGATCTGCTAAAAACCAGCCTCCAATCACAAATGAAAGCAGGAGATGCAGTGGATTGTGATGTTAATTTCCATACTTTGAGCTTTAAATTGTTCAGGACATACTATTTGAGCACAAAAGAGTTCTTCAGACGCTGCTGGTGCTATGAAATTTTTATTCTTTCCCCCTTTACCTGGAAATGGCAAGTTAAAAATTGGCTCTCCTGACTCCCTTCTCTCTGTAGGTGTATCTGTGCTGAGGGTTCACACTGTGATTCTCATACATTATCTAAAGACATTTGTTATTCTTCTTTCCCTGTTTTATGTATTTTTATGTATAACTATTGACTTTAATGGAGCTGCTCCCAGTCTTCCCTGCATGTCTGGCATTTATTTTATTTTTGCTCTTGCTCAGGCTGTATTGTGAAATGAGAATAAAGCCACCAGTATGTCCTTTGGAAATATCCACCATTATTGCTATTTATTAGAGCCATTATGAAAACTATGAGCTAAATGGAGACAGTGTGAGGAGAATTATAATTTTACAGGCACACAGAATATAAGCATTTGGGAAATGATGCCTCTCACCCTGGGGATCAGTTTGATTGTTCTTATATATGGAAGATCATTCAATTATTCTCCTTCTAGTATGTTGATAAATATGTGGGTTTTTTTGTGGATAAAATGGATTTCTTTTCTTCTTTTGAGAACTCCAGGCAAAATTATGAACTTTGTATCTCTTCTTCTTTACTTTGAGAAAGAGCTAAGACCTGTTCCAGATCTTTCCTTTTCAAAGCAGGCTGGTTTTCTCTATATTATTCCTATGCTTAAAGAACTGTATAAAACCTCAGGCTGTGTGTTGAAAACATGAAAATGCCTGACTCGTTTCTTACTGCACAAACTCTGTGTCCAGGGTGAAGTGAAGCAGTTTTCATTTTGTTGGTTGATCTGGATTGTAAACAGATGTGTTATAAACCACATGGATGCCCTGAAAAACTGGGATGTTCTTCATGAGGTCGGTGGAGAAACACCAGCAATGAACTCTCAGGCAGCACCAAAGTGTGGCATCACTCAGACCTTCCCCAGCTTTTAATTGAGTGAGAACTTTAATGAGGTTAATGTACAGTCCCAGCTTTTTGGGTGGTTTTTTTTTTTTTTTTTTTGACAGTGTTTCATTTTCCTGTCAGAGTTATCAAAATGTTTTTTTTTAGTTCCCCACGACACTCTCTTATTATAAGTTTTGCAGTAGTAGGGGGATGCAATTGATATGCAGTCAAATTGTTCCTGACAGAGAGATTTTAAAAGCTTTTAGACTGGATGTAAAGAAGGAAACCTTGTCTTCACAGAGTCTGCTTAGCCCATCCATCTGCATTAGGCATCTTACAGTTACACTGAGCAGAAATGACATCCTAAAGAAGACTAAGTGCTGCTTAACTTTTTAATGTCATTCTTGGGAGGTCTGAAGTTGAGGTTTAGGGTTTTTTTTGGTTTTTTTTGTTTTTTTCCTGGTTGCAGTATCACTCCATCATTTTATGAAAAATAAAACAGTGCTCGTGTTTTCAATAGCAGCCTTTCTGTCCTTCCTTGTGCACCGTGGAGAGAGGAGTTTGTGACTCAGCTTAGGGAGTGAAAGCCCCACACTGAGAAACAATTGATGCCTGCCTATATATGCGTTTATGAGAGAAGAAATGCAAGCCAAAAAGAAGCCTCTTACATTCCTTATCCTCAGACCCCCCACAGAGCAGACGTGTCTTTTAATCTGTGAAGATTCTCATTGAAATTAAGGGTTATTTTTGTCCCAGCACTTCCTGAAGGGCTGTTTCAGAGCCCCAGTCTTGTTATTGTCAGAAATGTTGTATTTTTGGGGATTGTATTTATTCCTGGTCAATTCATACCTGGATTAATTTTCTGCCAACAGTGTCCTCCGTCTGAAATCTTGGTCTGAACTGTTTCATTTCATGGTATCTTTCAACAGACCAGTCCTACAGTGTCATCTTGAACCCTCCTTTGGCTAAAACTACACACTCCCAGCTTTTTCAGCTTCTTTTATCAGCCCTCCTAACTCCCTTCTTTTCTGCTTTGCTCATTTGGATTCCTTTTTCTTGAATATAAATGATGAGAAGTGCACAACGTTCCGGATGAAAACTCACCACCTGACACAACGCCATTAATATTTCCTGTCTGCTTTTCCAACACTCCTGGTGTTGCACTTGCCTTATTTCCAGGCACATTATAGGGGTAGATCATGCTTATTTAGACTGGTGTGTGTTCCCTCCATTACCACTTGTGCCGGATGATTATCTGACTTGCAACAAATTCTTGTCAGTAGTCCCTGGAGTAAGAAATTGAGCTTCATACTCTTTGTTTCTGTGTCTTGTATTTTAAACCCCATGGTTATCCAGTTCTTCACAGTGAGAGACATTCAGATTTGTATTTTAGATTCTGTCCAATTTTTTTTATTTACTGGACCTCCCGAGGGACCTCCCAACCCAAGTGTTTCTGTGATCCAAGTGCTGCTTATTTTGAAGAATCGAAACTTCCTTTTATGAACATGTGCATAGCCTTCCTGTGCACTTTCCTCTACTGAAATATCTGCAGAATGGAGCATTTCTTAAACTCTTTATTTGTATTTAATGTTGCCTTCAAAAGCCTCATCTAAATTGACATTTCAGCCTCTGAGTTACACTTAAAAGAAGTACAGAAAAGGTCTGTGATCACTTAATGTCCAATAAAAATTACACCTAAGAATAGTGCAGGGAAGTTTAGCTTTGGAGAAAGATTTATTTGAAGGGGAAAAGTATTTATCTATTCACATGAGCTGGGTCAGGTAAGTATAAAAGTTATTTTCAACACTGAATCAAATTCAAGGTTAAAAGCTCATTCAACTCTTTTATATTAAAGGTAATATTTATAATATTGGTTACATTGGGTTATGCTGCTGGAGACATTTTAATATTAACAATGTAAATGCTCCAACAATGGTACCCCTGAGAAATATTTAATATATGTCTGTGCTGCTAATACTATTCTTATTACCATTATCTACTTTATCTCATTTCCATTAAAGTGATGGATATTAACCAATATGAAATAGAAATGGCCATTTTCTCTATTTTCTGCTTTGCTGGCTGGCAGTAGGCACCTGATGAAAATCTTATTTTATCAAGCACGTTTTATATTTCAAAACTGGACTGTAATAAGTGAATAGAAGAAATAGCACTGAGTTTCATCATTACAGAGATATTTGTGAGGTGTTCTAAGGGTATTCAGTAATTTGCTTGAAAAACTGGCAATTCTTGTAGCCATGCATAATTTAATTTCTTTTTTTTGTGTGTTTGTAGTCGTGTAACAAATAGATGGGAAATTCTGGTTTATGTAACCTAGTAATGACAGTTGATTTGCTTTCACAGAACTTAAAAACCCAGTTTAAGGCTTCCCTTCAGTTCAGATTTACCTTTTCATCGTATTATTAAAGAATCATAGAATTACCCAGAAGACATCTAAAAATGACCCTGTCCCTTTTATTCATTTAAATAAAGGATAACATAGAATTCCTATCCAGAAGTTGTTCTTCTCCCCTGCTGAGGTCATCTCAAAATGGACATTACTCCTGCTGGCCTTAATGTGTAACTACCCAGACTTTTTTTTTTTTTCTATTATTATTTTAAAGAGTAATTAAAGAGTCTTCTCTTGAAGGACATTTCCTGTGTCTCTTCAACGTGGTTGCAGTTTCCCTTTGTCCATTCTCCAAGAAGTTTGCAGTTATCTTAAAATGTGATGCCCCGATCGGACTCAGTGCTTTATATGAGGATCACTTCCCCAGCCACTGTCACCTTTCCACTGTCACAGTCTGTCCCTTCTGTTGACTCTTGTAATTCTGGAAAATACTTACATTGACTCTTCCAGCCAAGGAAATCGCAGGAACTTCCCAAAAGTGCTCCCTTTGGACACGTAATGCAGGGGTGTTCAGATGTGATTCTCCTAAAAGCAAGGAAATAATGATTAGTTTAAAATTCATAACTACTTTTTTTTTTTTCTTCCCAATAGCCATGAAAAGAAAAGAAAAAAAAAAAAAGCTGCAATTTATGTAATTACCACATTGCAGGGGAAACTTCTAAGGAAAGAAAATTAAATGAATACGAACCATTAATATGCAAAGCTGGAAGTCAATACATTAAAAAGGAGATATGGGCCCGTGATTACATTCAGTGCAGTTCAATTGACTCCCTCTTCTTTATTACTTACAAACTGGGAATAAAATTTGAGAAAGGCTCATACACGTACACAGATATTGATTTTATTAATCAGTGGCTTCATTTTGTGTTGCAGTGAATATGTCTGGGCCCTCAGCTCTCTGTTGCTGTGAACAGTGAAAACTTTGGGTGGCCGAGAGCCCCAGGACCACCCCAAACACTCCGTGCAGCTGAGACACACAACTCTCTTCACTTCTGCTCACCTGCAAAATCCTTGAAACCCTTTTATTTTGAGTCACTTGGCTGTGGTGTTTCTTTGCTGGTGGATGATGTAAAGGACTGAGAGGAGTTGCCAGCCCAGGGTATCCAACATCGCTCGGTACAAAGCCTTAGGAAATAAGTAATTGAAAATTGTAATTGACTTTACATAATTATATCCCTAATTTTCAGAACATTTGTATGTTAAACCCCAGCCAGAATTTGAAATCCGCTCTTCCAGGTTGTTTGCTTGTTGTCAAGACGGAATATTAAAAAACTTTGTGTTATTCCCTTGCCTGATTGTGTACGACAGAAATGAAATTGTACAAATATAATGGGCTGGGACAAATCAACACTGAGCACAGCAGCCACTCTGCTATTGAAATGCTGGAGAGCTGCCAAACAAATAAAAATAAATCATTTCAGATGACATTATTTTGACTACTTTGACAAAAGGGAAAAGCAACAAGACATTAATTATAGGGCTCTGCCAAGCTCTGCAACTTTTAGCATTTTTTTTTTTAATCTCTCTTGTATGGTGTTGAAATGGTGCCAAAATCTGTCTACCTTTTAGGTGCAGGTCAGTGCCATCAGTCTGGAAACTGCTTCAGGATCAGCAGTGACACACCAAAAAATTAGAATAGTTCAGTTATTTATGAGTCCCACTGAGCTACAGTCCCATCATGTTCCAAGAGTTGATAAAGATTGTGTGGGAAAATGCACTGAAGGCTGAACTGAGGGGTAAGGACAGAAAATAATTTGTCTAGGTGAATTCTTCCCCAGCTTCTGCCTCTCCCCTGTTCTGATTCAGCTCTTCTGGAAAGGAATTTCAAACAGGAGCCTTTGCAGTATGTGGTTTCTGTCTCCTTTGGTTTTTGTCTTGAATTCTTAGAACTGAAAGCTGCTGTTTCTGGTTTGGTTTGTGATTGGTTGGTTTGTTTTTGTTCTGGATTTTTGTTTGTTTGGTTGTTTTAGTTTGCTTTGTCTCCCTCTTCTTTCTTCTGTGTTACCGTCTTCTGAAACGCAAGGTTTAGTTGTTGGTCAAACATGAACTCTTTCCTTACACTGTGTTTTTGCAAAACCTGGGCTAGAACTGGGAGAGTTCATTTCTTAGAAATATTAATTCTGCCTCTCCCCAATTAGTGGAGAGGTTATTCTGGAATGCTGTCACATTCCATGAAGTGCTGTAAATCCCACTTCACTGGGTCGCTCTGGAGGCTTTTGGCCAAGCTGTGCTCAGGATTTCCTGCGGTGAAATAGGCGTGTGTCTAAATCCAGAGTCTAATGTAGGGACAGGAGAGCCCTTCACCTGTTTAACGCTCCCCCAGAAGGGGCTGAAAGGGTTGTTGGGAACTCTTAAACGACGTTTATACAACACAGTCCCCGGGGGGGACAGATCTCAGAGCACATTTATCCGCTTCCTTTTCCTCTCGCTCCACTGCCCTGCTCTGCCAGACCGGCTGCCAGGCAGTCAAAAGCCGGGCCCACGTTGTGTTGTGGGTTTCAGACACTAAAACAATCTTGTCTGGTTTTGTGGCTGTTGCCCTTTCTGCTTGGCTGCTTCAGTCTGGTGGGACTTTGGGCAAACAAGGATCAGCTGACCTGAGACCTTGCTCTTATTGCCTCATTCCAAGGGTTCTTCTCTCCAGTCTTCCCAGTATCAGCTGCCTTCGGGATGTCCAGGACTTTGTGTCATGGTCTCCTTAGGGCTGTGGCAGAGTCTGAGGGCAGGGGAAGACCTTCCTGCACCCCAGTTTGGTGTCAGTTCAACTCTTTCAGCACAGGGATTGAGAACAGACCATTTCAGAGTGTTTATGGGAACGCTCAGCAGCTGAGGACGGGAAATATTCGAGCTCAGCCATTATTTTCACTCTGTACATGTTGGACCAGAAAGGACTGGAGTTCCTAAGAGGACTGGCATTGTTCTGCAGGATGTGTAACCACATAGGAACCTCTTTTTTTCTCTTTTTTTTCTTCTTTTTTTTTGTTTTTTCTTTTTTTTTCGTTTTTTATTCCTTTTTTCTTTTTTCTTTTTTTTCCTGTTTTTTTGTTTTTTTCTTTTTTGTTTTTTTTTGTTTTTTTTTATTGCTTTTTTGTTTTTTTT
>JAYRBT010000139.1:70103716-70180600 GCA_036023395.1 Myiotriccus ornatus | reverse complement strand
CTTTTCTCCAGGCTGAGCCCCCCCAGCTCCCTCAGCCGCTCCTGCTGCTCCAGCCCCTTCCCAGCTCCGTTCCCTTCTCTGGACACGCAAATATCAAAGAAATTATTTTGCTTTTACCCCATTTTGTATCTTTTTTCCACCCAAGAATCTTCCAGGTCTTACAGCATAAGAATCTTTACTATGATCACAATTGACTCTTCACCCTTCTTACAAAATTTAGTGCTGAATCTTCTCACAACATCCCTGTGCATTCACATGACCAAGCTTTGTTACGGAGTTACAGTGTCTTTATCTTATGGAAAAAATCCTTATCCATAAGATTTTTTTTTTCATATTCCCGAATCACAACAGTTTTCCAGAACTTTGTGAATGGTTAGTGATGAATCCATGGAATTCAGATTTCTCAACAATTCAATAGCTTGAAAAGATCTGTAGCTGCAGTTGAGGAAGAAAGAAGGAGAAATAAGTTCTCCAGTTGCTGGCAAAAATAACAGTTTTAGAGGCTAATGAGGCTCATGGGCTTCATAACTAACCTGTCTTAGTTGTGGTGAGAACTGGCTGGGAGCTGCATGTGAAAAGCAGCATCTGAAATGTGTAATTTTTTTGTTTAATTTTGCACAGTCAGCTGCATCGTGGGGTGACAGCCTGTGAAAATTTGCAGCCACGATCAGACTGATTGTGGGACTGAATGAAAAGCTTTCCAGTCCATACGACACACAAAGGTGACAGTGCTATGCCAAAAAATTCAGAACCTTTGACATTTTAAAAAAATAATATTTATTGTCTGCGTTTTTTAAGCAGAGAAACATGTAAAAGTTGTGTTGTTATTTTTCCATGGATGTTTAAACATCGATTTATCTGAATGTGTGTGTGAGGAAATTTATGGCTTATATAAATATATATATATGCAAGGTACGAAAATATATATTAAAAAAAATAGAAAAATGAAGTGGTTGGCAGCAGAGATGAATATTTACTGCTAAAGGTATTTTTCAGCATTATCAAAAACAGTGTAAATATTGCATCTGTTGTCCTTGGAAAATGCCAGGAAATGTTGCTGATTTATTATGGAGGAGGAAGGAGGTGAAAAAAAAGAGGTGGTGCTGAAAAATTGTGCACTGCAGGAGAAAGAACTGACTAAACAGTAATTTGTAAAGTTTTTCGGGTAAGGGTTCCTTCCACTGAGTTGGATTTCAGGTTTCCACATCTTCCATCTCTTCTCCACATATGTGCTGGACAGAAATGGACTATTGGGTTTTTTGGGGGGAGGTTTTGTTGCATTTTTAGTTCTTCTCCTGGCAGAAAATACCAACTATTAAGCTGGTATACCTTCTTCCTTACATAAATTAATGCAAAGCTATGGTGTCCTGTTTTCACTCTTTAGTGCTGTATTTTACACATCGTGTAAAATCGTGCCTTTGACCTAAATAATGGCATTATCTATTTTATATTTTAGGTGAGTTTAGTATTTAAGGGCAGTTTTCTCAGTTCTCTCCTCTGTTTTACAGTGTCTGCAATTGCATTTCGTTTTCTTCTCTTGCAAGCGAACTGAGCTGAAAGAATATACACTAAACAGAATGAACAAAAAATCTTTAATTTTCAATAATCAAGTAGTTCTGCCTTTATGAAATCAAACCAGTGCTGTTTTGTTTTTTTTTTTAAGCATGGTCATGTCAAACAGTAATTAATTCAATCATTATAAAGTGTAAGCTAGAAAGATCTCAGGAGGTTGTTTAGTTCATTCCTCTGCACTACCAAAGTTTAGACACAAAGGTCTGGTTGTGAAAAATGTATCTGATGAAAGATGAAATAGGGAGAAGGGGACAGAGAGAACTCCAAAAATTAAACCTGGGTGAATAGCTGAATATAAAGGGCAAGTTTCAGCTCCCAGGTTAAATGACAAGGAATGGCCTTGTCCTTTAATTAAAATTATTTAAGCTTTTGATTATAACCACTGATCTATGACTTATGTTCTGAGACAAATCCATGTTGTATAGGGAATGATGCTCCTCCTCTAGGCTCCTTATTTCGTTAATTATGCAAGTTGGAAGGCTATGGTTGGAAACAGGAATAGTCATCAGGGAAATAAAAATATGAGACACCCTGTGGGTAAACTCCAGGGGCCTGCCTTCAGTTTTGATGGTGAATAATTTGTCTAATTTTTTTTTTTTTGTGTGGTACTTTGATTTTGCAGTGTGGCCAAGCTTTCTGGAAAAAAAGGATGACCCAAGTTGATTGGAATTGATCCAAGTGTAATGTATCCCTATTCAATTTTCCAGTGCTTGCCCATGGTGAGGCTGCTCCGGATGCCTCACAGAGACTGAAAATATTTGATAATTAAATTGCAGCTTGAGTTTTCCTAAAAAAAATGTGACATTTCCACATGATGAGAAATGTAATGTTTTTTTTAAAAAATGATCTCCTCTGCATCTCCAGGGATTTTATTTTATTTATTTTTTTCCTGAAATGAAAATTCCAGTTTCCATGCAACTCTTGGAGCATCACTGGGTTGCCTGAGACCCTGCTTTTGTGTTAGAAATGTATTTCTGTTCGTAGTTTGTGCAGTTTTGGGCCACCAAGAAGTGTTTTGTCAGAAGAGAAAAATCTAATCAAATCAAGTCAGAAGAAAATTACGATCCCTGTGATAAATTTGAAAAGGTTTTAGCAGCACGCTTCTGGCAAGCCCTTGCAGCAAAGGACACAAATAATGGGTTTTTTGAAACTTATAATTTTGGCCAAGTACAAACAGGTTAGCTTGAGGACATCTTGATGGCTGCAAACTCTTGGATAACTTTCAAAGTAACATTGCAAATTATAAAAGTATTAGGGTTGTTAGGAAAACAGCTGGGGAAATGGGTGTCACGAGGAGTGTTAAATGACCTTAATAAAGGGATTGATGCTGTTTCCTCCTGTGCTCTGACAATTCCCCAGAGAACCTGGGGAAAATATTCAAGTCATCATCACACAAAACTGAGGTAGGAATATTAAGTTGTGAGGGCTTATATTGCAAAAGATGAAAAACTTGGGATTTTTTCCCCCAGAACAGGAAAAAGGAACTGATTGAAGGTAGCAAAGCAAAACTATAAGTGAGGGTTATATCGGTTTTCCAAGTGATGTTTGTTTGGAGATTCACGTGTTTTCCTTCCACTTTCAGTCACCTTCTTGGTATTTATTTCACTTAACTCTCTCTTTCTCTTTGTTATTGTCTTCTCCTTTCCTCCCCGTTTTTGTGTCTTTCCCTCTCTTTTCTTCTTCTTAGGTGTAAAACAGCAGCAGAAGAATATCTACATGTGCCTCCTAAGATGTACTTTTTAAAAAAAAAAAAAAAAAAAGATGAGTTGTATACATCCCTTTTCTCTTCAAAGCACACAAAATACTCCACTTGCACTGATTTTTTAGCTATTGCCACAATGCAACCATCCTTTAAAAGGTTGTAGCAGTTCCAAAAAGATACCACAGCGTTTGGAAAATACGGAACTATTAAAGAATGTGAATTGTATTAGGGGAAAAGTGTGGATAAAAAAGTAATTCAGCAAATTAGAATGTGGTGAAGATAGGGGTGTTTATTGGAATTATCAGAAATGCTTTGGAGGCCCATCGCAGTAGATATCACAAGATCCTAAAGAAGGAATTCTGCTCTAAAGAACAAATGCTCTAAGCAAGCCACGAGTCGGGGGCTTTTTATCAGTCTAATTATGAAGACCTGGGCTACAGGAAAGAAGACTTTTTGCTGATAATCCCTTAAATAACTTCTTCCTATACATGTAGCCCCATCAGGCAGAATAATTGAACACCGTCTTTGTGTCAGAAATGCAGTGCCATGTCCCGGGTCGTGCGAGACGTCTGTCCATCAGTGAAGTATCTTAATTACACCACCACGATTTTGTCCTTTTTTTTTTTTGTCCTTTTTTTTTTTTCCCCTGCTTTGATTTGATGCCATCAGATGGTAGTGTGACAGCTCAGCACTGCCTCAGTTTGTGCTTAGTCTTTAACCTGTGCTGGCATGGAGAGGGCAGGGCAGACGCCGCCCCACACCAGCGCCGCCGCAACGCCCCTCTCGGAGGTTTCTGTGTAAGTACCGACCCTGCCAGGCCACTCCTGCGTGCCCAGAGTCCCCACTGTCACCTGGAGGCAGCAGCAGAAGGCATGGCAGGGAATGTATTCCTTCCTGTGCACCCCAAAATTCAAATAACGCGGAGGTGCCGCTCTGTGGGGATTCAGGAAGGACGGCTGTGCTGATTGCTGCAGGGTGGGACGTGAGCAAAGCCCTCAAGTGCTACAGCAATCTGCAAAACCACACAGCAAGCCAGGATAGTCTTTTCACCTGTGTTAGGTAATTTTAAGTTCTCCGTTTTCAATTTTGCTCTTTTTTTTTTTTTAAATTTATTATTTTCATTTTTATAATTTGCTCATTGCCAAGAAAGTTGGGACACTCTCTCTTTCTCCATAAATACACTGTGCTAAAATAAATTGTAGCATCTCTCTGTAGAAGGAGACTGCAGCCATTCCTGAGATGTTTCTGCCTTCTGTGACTGCCAGTGAATAGAATAAAGCAGGAGGAGACAAATTTACTCACAGAAATTAGTTAAGATGTTTTAAACCCAGCAGAAGAACATTGAGTCCAGCTGCAGAACAGAGAAAGGTTTGTGGTAGGGGCAGAGTGCATTTAAACAGAAATAGGATTTGAAAGTAGAAGACCCCAGAAGACTGGTATGTGCTTAGAGGGGACAAAGAAATTACAGTTTTGGGGGGGAACAGGATGAAGATCATCCTGTCATACAGTCAAAGCTTAGGGCATAACAAGAGAAATGTAAGATACTTTCAAGGACCATTTCACTCATATGGAAGTGGGATAATGGATGAAATGGTGTGAAGATCGGAGATAGATGGGTTAGGGGAACATTTGATCCATCTCATGTGCTTCATCAGGACTACTTGACTCAGGAAAACACCAGTACCAGGTGAGCTTGTGAGGTCGCAGAAGGAGATTGTAAAATAAAATGTAAAGGAAAAGCTATTGCACAAATCAGCCAGGAGACTGAGCTTGGAGAAAAGAAGAAAATGGAAAAAAAAAAAAAAAAGGCAGAATAATGCTGGAAAACTGATGCAATGGGAGAGGTAAAATAGAGCTCTCCTCCTGTAGCCACAGGGAATTGTGTTTTTATAGACTCTGTGTTTGATGGGGGCTTTTTCCTCCAGCAAGGCAGGAAACAAAGCCCGTGTAACATTATTTTTGATGTTCTTTCTTCAGGTCTGCCTTTCCTGTCCAGAAAGTGTGTCTTAATTTTTCAGGCTCGGAATATATGTGTCATATAATTTTAAGTATCCAAGAGGATACAGCACAAGTGCAAGAACAGATGGGAATCCTTTTTTCTCTTGAGCCAAACCTACCTCTGCTTCACTTCAGCAACTCACCCGCTTGAACATTGTTTTTCTGTGGTTTTTTATAACACATGTCCTACTTTATGGTTGCATCTAAGTGAATGGAACTCCATGAGTTATTATAATCAAAATCCACAGTTTTCAAACATTTTCTTCTGCAACTTGAAAGACCCAGCTATAATTCCTACTGTGCATCTACTTAAGTCATGGTGCTGTTTTATCTCTTACCATGAGAATGCTGTTTACCTCTTCAAATGGAATAATGGACTTTCTTAAACAAGCACCACTTTTTTTTTCTCATAGAAGTTACTTTTAAAAATACTTTAAAGTACTTTTTTATATATATAAAAAAGTAGTGCTGTAAAAAAACAATTTGGGGATACTTCAGTCAGTGGGTAGGGGAGACTTCTACCATATTTAGAAAGCTTGGGGGTAAAGACAGGAAGAAGGGCTTGAAACCAGAATTTTCTTGCAAACTTAGGTAGGATCGCTGAAGAAAGAACACGTATGAAGGGAATTCTGTGGAAAAGGAAAGGATAAAAAATGGCATTCCGTTCTTCTGCAGTTCCTGATAAAGGATGTGTAGGCACAGTCTTAACATATGGGGGGAGGGGAAAAAAAAAAAAAAAAGTCCTATTTTTTCCTGTGTAAGTTCCACATTTTTTTTGAAACTTTTCCAAACATTTCCAAAAATTTGCCCACAGTGGGACTTTTCATTCACATTTTCTACCCAGTCTCGAAAAAGCCTGAAATCTGGGTTGCTGCCAGCTGCATGCAGGTCTCTGTACGCCCAGTGCCCCGTGGCCTGACAGTGGGTGGGGACATGTGGGAACCTCATTTCTCTGGGCACATCAACGGTGATGCTCTGTGAAACATCCACGTGGATCCACGTGGCCAAGTTGAAGCTTGAAAAGTGCCGTTTTATGGTGACTGAATTGGGGTTTCTCCTGGGTGATGGATGCACCAGCTGGCTCTGCTGCGGGAAATATTTGAGTCCCACGGATGTCCAGGGAATGGTTTTGTGGTTTAAGGGCTTGTGAGACCAATCCTCTGTCGATTCTGCTTTCACCACGTTCTATAGTCTTAGGGAAATCATGGAGAGTAGAATCTGACTCCAAACTCTAATTATTTCAAATGCAAGGGTCAAATTTCATCTTGTTGTTCATGCTCCCTCTGCATTCAGCAGAATCATCTTCTAATCCAGAATAATTGCCCATGATGGTTGGACTGTATCTCCTGAAGCAGCCTTCCTTTTCTCCCTGTTTCTAAAGATATCCCATATAACTGGCTTAGGCTGGATGCCTCACTTCTCCCTATTTATGGTTAGATGAAATTAAACCAACTTTTAATCTGCCTGTGGATTCGTCGTGTGCAAAAGAAACACATTAATGTTTCGTTTTCATCTTTTTTTGTCCCATAGAAGCAATAACTAGATATGACCCAGAGCTGATTGTGCTGCAACACACAAGTAAATGGCACTGCAGGAGTCATAAGGAAGAGGAACAGGATGGGTATTAGTAGCACAGAAGGCAAAACTGGAGATGTAGAATCCCATTTTATATTTTACTCCTCAGAAATTGTAATGGCCAAAAGTAATCAACGTATCTTCTGTCATTTCCCAAAAGAAAATAACACCAGACTATCCAGTATTGTTTTTTGGTTTTTGTTTTTTTTTTCTGGAAATGGGAGGAGTTCTAGATCTGTGTTTGGTTCACAGCTCCTCCTCCACCCTTCCCTTTGTTGGTCTCCTTTCTAGCAACAACCAGGCCCTCCTGGTAACACTCCTGTAGATGTTGGTAGTGTTTTGAATTAAATTCTTTTTTTCTGACACTTTATGCCCATTAATTAGATGAGTCATATACTTGATTCCCTGTAGAGTTTGTATTTAGAAATAGTCATGAAAGGATCATTCAAAGACCATGAGCTAAATCTCTTGAGTGGAATTTGTCTTCTAACTACACCGATTATTAAAAAGAAGAACCAAAAAGCAAAAAAAAAAATCAAAAACAAACGCAGGCACACCAAAAAAATATAAAACAACACTCAAAACAGCCAAACAAACAAACCGTGATAAAAACCCACCAGAATTAAGAAATTAATCATAATATCTGTACGACTTGCTTTCAAACAATTCCATTTTTGAAATTAATACAACAACTTTCAGGGGATCATTACAAAAAGTGGAGGAATATAAAGTCTCCAGCCTTAATAAATCATACGAAATTGTGCAGTTATGCTGAATTAAGAGACTGTTTACTTAGAGAATGTCATTGGATGTCATCTAGCAGGAGAGTTTAAGAATAGTGATTATGTTTAATAAATGTAGGTTTTGTTGGGGGGAAAAGAAAGGGGTAAAGAATACAAAAAACCTGAATATTAGCCTGGAAAAATATGAGTTCCTTTTGCTTTTACCGATATGGATCTTCCCAGAGGAAAGAGGCCATTCTGAAAAAGTAAACCTAGACTGTTAACTTGATTGATTCTTGTGGATAAGAACCTGGATGGATCCTTCTGGAAGGAGGGACAGAAATGGATTTATTATTACTTTTAAGGCAGGCTGGGATCAGTCTTGTGTACATTTGGAAAAGAGAAAGGCATTTCATTGATTAAACCTCCAACCCCTTTCACCAGCAAAGGCAGAGGAAGGAGCAGATTTAGTTGTGGGTTTTTTTGCTGCAGGCCTTGATTCCTCCACCTTGGGCCGTTCTGTCACAGTAGAGTTGGCATTTGCTTTTTACAGCTTGGGAGAACCAAGTTTTTCGGGGTTGGTGTGAGCGTTGTGTGAGGTGGCAAAGCCAAGGTGGTCAGAACAGTCAAGCCTTGGGACCCAGGTGGAATAAGATGTTTTATTTAATGTAGCTCGGATGGCAGACCAGGCCTGTTTTCTCAGCTCTGCTCAGCGTCAACAAAACCCGTTAATTCAAAAAGCGTCTTGGTGAGGAACGTGGTGTGAGAGCTGCAATTCCTGAAAGCTTCTGTTTTGTCCTTGACCTTTACATTTCAGCAGTTCCACAGGCTGCTGGAGTTCGTTATTAAATGCCAGGCTGGAGTTATGAAGGCAGGAAAAGCGATCTATTGTACAAAGAATTGCCTTTCAAATGAAGATCAATACAAATCTTCATATCGAGGCAAGCAGAGCTGCATGCAGAAGCATTCAAATTTGGGAGTGGAGGGAGATGTTTTGTATTCTGAGGCCGCTTTGTGCCGTGGATGAATCCGCAGGAGGAGCACTGTGACCTGTTGGGAGACAGACAGCTCATGGAAGGGCAGGCATTCCCCAGAACGCTCCTGGTTTCCAGGTGTGGGAACAGGAACGGCATCTTGGGATGTGATGATGACAGAAGCCTTCTTGGGAGGTTTTTATGCAGCTCTCCCAGCAAAGTTCATCTCTCAGGGGTTAGTGGATGTGTAGCAGCATGTTTGACCCCAGGGTAGATTAGGATTTGTATGGAAGCCTGTGCCTGACCTGGCTGTAATGGTCCAGTAGTTATTGGGGAAAAAACAGGGAATTTTACCTCCAAGGAAACCAGGGAATTTGGTTCAGCTCGTGTGTTTTGCACATCTATCTCAAGATGAGGATGTGGATCCCTAAAAGCACTCTGGCCCCATTATCTATATCTGTAGGGACTTTGGATAACTGTCCCACTGGGGGTCTATATTGTAAACCTATTTCCATGGTCATATTCAAATGGCTTTTTTTTTTTTCTCCTTAAGAAGTGCTACATTCCCCCACTCTTTTATTCTCTCCTAGTTGATTGCTCTTCATGCTGATGTTTACTGCGAGCACAAAAATTATTGCGTTAAAAGACATACAATGCAGGTGTAAATTTATTTAGGGGGAAAAAGAGAACTCAAGTGATGGCAACCCCAGTCAGGGTCCTCCCTCTTGCCCAAGAGTCTGCAGCCAAACTTGAATTGCAAATGTGTGGCAGGGTGTAGGAGCCCTTACTAATTACATATGTTCAATATATTGTCTGATGTTGATTAGGAGGAAAAAAAATTTTTTCAGAGAAATCTCATCTAATCTGGGGACAGACATGTATGCAAATACAATGAAAAGACAGTTCCTGTTTGTGATTCTTCTAATGAAGCTTGTCAGCATAATCCTTTAATTGAAAAAAACCTGACACATTAGCAGCTATTTAGAATTGGTAGGCTAAGTAATATTTTTAAATTCTTTTCTAAAGGTTTTCTAATGCTTTGCAATTCTTGCAAGAAAATTACATGGTACAGGATAGGCTATTAACTATTTCATCTGCTATTCATCAGAGACATTCCATCTTGGAAATGGCCACCAAAAATTAGAGGAGAGTATCAAAGTGGGGAAAAGTCACAGCGATTTAAATTTCCTCAGTTTTCTATTCTGACCTGCAGATTACTGCTGGTTACAAAATATGGCAATAGAACAAAACATATGAGGACACTTTTAATTATCTTGAAAACCTCCAGAAATAAAGGTTTCTATTAGATGTCTGCCTGGTATTATTTTTTTTTAAGCACTTTGGAAAATTGCGTCTGAGATGAGATAAATGCAGCTGCACATTTGAATTAAGATTATCTTCAGGCTAGTAATCTCATTTACTGTTCAGCAATTTTAATTCAAGTCAAGACAGTACAATTAGTGTCATCATCCTGCTGGTATTTCTCATTGCTTTATGGTTGTATTTACCGGTAAGACAAGACAACTCATATCAAGCATAAGTCAAGATAATTCATTATTAAAGGGAGAATATGTCAGTAAATATTGCTGGTGCAGCCTGATGAGCTGGACTTCCCTTCAGACATCGATTCTGTGTTGGCTCTAACAAGAAGGTCTCATTAAAACACTTGACAAACTTAATAAATTTCCATTTCAACATGGAGATTAATTTATTTCAAATGACATTCTGGGAAGTAGTTGGGTTCCCCCCCCCCCCTTCTTCTTTTAATTGGTGGCTTAAAATTATAGCTGGTTTAAATATTTAAATTATAGGTATTAAAATTGCAAGAAGTTGTCTGTATGATAGATTTTGTTCCCCCTGCTAAGAAGGGGGTTTGCTGTTACCTGTCTGGGCTGTGTTTTGGGTGGTGTTTGTTCTGACTTCCATTAAGCTGCAGCTTTCTGTGAACACGAAAATGTCACCCATTCCAGGTCTAGAAAATGACCAGTAGTTTGGAACACACTTTGCCTTCCCAACTGCCATAGGTTTGAGGGGGATTCATTAGTAATATTCTTCATTTCCTGCATCTGCATTAGGATGTCCCAGAGGAAACTGGATGTTCTTGGGTGGGTGATTTTCTCCGAGGCTGCAGCTTCAAGTACATTTCTGAATTCAGAATCCCGGCAGACTAATTTTATCCTTTATTATTAGTAGTAGTAATAGTAGTAGTAATACAAATGCTGTTTTTGTGTGTGATTCTGTCTGTGACCTGTGAAGATCTGGTGTTCCATACCTGTTCACTCTCAGTGCATCCCCAGAGCCCCCCCTGTAAAGTTTCCTTTGCAAAGATCTGTGAGTAGCCCGTCCCAGGAAGAGTAAAGGAGGACTGGTTTGTCCTGGGGATGCTTCCCTGAATAAATTGCTGTTATATTCAATAGTTCCCTGGCTGTAAAGAGGAGATCTCCCCACTGTACAACCTGTTAAGTCAGCCAGAGTGCAAGCAGGAGGGAGTTTTTCACAAGGAAGAGCAAAGACGTGAAGGAACAAATCAAAAGCACAGGGAAGAACTTTAAACAAAAGCAGGAGAGTTTAGGTTACATTTGAATTGCATGTTCAGTGTGCATAGTTTAGTGTCAAACTTACAAATGTACCTGTTGTTTAGAAATATGTAGAGAGCCAGAGGGGCAAGACTGTGCACTGTTGTTTGGTGGGAAATGTGAACTGTGCCAAGAGTGTGTTGTGCCAGAAGCATTTCTAGTTCCTTATCATGAAGGTGTTTAATGTATAACTGGTTTTAAACTTTTAAACTGAGCAATGGGATTTATTTGAGTGGACTGTCCATGTTTACCTTGCTGCTGCCAACCACCCCACTGCTCCAGCAGACAAAGCACATGGTGCTGTCGAGACCTTGAAGTGCACTCAGAGCCAAGTGACTGTGTGTGGTACACACACATCTCTCTGTCTATACATTTATATATGTTTTCATAATTAAGGAAATATCATAGAAAGACTTCCCTGCTCTTATATAGATCCTCCTCTATGTGTATTTGTGAATCAATCCTGCATAAGATGACTTTCACCCTGGCTAATAAATGTGCTTTTTAAAAGGTGATCCTTTTCTTCCTTGCAGTTTTGTTTTTTTTTTTTTTTCCCTTTTGGAATATTCAATATTGGGTTTAGTAGAGGGTATCTTGGTAAGGGAGGGAATGGTGGAGAGGAAATTCCATGGAGCATGGAGAATTCTATTGTAGGAGAGTTCCTCATGCCTCTTCTCTGTGAAGTTTTAAGTGTGTTTTGCCCCATTCGTAAGTAATACCCTGGTACCTCCAATCTGATAATCCAGTTCTGTACTAGTGGGTAAAAATTTTGGGAAGTGCCAGGATTTAGCACATTGAGCAGAAAATCAAAGTTAAAATATCTTCTAATTGTTTAGCAAGAGAGGTCCTATCAAAACTTTTAAACCTGTCAATTGTTTTTATTGTAACATAATTTGTTGATTTACTGCTTGTTCCCTGGCTGTGAATCAAACAACGTGAATTTTAGACTTTTATTTTCATGACTGAATGGCTTGAGCAGTAACCCTTCAACAGGGAAAAGAACCTCCCCTCACTGAAAATAAATCATCAGGTAAAAGCAGCACTTGCCAGAGCCATTCAGAGTTATGAGCCAGGATCAGGTTCCTGTTTAGTGCTGCAAAACTGGGAAAAGGGAGGGGAAAAAAACAACAGAAGATACTTTATTATTATTATTATTTTAAAATTATTTCAGTATTATTTCAATGTTTAGCCATTTTGTTTGACATCTCCAGTGACAAAGTGCAAGAGAAAAACAAGTTACTGAAAACTGTGGTGGTGGGTGTAGAGCCAATGAAGTGAGATCTGATTCTCATAAAGGAGCCTAAATCACAGCATTCCAGTGGCACTTGGACCAAGTCCAGTACCAACAGCTCAGTTTTCCAGATAACTGTGGACACCACTGGACACACAAGATTCCATCCCAGATGGAACATTGGTTCCTAAAGCTGAATTTAGAAGAATTTTGCCATCTCAGCTTACCTAAACTAGACCATGGGTTGTCTGCTTTTAAACCTGGCCTAGACTGGAGGAAAAATAGGCCCTTCTTCGGGCAGCAGAACTACTGAAGTTGTCTCTTAGTTGTCTCTTTTATTGCCCTCCTGTCAAGTTACAGTGAAGCTGATGAGGGGTTCTTTTTTTCAGTAGGATCGTGTGCAAGCACAGAGGAGGCTGCAGGTGGGTTCACATCAGCATTGCAAGAGCTCACAAACCTGTGTGCCTTTACGCTGCAGCCTGAAAACAGCACAGGATTCACAGTCAACAAATACAGACCCACCAGCTTAATTCCCTTCATCTTAAAAGCCCTGTGTTTAAGATTTTATTTAGTAAATAAATATTTAGCTGTGATAAGCAAGTTGATTAAAAGTGTTCAGATTTATCGGAGAAGACTGTTTTATTTGGCCAGACATGTTTATCAGCTAGATTTGGATCCTGTGATGTTAAATGCTCTATACTGAAAGAAAATTACATTTCCTGCCCTAAGGCAGTGGCTTCATTTATGTATTTTCCTAAAAAGAATATTGGATGCAATTTGCCACTGTTGCTTTTTTTTTTTTTCTTTTTTAACTTTTTAATCGAAGTCTGGTATTTATTTCACACTTATTTATGCAGTGGAATTATTTGGATTATAAGATGGCTAAAAGACTGTGCCTTGAAATTTCTTGCACCTTGGGAGGGGTTGCCTATGTAGGCACTGGGAAATTTTTTAGTAGCCCTGTGACAAATCAGAATATATATGATACATTATATATTTTATAATATATAATGTGTAGTATACATTATTTATTTTATATTATGTATTATACATCATATACATTATATATTATATATTTATGGGGAATTTGCAGGGTAAAATGTTTCAACTGGCTGTGTCACCTCCAAGGGACTGGAACAGAGACATTTCATCAGGCACTGACACTGAGGCCACCCAAGGGTCACCAGTACAGGAGTCACTATTTGATATTTTATTATTTTTTCAGGGGCAATATACTCTCTCTTTAGGCAGAGTCATGCTGTGTTGGTTTAAGGGTTCAATATGCATAAGCTTGCATATGTAATAGAATGATTTCTTACTGTTTAAGATAACCTTTTCCTTATTAAGAAAAGTAAAAGTCAATAAATGACAGCAAAATACTAAATTATGTTTGCTACCAGCCCGCCACAGTCAGCTGAAAAAAAAATCTCTGTTTGTTCTTAATGTATGAAAATTAATAGAACTTTATACATTGACTGCCAGAGTGTGGTTCACCCAGGCTTTGGTTTCCATGTGCAGTGTGAAGGTATCTCAGAATCATAGAATGGTTTGAGTTGGGAGAGAACTTAAAGACCATCTTGTTCTTGGGGGAATGAATCTGGAGATTATCGTGCTGTGGTTGTGATTTTGAAGGGAACTGATTGGCTCAGCTTGAAGGAATTGTTCTCAGCTGGAATTATTTCTATTTTTGATCAGTATTGTCCCTGTAGATTTCCTTTCCGAGGGTTTCCAAGTGTCCTTGGAACAGATTGGTCAGTCATAGGCAGTTCCTTTGTGTTAGGCTGTTTATAAAGATCATGTTAACACCTGGAATTCGGTTTTAAACCAGTGGTAGATAATTCTTTCACTGGTACATTGTTCAGTTTTTGACAAGCAGAGTCTATAGTGGAAAGCATAGAACAGGTAAAAAAAGAAAAATAAAAATTGGATGCCATACCTAAAGTGCAGTTCACAAAATATGTGGGGTTTTTTTTCCTTTTAACAGACTGAAATCACACAAATAACAGATCATAGAATGGTTTGGGTTGGAAGGAACCTTAAAGACCATCTATTTCCAAGCCCCTGCCATGGGCAGGGACACCTTCCACTAGACCAGGGTGCTTAGAGCTCCATCCAACCTGGCCTTTAAAACTTCCAGGGCTGGCATATCCGCAGTTCCTTTGGGAAGCAAGTCCATGCCAGGTGATCACTTCAATGTTTCATAATTCAGTTAACACAATGCTTAGACCAACTTTCAAAGCATGACAGCAAAGTTGAGTTCATACCACGTTCCAGCAGGAAAACCCTGTTCTTCCCTGTATTTTTCTGTGTGTTATCCATCAACAGACTGACAGTGTGTTCGGGGCAAACTCGGGTGTTTCACCCTGGAAAAGGAGCAGCCTGGAACTGCCATTCCAGGAGGGGGGTAGGGATGGAATGTGTGGGTGTTGCTCTCTGTATGCAGGAGGAAAGGTGATGAAAATCCCTCTCTGAGCCCCTTCTTCTTCATTTCCCCCGGGGCCAATTCAGCCGAGCTGGGCTCCTGCAGGAACAAAGTCAAGGCTCTGCTCTCCCTGCACTTCACCTGCTCTTCTGACAGTTAAAACTAAGCATCTCTCTGTTTTCCATGTTGTCAGCAAAAGGAGGCAAGGGGATAATTTTATCCACTGCCTCAGGAGCCTGTGTTAGGGTCTGAATCTGCATTTCTTTCCTGTCTAATGTGGTTTATAGGCACAACTTTAGGGCGGCTCGTATCAGGTAAGACAAATCTTGTGCTCCTTCCCACTCTCTGCCTACAAGGCCTGCTTTTAGATGATCTCTTCTGTGGGAATGTCCATCCCAAATTTATAGGGCAACTCCTCATTTTCAGTCAGTCTTGCTTACAGGGGGAACATTGCCAATTTTTGGGCATTTTCAACAGTTTGGGTTGAAAGTGACCTTAAAGATCATCATGTTCCATCCCCCTACTCCATTTCTTGACAGTGTTTTGCAAGATGAATGAAAAGCTGGTTTAGGTAATTCGTTCAATTTTCCTAGAAAATCTGGATTTTTTTCTCCTACTGTGATGCTTTAGAATCTGCCAATTAAAGATCATCTGCTCTTTATCCTGGGAATATATTCCACCTCCAAACAGACATCACTTGGCAGAGCTTGGAAGGTTTTAGGGTTGTTTTTGAATGAGTTTCAACCGGTATAATGGTTATGGTAATAACCTGTGTTATAGTTTTATAGTTATCTCTAGAGCATTCTTAATTGTATATCCTGAAAGCAATATAATATTGCTCATTGAAGTTTACATCTTACTGTTATCTTTAATGTGGTCACAATTCTTCCTAAGAAGTGTAAGTATACCTGGGATGATGACTCTCATCTTCCATGCTGTGCACGCAGTGCTATAATTTTATTGTGTTAATTATATAATTTAGTTGTTTAAATCATGTCCAGAAATCTTGTTTTACAAAGTAATAAAATTAAAAATAGTAAACTGTTTTATTTACACCGAGGGTATGCGAGTTCTATTAATGTAGCTGTGTGAAATAGCTGTAGCTAATATTTATGTGTTAATATTTATAGATAAATGACATTTGCAATGGAAATTCGCATGCAGATTTGCCATTATGATATAAAACTGACTTCTGTAGAATGTTTAATCAGCCTCACATATTGGCTTCTGGTCTTTTCATCCCTACAATTTATGTGTGCTTCCTTATAAACCAAGTTCTTTGTAAGAGAGTTTGGTTTAAGTCATTCCTCTCTAACTCTGGAGTTATATTTTCCAGGGATCAGTGTGTCAGATATTGCCAGTGTTAGATGTGGGAAGAGCCTTGTTTTGCAAATGATCTTCCTTCAAACTTCTGTGGAACTTTGTGTCCACTGTGCACATGGCAAAAATGCCAGAATAATTTGGGGGTTTATATATTTATAAATTTAGCAGCTACTCCTCTTTCCTGCCCATAAGTAAGTAAATAAATCAATCCATGAAATCAAATCAGCCGGAGAATTCCTTGATAATTTCCACTGATGTATTTCAAAAGGGGAATTAACTTTGCATAATTCAAACTTTAATTCTGTCGTTAAGTTAAGCACCCTTATATTTTTATGCCTGCCACCCAAGGGATAAGGAAATCATCATCCTGAGCTCACTGATGGAAAAACCAAATGGGTTTGGCATCTGAGGAAGGCCCAAGTGTCTGAATAACCTCGTGAACATCCATGTGGGTAGAGGAGCAGTGGTGCTGCCTTTAAGATTGCCCACACTGACACAGCCTGGGACAAAGGCCAGTCTCCAGGAAAGGTTTAAACACACCACAAACTGACTCTGTTTAAAAAGCTGGAAGTTGCACTATGTATTATTTTGGTTTTGTTTTGTTTTGTTTTATTTTTATTTTATAGAATCGGATGCTCTGCCAAAAGGTGTTTTGGTTTCTTTTCTCTTAGATTTGACAGGAGATCTATCGGTTTACATTGCTACTGTACTCTCAGATGTCTGATGTTATTCAGAGTTCTTCTCTCTGGGAGTGGGTGCCCTTTGGCCACTGGAACAGTGGGAACAGTCTCCAGGAGAAATCATAATCCTGGGCTGCTCCAAATAACTTACAGGGAAATACTTCAACGTGGAATCACAGAATCACAGAGTGGTTTGGGTTGGGAGGGACCTTTAAAGCCCATCCAGTCCAGCCTCCTGCCATGAGCTGGGACACCTTCAATGAGATCAGATTGCTGAGAGTCCTGTCCAACCTGGCCTTGAACGTTTCCAGGGATGGGGCATTCACAGCATCCACCCCATCACAAATAATGACCACTTTTTCTTCCACTGACACACCTGGAAGTTTGGGTTTGAGGTGGTAAAGCACATAAAGTTGTGTACCTCCTTTAAACACGTAGATGGGCTTTGTCCAAGTGCTTTATTAGAACTGGGCTTAAACTGCAAGCCTTGATAGGACCCTGATTGTCCTTGCTTTCCTTGGTGATTTACAGCATTTCTTGTTTGTGCTGTGCCTTGTTTTCCATGAATTATAATATCAGAGCTAATGAAAACCCACAATAAATACTGATAGCAGTGACATTAGATCAGCGGGGGCATTAATACTTGTTGCAAAAATATTCTGGAAGATAAATTATTGGAGGAAGAATAGGCATTTCAGCTGATCTTTTTGAGACACCAGAAATTAAAATATAGTGCAATATTGACATTAAAGTAGGCTCCCCTTTATGTGATTTGTTCAGTAATACAATCAGTAACTTTCAGTAAATTTATCATACTTAGTACATAATGGCTTCAGTCAAGTTAGAAACCAAAAGAATAGTCCCCCTCCAAAACCAGCCCAGTTCTAACGCTGAAATCCTTATTTACAAATCCTCTTCCACTGAAATATTTCTCCCTTCTGTGCCTAGCAATTAAGTAGAGCATAATTTGGCACGCTGACATTGCTGCTCAGTCGTGAGTTGCCCTCAGGATTCTCTCACCCACCGAGTCTTTCCACAGGGCTCACTTTGCTGCATTTACCAGCCAAGACACAGATCCTGCTGTGACCTGCAGTTGTGCATTGGCTCACCACCTGAAAAGTGTTTAACCTACACCTGAACAAACTTAACTTTAGGCCTGGGAGGAATTAGTAGACCCAGGGTAAGCTGAAAAATTATTCTATTTAAATTTGAGGGAAGGGGAAAAAGGGTAGGTGTTTGGGGACAGTCATGTGCCTTGAGTCTCCTTCAGGCTGCTCTCTGGAGCCTCCCAGCATTTCTCTTTCCATGAGCCCGTGTTCTGGAGGGGATCTGTTGTCGAGGGGATTCCCTTAGGCTATTGTAATTTTCCGTGTATTTTATTCTGGAAGGAGGGAACACTGTGTCTAGGAGACAGGGAAATGAAGCGAATCTCATTTAGAGGAGCTGTGCTGGTGCCTAATTTCTGTATTGTTAAAGCACAAAATTAAATTCTCGGTGGCTCTGCAGTTTTATATAATTACCACCATTTTTCACCGAGCAAGGGAAGAAAATAAAGAAAAAAATGCTGTTTACATGAAGGACCATCCAGTGATGCTGCAGGATTGTGTGGCCAAGGTTCAGGTCCTCTAGAAGTACAAATATTGATGAGTTCACCCCCTCTTGCCCTTGATATTTTATTCCTGCAGTCTTTCATCTCTCTGACAACGTTCCACTCTGAAATTCATGATGTCCAGCACTGGATCACAAACCAACTACAGCATCTGAGTTCCAGCAGCTGTGTCTGACATGCTGGGATTAAAAAAAGAAATGATTCTCAGATTCATGATTTGTGATCCTGACTGACCTGACATTTGCAAGGGAATGAGATTTCACTGCTGTTTCTTCTCTGATGAAAAAAAAAATCCCATGTTTTCCATTATAACATCTTGATACTTCTAATGAAGTGCTGGAAACGTGCTCACCAGTTCTTCCCTGGCCTGGTTTGAAAGTGCAAAATATAAAGTCACCAATAATCCTTTGAGCAACATAATTTTGGATTAGTTGGTTTGTTTTGTTTTTTTTTTTTTTACGGTGATAGTTTGTGTAGGTAAAGGTTTTGTAGATAAAGGTGTCCACCTTTATGAGTGTGTTTACCAAAATGTTTTTCTTACCTCGAACTAAGAAACTTGCTGAAGGAATTTCAGCCTGACTTAAGCAGTGGGAGCTTAAAAACTGATTTGTCCCTGAAAGAGAAGATTATGTGTCCACAAGTCTATTGTACTGAGGAGCTGAAAGCTCCATTGATAGATTATTTCTCAAATCACTGCAAGAAATAAACAGCCTCACAAATTTAATCAAACAGGTATAAAGCTCTTTAAATGTTTAGAGCTGGAGAAAGGAGATGTGGGAGTTGAATAAGGAGCAGGAGAGGAGATGAAATTGTTACTTACTTACCAGTTCCTGAAGGGAAATATGTTTAGGGAGTGCATTTTGTCTTGTATGTATTGAAAAGGAGACAGCATTAGGAGGAGATTTTTACACCTAGTGGGACTTTTATGTTGTTGTAGACAGGAATAGAAGAGGAGGATTGATGCTCTAAGTGTAGGAAGCACATCCATTTCAAAATTTCCCTGAATTTAGCAGTGTAACCTGTTCTTTCCCCTTTAACATTTTGAAATTTCATTTGTGTAGGAATCCATTGCAATGCCAGTGTAAAAATACACGAAGCTATAATACAAACCCTGGGCTCGTTCCAGGTATGATGAAGGCAGTAGGAGTCTTCCTACTGACTTGGGATGAGACTTATGGTCGCTCTCCCACTAATTATTTATGCCTTCTGGAAAAGAAGCATTTTTAACACAAAAGTCTAACCCATCTCCAGGCTTGTTGTGGAGTTCTCAAGGTTTTATTTAAGCCTCTCTAAGATAAGATGCAACAGCACAGAAACCATTGAATCTCAGTGGTTGGTTTGTGTGGGTTTTTTTAAGCTGACAGAAAGGAAAGAATTTTCTATTATATCCATTTTTAGACATTTGAATAAATTGCCTGACTGTTAAAGATCCTAAGCATTCACAGTCCAGAAGAACCCTTTGTGTTTGTAAATGACGCAGGATGTTTTTCCCCCCTAAACAGAGAGCTGAGAAGAGAAGCAAATGTTCAGGAAAATTAGTGCCTGGAACCTGTTCTGCCTGGAAACAAGCTATACCTGCTCTTCTCCTTTGTGTTCTCCTTCATGGCTTCCAGAACCATGTCATTTTTTGGTAACAGCTTTCTGCCTGAGGGATTTTGCTGGGTTTTGATCTTTGTGAAAGCAAGTGCAGGGGCTCTGCTTCTCCAGGGATAGTGAAACTTTTAGGAGAACCCGGCATCGGAGAGTAGCCAACAGCAGTGGCTGTTGGGGCACAGTTTGGAGCCTCATCAAACAGAGCAGGAGGAGCTGTGGCAGCCAGGAAGGTCTCTCTGGGTTGAGGGATCTGAGGCAGGAGTGTGGGAAGGGCTCAGGGTGGTGTGGAAAGGTTTGGTGTGGATGGGCTCCATGGCACGCTGGGAGGGTTGGGTGGGCAGAGATGTTCTGAATGACAGAGAGAGAAACCTGGTCTAGGGGAAGGTGTCAGAATTAGATGGGATGGTCTTCCAAACCATTATGTGATTTTATGATTCTGTGATGTGGGAGCAGCACGGAGTGATGGGTGCATTGTGGAGAGCAATTTGAGATGTTGGGTCGTGGAGAGAATCATAGAATTATAGAATCATAGAATTAACTGGGTTGGAAGACACCTCTGAGATCATCAAGTCCAACCCTTGAAGTTACAGCGTTTGTCACAAAAAGAACATAGTTATATCTGCAGAGTGGGAGACCAAAGATTTCCAGACTTAATCTGCTTCTGAGAGTAGCAGTTAACATCTACTTAAGTCATCAATAAAGCAGGACAAGTGCTGAGTTATTCTTCACTTTTAGACTGGTGGAGTTTTTGAGATAAAAGTTCCGTCTGTGACATCTTGTGTAATAATTCTTGAATTTGTTTAACTGCTTTTGGAGTTCTTTTATATATGGCTCCAAGATATCTATGACTAATGTTTGTGTGTGAGAAAGTATTTATTTTCCTCTGTCTAATCACTCAGTGCAGTTTTCCCCAAGGTCTTGTATAATGAGACCAATGAATAATTACCTTCTATTCACCTTTTCCATTAAGTTTATAAATGCATAAGTCTGACTTGTCTTTTTTTTTTTTTCTCCTTTCTGCACAAAGCTCATTTTGAACGGAAGAATTTTCATACCTTTGTTACTCCAGTCTGTATTTTCTGTTCTTTGGTCCAGCTGTGGCATTGCAGGCACAGGTGTCCCCCACATCTGTCTGGTGTCATGGCAGTGGTCTCTGCCTTGTTCTCTAAGCTTTCAAAATAGTTCCTTCTGTTTGTGTCCTCGATCATCCCAGAACATTCCAGCTGTGCCTTCAGAGAACAACTCAAGCTGGCACAAGATTTCCTTCTTGAGTGAATTGCTAAGGTAGGAAATACTGTAAATACATTGCTGAGGTGGTGCAACACTTTAATACTGAGCTAGTTAAACTATGATGAATATTTTGGTAGCTTAAGCAGATTTCACTACTTCACCAGCTCTAGATCAATTATAGACATAAAGGTGAGCAAAGAACCAAAGCAGATCCCTGTGGGATTCCACTCATAATTTCCCCTCATTGGGAAAATTGACCGTCTTTGATCTGTTAACAGGACATGGATCTATGGGGGAATTTTTCCTTGTGCCAGATAGTTTCTTGAAGAGCTCCTGTTAATGAATCAATCACAAAGTCCTCCTGATGTGGTGATGCTGTTCAAGTGCCTTTGAAAAACTTAATTGTACCTTCTCGATTCCCCTTGCCTGGTGATGTGTTTATAGGCAGTAGCTAGATCTTCAAATCTCTAACTTGATAACTGTGGACAGAAAACCTCATACAATTGAGCAAGACATTTTTGATAGTAAATGAAAGAGAAACAGGACATCAATCTGAATAGATTTAATCAAATTTTGAAGAAAGCTATGAAGTACTTTATTTACCCGTTTTCCTTTCAATGGTTATGATAAAAAAATAGGAAGACTTTTTATTTCCAGGGAACATTTATCCAGAAACTGCAACCTTCAGATATAACCTTTGGATATAAAAGATTTGGAGTGTGTTTATCTTATATTCATATCATAGTCCAAGGCTTTTCATGATCACTAAGGCTTTATTCCTCTTCCTACTTTGGTTTCATCTTTTCTCTGACTCTTTTTGCCTTGCTATGATTTCTTGAGGAATCTCACTTGGAGATGTTCTGTTGACAGGCTGTGCCTGTTGAGATCAGGTTCATCTGCTTAAGGATGTTCAAGAAAGCAGGGTCAATAAGAATTTTTTATTTTGTTGGAAGGATTAACAAGGATTTTTTGGGACTGACTTGTCTATTCTGTGTTTTGGAGCTGCCTCGTTCCCATGTGGTTAAAAGGAGCAGGACAATGGGGATGGTTGTAAGTTGCCACGTTCTTCTTCCTGCTGTAGGGTTTACTTGTAACTTTTGCACTAAGAATTTAGGCCAGAATTTAATTATAGGCTGGTTGTTGGTTTTTTTTACAGTGTTTTCTAACCCCTGAGGCAACTATTGCAGGCTCACTAGTGGTCCAGTTTAATTTCAAGTTTTGAAGTTCTTCTAGGAATCAAAATGTTTTATGTAATAAATTCTTAACAGTCTTCAGATAAATAAATTACAGAGAAATGAAATTATATTAACAATAGTTGAGATAAAATTTGAGCTCTAAGATCTGGCTTCTACTATCCCCTGTGCATTACTGCCCTTCACAGCCACTCTAAATAATCATTTCTCATGGGTTTTATTATTTTGTTTCTGTTGTGTCACTCTATTAATAAAAATGTCTCTATATGACTAAACTACATTGTTCTATTTTTTTCAGTGGAAAACTGCCGTTAAAAAAATAAAGAATAGAAGCAGAGAAATTCTGTTTTACTGTTTGACTGGGGAAAATAATCACAGAATGACAGAATGGTTTGGGTTGGAAGAGACCTTAAAGATTAACCAGTCCCACCCCGTGCCATGGGCAGGGACACCTTCCACTAGCCCAGGTTGCTCCAAGCCCTGTCCAACCTGGCCTTGGACACTTCCAAGGATGGAGCAGCCACAGCTTGACCCCTTGTTACATTTAAATGAGAGTCATGAAGGTGCCAAAATATGAAGGGTTTATAACACACATTCTAAGAAAAATGTGTTCTCTGATTCTACAGTGATGTGTCTCTTTCTCCAGTAAATTCTAGTCCTGTTCACAGTTGTACCTCATTCCTGATTATTTAGGTGCACACATCTGGCAAATCCCAGTGAAAACATTCAAACTGAATGGGGTAAAAAATTACAACAATTCAGGCAATCTTTAATTAAAAAAGCATGTAAATCTGACATTATTCAGCTTTTGCCCAACACAAGCAACTGGATTATTATGTTTCTTAAAATGCTTGTTTGCATTATTTCCAGACAGAAGTCAAAATCCAATATTCTATGCAGATAAAATATATTGGTTTGTCGGAAAATGGAAGAATTTTATATCATTCATCTCCTGAGAGAGTATTGATATTTATTATATTAAAAAAAAAAAAAAGCCAAATTTTTAAACATGCCTGCAAGTTTGGAATAGCTTAGGGTAAATTCCTCTGGTGCAAGGTACAGACCATGTTCTCAGCTTTATGTACCTGATAAATGCTGTTCAGATTTTGTCAATGTCACAGGAGCCATTAGCAGATCGCTTCAAAAAGTTCAGTCATTTAAAAATGAACTGAGTTTTCTTTATGGCCATCCATTATTAAAAAGAAATATAACAGAGTTGTCATGCATGACTTTCATCCCAACATCACTTTCCCATCCCTGGAACTCTGTTGCCTTCAAGGGACCTGTTTCTAATCTGTAACCATTGTAAATTCTAAAGTCAAACGGGTCATTCTGATTATGTTTAATCTGACCTTTGGCATAACATTTGACATAAATTGTGTTTGATGATTAAACCAGTGCTACTTTGAAAGGTGATGAACAATGTATCTCACCTAACTTCATCTCAAAACCACTGTCATACAGTCTCAGCTCTCTTAAGGAAGTGGAAAAAAGACATGCACCTTTCAAGAAAGAGTCATCCCACATGTTCAGTTACTTAAAATGTGACAAACTGAGCTGCCCACTGAGGGTCTTGTCTGTCCCCATTGCCTGAACTCTGGTTTGGACTGGCCTTGTATTTAAACCAGCTCAAATTAGTTGATACAGAATCACAGAGTCATGGAGTGGTTTGGGTTGAAAGGAACCTTCAAGTTCATCTCATTCCAACCTCTGCCATGGGCAGGGACATGTTCCACTAGGCCAGGTTACCCCAAGCCCTGTCCAACCTGGCCTTGGACTCTTCCAGAGATGGGGCAGCCACAGCTTCTCTGGGCAGCCTGTGCCAGGGCCTCCCCACCCTCCCAGGGAAGAATTTCTTCCTAATATGTAGAATGATTATTCTTGTTGTTATTGTCTTAAATAGCTCTCTAAGGGACAATGAACCCACTGTTAGAAAGAAAAGGTGTGACCCACATAAGCCTGGTGTTTTTGAGATCTCCCCTATTTCTGGCCACTCCACAGAAGCAACCCCTGGGAGAGCTGACCCCTCATGTTCCTTTGTTTGCTGATATTTCAGTGCAGTGTCTGGATGCTGAAGGGAGGGAGCTGACCTGCAGACCCGGCTACCCATCGATTCCTGGGAAGTTTGCAGGGCAGTGAAGGGGTAAGAAAGTTGAGAAGACCAGACAGAACAGAAATCTCCTTGATATATAGGATTTTTCTTTGTCTGTGAGAGATCAAACAGTTATTGAAACAAAAAACCCCTTAGCAAAGAAGAGTCTGACAGTCTTACTTGAAGAGCTGTTAAATAGAACCTTGGGTGAAAAGAGATCCAGAAATGCTACAACTTTTTTTATTTCATTGATTATATCATACAGGTGCTTTTATTTATTAACTGGAGTGAAACTCTGTTGTTAACTGAGGGAATACAATTTCTGTGCAAGAGTTCTGTGCAGAGGGCAAATCAAGATTGTTTTTATTATTTGCATCTTTAGCAGTCAAGAGAAAACTTTCTTTTTCCAAACACTGCCAAAAATGATCTTGTTGCTTGTTCTAAATTGGAAAGATTGGTAAGATGGTCAGGAAGCAGGTTCTTGATATATTTCTGAAACACATTAGAGACAGATCCCATCACCTGTGGAATGAGAATTACTGAATAGATGTTGAGCTACAGTGTGTTTCTGTAAAGAGCTCCATAAACTGACTGATTAACAGGTATCAGCCCCAGCGAGTCCCAACTGAATTGTTACATGGTATAATTTAATCAGGTATTTAAATACATTTCAGGATTTTCCAATTGTTGTTTGGTTCCCTGGTGTAAGTGCAAAGCAGGATAAGCCAGAATGTTTAAACACATGCCTGGCAGTAGAAAATTTATCCTACATTAGGCCTTTTTGGCTGCCACCAACTATCCCTGAAGTGTGTTCTTTGCTCTCGTGTGTCCTTTGTCAGCACAGCTTGGCCACTGCTTTGCTGTGCACGCCCAGGGTTGGGCTCCGTCACCTTCCCGCCCTCCCACCCATTCCTGCTGCATCCTTGGAACCTCCTCCATTCAGCCAGCATGAGATTATCTTATTAATATAAGGCCAGGCAAGTGGCAATGACCCTATTACTGGATATTCACGCTGTATAATGTCCTTGTTGAATACACACGCAGCGACCCATCTCCCAAGGGACCAGATCACACTATTAATGCCCTTCGGTGTTGTCCATCACTTCACACGTTTTGCAGTCAGTACCTTCCTAAAAACCATTTGTATCTTTCGGAACTGGTAAAGGAACAAAGTTTTTTTTGTGCAGGTAGAAAAAGAACAGGTTGTCTCCAGGTGCTCAGTGCCCTGTGAAGCTGTTTAATGTAACAGTGGTTTAATGGGCTGCTTTATGTGTGTTCACGGACCACAGCGAGGCAATGCTGCTCCAGGTCGTCTGTTAATTGAAGTTTCAGAGCCTTCAGCTGATATATGTTTTCTGGCAGCCCTTGCATTGGAAATAATATCTTTTGTTTGGGAGATGTAGGTGAAACTTAAATAAGAGTCACATGAATATAATTCTGCTGTTCTTCACAGCGAGCCAGCTCTGAGATGGGGATATGCTGGGTGCAGAAAAGCACAAAAGAAACTTTGTTTATTTGTTTGAACTTTAATAGGAAATGGCTGTATGCTCAAAAAGCCGGTCCCAGCTGCTTCCTATCTTTTAATGAAGAATTATATTTAATCAGCGTCGCCTCTGACTGCAAATCTGAGAGGTTGCTCGTAAGACTTTCAGTTCTTCTCTGGGAGGTGTTAGTCCCTTTCACAGTAAATGAAAAAGGACTCCTAATGACACCAATTAAGAGATGTGAAGGCCTTTATGGTCTGATGGGTCAGTTAAAATGAGACAACAAAATGCTCGGTGCAGACAGGAACAATTTGGGCTCTTTGTGGAAAGATGAATGTCCATGACTTAAGTAGTAGAAGGAAAAATGAGCTTCACAGCCCACCCAATTACAGTTTCTTTCTTCCAAGTAAATGAAATAATTTGGAGGCTTTGCAAACGTTGCTGTGTATTTATGTGCAATAATATAAAAGATACAATGGGCCTCTCCATGTGAGCAGGCGTGCGGGGGGCGGGCTGCAATCTCTTTGTGTGACTCGTAACCTTTCCTGGACCAAATCTCCATTATCTACCTGCCATTGTACAAGCAAAACCCCAGAAGTAATGACTGTATGAACTGTTTGTATGTGCCCAAAGCTGGCATGTCTTTGAGGACAATGGTTACAATGCTGACGGAGTGGTCTCTTCAGGGCAAGGCAAAAATCCTGCAATTATGTCCCTGCCATGGGATATGGAAAGTGCTCATGAGAAATCATAGAACTGTATAACAAACCAGTGGTTTGTGTTGGAAGGAACCTTAAAGACCATCTAGTCCCAGCTCCCATGCCATGGGCAGGGACACCTTACACTAGTTTCTCCAAGCCCCATCCAGTCTGACCTTGGACACTTCCAGGGATGGGGCAGCCACAGCTTCTCTGGGCAACCTGTGCCAGGGCCTCCCCACCCTCATAGGGAAGAATTTGTTCCCAATATCCCACCTAACCCTGCCCTCTGGCAGTTGGAATCCATCTCCCCTTGTCCTGTCACTCCATGGTCTAATCAAAAGTCCCTCTCCAGCTCCTTTGTATCCCTCTTAGGCACTGGAAGATTCTAGGATCTCCCTGGAGCCTTCTCCTCTCCAGGCTGAACATCCCCAGCCTGTCTCCAGAGCAGAGGGGCTCCAGCCCTTGGAACACCTCTGTGGCCTCTTCAAGACCTGTTCCAGATAAATCTACCCTCTTTCAGCTTAAATCTTAAAATGAGAAGCTCCATTAGATTCCCTCTGTAGTTACATACCTGGCCTTTGACCTTTTAAAACATGCATATTTTTTAGTTACAAAAATTATTATTCTTCTTTTTTCTCATTGTATTAGTCTGTTACTCCAGGTCTGCTCCATCTCACCTTTATCAATGAAGGATTTGGGTTCAAAAAGAAAGGGATAAGTAAATAATTCCTACACCTTAATCATTACATTGGTGGACACTATGGAACATGTCAGAAAAATCAACCACGAGCAGATCTTCACCATGCAAGACTCATGTCTCACCTTGATATAACGTTGTCTTCTGGTAAAGCTCCATAATTTGTGTTCCACATTAGGAAAACACATCCCCCAGTGTGTGGCCTTGGTGTTGCTTGTTAAAATGTCCTAAGATCTGTTTGACACAGAACTGTGGAATATCCTGAGTGGCAAGGGACTCACAAGGATTAAGTCCAACTCCTGACATGAGGGTTTGTGGAGACACTTCTTTATTCAAACCAGTTTTCAAGTTGCACTTTCTCTTCCATTTTACGACCAGTCCACAGTAGTTAGTGCTAGATGTGCTTTTTTTGGGTGTTTCAGGAATGCACAGTCCCTGTCATGGATATGACGGGAATCCTTCCGTACTTGAGGGGGAAGGCACGGAAAGCCAAGCTGCCAAAGGAATAAATCTTGCTTACATTTTCTTTTGGGAGCATTAGACTTATCTGGTGATTTGAATCTTCACCGGTTTGTTTGAGTTTGTAACAGATTCCTGTGTGCTCCTGCAGTTGCTCTGGAGACCGACTGTGCTCTCTACACCTCCAATTTCCAAATGTCCCTCCAAGATCAGAGGGAAGAACTTGTGTTGTGTGGGATTTGCCTGAGAAATGGCAAGAGATTTAGTAAGTTGGGATGTTTCTGGTTAATACTAAGGGCAAATTAATGGAGTGGGAAAAGGGAGAGGGGTACAAGACCAGCAGTTAATAAGGGTGGGGGTTTCCCATCCTCAGGGGTTTGTGCAGGGATATTGTGAGAAAAAAAACGTGGTTTTTAGGACTGGCTTGGCTGTTCCTAATGAAATCACAGGTAACAATGTTATTTTGTTCAGAGCCCAACTACTTCATCTTTTGTAAACCACAACTTATATGGAAATATTGCAAATAAATATACATGGGAGGTGAGGGGGGAGAAGCTTCCCATAGCAGTGGAAGTGTAAGCTGATTCAGATCCTTAGGGATCTGTGGGCTATAAAAAGCTTTTCACTAAGTGACTATTGAGAGAAGCCATTTGAAACCTCATTTGCAAATTCAGCACATGAAATTGGAAGTACAAATAGATGACGTGACACTGCATTATTTGTCCAACACACCCGGATTTTATGGGCATTCCTAACAGAGAGACTGAAATGAAGGGAGTCATTGATAGAAACAGCTAAAGAGAAAATGTAGGAATAAATAGAGATACAATAGAGGCCCATATAGGAAGTGACCCAGGCACACCATATTTGATAATAATATAGGAAATATTTTCCTTTTTTTTAAACACTGTCTGATTACATGGGTGAAGTTATAAAAAAATACAAAATAAAATCTCTCTCTACAGAGTTTTTGGGGTTTTTTTTTTGTTTGTTTTTGTTTTTGTGTTTTTTTTTTTTTGTTTTTTTTTTGTTTTTTTTTTTTTGTTTTGCCAGTTACTTTGAGTTAGTTTGCTAAATATGATTCGCAAAAGTCACCTTGAAGTTGGGAACTAACGGGAAATTTTCCAGTTTGGCTGTTTTATGAACCATCACAGAGAAATGTGGAATCATAGAATGGTTTGTGTTAGAAGGGACCTTAAAGCCCATCCCGTTCCACCCCCTGCCAAGGACAGGGACACCTTCCACTAGCCCAGGTTTCTCCAAGCCCTGTCCAACCTGACCATGAACATCTCCAGGGTTCAGGTGTACATTATCTGGCCATAATAAATTGTACTCTGCACGTACATTCTCTGGTGGGGACCATATCCCTTGAAGCACCTGATGGGACAGTGTTTGGAGCTATAAAATTTCTCATTGACATGACTGGTCCATCTTATCCAGTGGCAGGGAATCTTCTGCTTCATTTTGTAGAATATTTTTGCCCCTTTGTTATCCGGTTCTCCTCATTCTTAGAAAAACAAAACAAAAAACAAAACAAAACAACAAAAAAAACACCTTTCTTTAAAAAATAAAAAAAAATTGGATTTTCTTTTCTTTTTCTTCTTTTCTCTAACGTCCCAGTTAATCATACAATGTACCCTAAGCTTTAAAGCAGTATGTAAGTTTGAGGAGTTAATTAACCACAGAAGTTTTTTAAGAGACTTTTAAATCCTGCAAATCCAATGCCCAGTGTGTAGCATGAACTCTGGGTAAAAGAAGGTAACTAATAATTTTGCAGTATTTAAAATCAACACTTTAAACACTGTAGCTACGGGCCTAGGATTGTAAACCTATTATAAAGAATGCAATAAGAAGGAATTAATATAATTCTTGACTCGTGCTATCTGGTTCCTTATCCCAGGTAAACCTTTACTACATTATAGTGTGCTGTTTCATTGACGTAGAAAATAGATGATATGTCTTGAGACAGTAAAATGTTTAAGCTTTGTAAACTAAAAAGTAAATTTAATTTGTGATATACAGTCATTTTCAGGATTACATTAACAATGTTAATAAAAAGCAATTTTTCTCCTACTCTCTTTCAAAAGGAATTGTGGGATGTAACTTTGATAAAAAGAGAAATGGCCACCTTAAAAATAGTTGGTCAGCTGTGACTCCCAACTCACAAGTTATTTCCAGAACCGTAACATTTTATTGGTTATTTATCTTTTCTGAATTAATCTAAATTAATTGATTATCATATCTAATTGTTCTTGGGGCAGAAATGCCCTCCAACTTGATTCAGTCTTTGCAGCTCTTTTCTTTTAGAGATCTTGGCTGTTCAGAATATTAAATCCTTCTGGTTTTATTTACTCTGGTAAGCACAGCAGGTTCCTCTGGGTCCCATTCCTCGCCTAGACAGCCCTGTGCTGCTGAATGCACTGGCAGGATTGTTCTTTCAGTCCTTGTGTTTGGGGTTTATCTGTCTCAAACAGGAGTGATAGGATTTTTTTATCATGTTTCAACATCAGTGTCTCAGGCAGCAACAAAGATCCCCTTCTATGCTGATGTTACATGAACTCCACCGTACATTTGAAAACCGAATTTACCTTGTTATTTTCTGGTTTCTCGTCTCAGCTGAAACATTTTATTTGCAGTTACAATGACCAGAGGTAGACTGGATTTATGCATGGGGGGGTTGTAAAAAATTGTCATAACATGTTAGAAAGCCAGATCTCCTTTTAAAATAGTTGAGTGTGTCTGAACTGTTGTGGGTTTGGTACTAGTTACTTTCTCCAGCTGCAGATCCAAGAAGTATCAGCCTCTCAGCGATGCAGGCTTGATGATGCTGTTGGTACATGCAGAAATATACTCTGAACTGGAAGCTCTCAGAACCACCCAAGGTGGTGTTGTTACACAACCGAAATAATCACAGAATCCCAGAATATCCTGAGCTGGAAGGGACCCACAGGGATCCTCCAGTCCAGCTCCTGGACCTGCACAGACCAGGATGATCCCACCATGTGCCTGAGAGCACTGTCCCAAGTCCCTCTGAGCTCTCTCAGGCTTTGGGCCGTGACCACTTCCCTGGGGAACTTGTTCCAGTGCCCAACCACCCCCTGGGTGACGAACCCGCTCCCAGTATCCAGCCTTACCCCCCTCTGACCCAGCTTCACACCCCTCTCTTGTCTCCTGTGACTGGCTCTTTCTGGCTGTATCTCAGAAATTATGTGTTCAGCCAAAAATAGCAGTATTCAGGCATAAGGAATGTCATATAAAAAGGCATGGTGGAACAGGTTTTGTTTTCCTTAGGAGTTGGTTTGATTTTTTTTTTTTTCTCCCTGAGAACGTGGCAGCTTTCCATGCCTTCAAGAAAGTATATTTTTCTGAGAAAATAAGCTTAATTAAGAGCAGCAACAGCGGTTGTAATAATAAGATATGTGCATAAGTAATATATAGAATGGGAATTTATAGATGCATCCCGAGAACTCGACAGAAGGAAGGGCTAATATATAGAAATATTAATGCGAGACATCTTTGGAGCCAACGTTTTCATATTCCCAGTAGAAATACAGCAGTAGATGACACCTAGTGGAGTTTGGCATTAACTGCTACAGGAGTGAACCTGAGCTTAAAAAAAGTGGTAATTACTGGCGATAAAAATAAAAAATATTCCTAGAGCTGTTGCATCTCACTGTTCCTGTTGTTCTAGTTACAGATATGTGAGTTTTTTAATGTTGCTGAATTATCCATTCTGTTAAAAAAATTATAGTCTCAATGGGAAAGTAACAAGAGGGACCAAGGGCCTTTTTCAGCCTTTAATTGATTAATTTATAAATATTTATTTTATACTTCCTGAGGTTTTAGGATTTAGAATTATAAATACACTATTTTTTGCTACTTAAAAAAATAAGTTTATCTTTACATGAGAATTATTGAACGAAACTACACCATGGAAAAAAGGAAAAGCATTTTTTTCCTGACAAAAAGAAGAGAATCTGTTTTATTTGGCTGTTATCATGGTCTTTCTCAAGGCCATTACACGAAATGATAGGAAATTTATTATAACAAGCTTTACCTCAGCAGAAAACTCAGTTTTTCTTCAGTCTGAGGGCACCTTTTTTAGGGATTCTTCTGAAATTCTTCATGCATTATTTAGAATCTTAAAGTGCTGCTTTATTGCTGCATCAAAACACCTGGAAAGAAAAATATGAAAAATATGACAAATGTTTTCCTTCTTTCTGTAGGCAGCTCAGAGGTAAGGAAATAGATGTCTTGCAAACAAACGTGGTTCTCTAATAAAAATACAGTTCAGTGCTTAATCTTAGTGAGGAAAATTAACATAATTCATTACTAGGACCACCATTTGCAGAATCACATTCTCACCAGAATGGATGCACTTCACTCAGTGGGCACAGGATGGTTTCTATTTGCAAGGTGAATTGGGTCCATGCTGCAAATTAGATTCTTTAGGGATGTTATTACATTTTTTTGTTTGTTTGCTTTTTTAAATTTAGTACAGATCTAACTCACATCTCTTGGACTCACTTGTTCATGAGCCACGCTGGAGAATTTGACAAAAACTTACAATTTGTGTGTGATCCTGAGATGGGCAGGTATGTGACAGAGAGTTTTGTGTTGATTTAGTCGTGTCTCTACTTCTTGCCGTGCCAGCCGTGGGAGCAGTGCCACCCCGGAGAGCACAGGGTGTTATAAAACATCCGAGGCTGTTTGTGGGCATGGTGGCTCAGGTAGATCTGTCCCTGTGGCTTTCACACCTTTTATATCCCTGGAGAAACTCCATCTAATAACCCAGCTCCCCTGGAAGCCCCGGTGGTTGATGTTCCTCCGTGGCAGATGTGCTGAATTGGCCGGAATCCATTTTAATCTCTCCTTTGCAGACTCTGATAATGAAGCCTTGACCTCCCAGCAGATGGGACTTGCAAGGCAGTTCTGCTCACTGCTGACAGGATCTGGGGCCGGTCTGTGCCTGGGCATGTGGCTTCTCTGTGCAGTGGAGTGGCAGACTTGGTCAGGGACTGCAGGGTGCTGGAGTCACAGTAACTCTTGGAATTACTGAATAAACACACCTGCACCACGGCCAGTGACTGAAGTAGTCTCTGCTTTGCTGGGGACTCACCATGAATCCTTCTAGATGCCGTGTTCAGAACAAGCATCAGCTTCCAAAACTGCTTAGAACTATTTAGATCAACAGGCAACTCAAGAGAGCAGTCCAAGTTGCCACACTCCCATCCCTGGAAGTGCTCAGGGCCAGGCTGGATGGGGCCTGGAACAACCAGGTCTTGTGGATAGTGTCCTGCCCACAGCAGAGGGGTTGGAATAGATGATCTTTAAGTTCCCTTCCAACCCAAACCATTCTGTGATTCAGTGGCTCTGTGCTTCACCTTCTATTTACAGATGTGCTACAATTTTGAGATAATGAATTTTAACCCGAATATTGGATCGCTTTGCAAACAGTCAGTGTAGCTGTTGGAAGGTGGTGGTGTTTGCACATCTGTATCTTACACTCAGGTTTCTTGGGAGGGTTTTTTCAAAATGCGTGCTCAGAAAATAAGGAGAGTATTTCTGATGCAGTAGAATGGAAATAATGTAATAAATCCATTGATTCGCGTTCATTATATCGTGCTTAAATTGCTATGTAGTAACTTCTGTGATTTAATCAACATACAAACCACAAATTGTTCCCTACCCAAGGGTAAACCCCACGGAATATGCAGACAGAGTGCATCCCAAGGCAGCTGTGGTGACAAGAGCTGCTGTCCCCTGCAGTGCTGGTCCCTGCACGGCACTTACTCTTGTGGCCTGCCATGTGCTCCTGGCCATATGTGGTGCCCAGCCCTGAGGAATGTGTGTGGCTGTGCTGGGACACGGCAGACACGGCCACATCACAGCTGTGCTTTGTTCAGACCCCACATTAACGTGCTGCTGGGTGTGAATGCAGAGCAGATGGGCTGCTTTGGGGTAGTAATACACTTGGACACTCACAGAGACAGACTGAAAGGCTGAGAGAATTGGGATTGTTCAGCCTGAAGAAGAGAAGGCTCTGGGGAGACTTTATAACACCTTCCAGTACCTAAAGGGGCTACAAGAGACCTGGAGAGGGACTTCAGACAAGGGCCTGGAGTGACAGGACAAGGGGGAATGTCTTCCCACTGCCAGAGGGCAGGTTAGGTCTTAGAAAAAAGTTCTTCCCTGAGGGTGGGGAGGGCCTGGCATAGGTTTCCCGGAGAAGCTGTGGCTGCCCCTGGATCCCTGGAAGTGTCCAAGGCCAGGCTGGATGGGCCATGGAGCACCTGAGTTTAGTCGAAGGTGTCCCTGCCCATGGGGGTTGGAATGAGATGGCGTTCAAGGTCCCTTCCAACCCCAACCATTCTGTGGTTCTTTGGTCTTGCATTCAGAGGAATGCACAAAAACCTTCATGGAGAGTACCAAGGGATGGCAGTATTAAGTTCAGTGCTTGGGAAGACTTAGAGCACCTGTGCCAGACAATAACTCAATGCCTGCTCTAAATGCCCCGTCCATGAACTACATGAGGAACCCCAAGTACATTGTGAGCTATACTTTCAGTTTTCAAATACCCATTTAGGTGTTCCATGTGAGGATTTGGTGGTAGCAACCACATGTAGTTAGCACTGATAAAAGATGATAGCACTTGCAGAGTCCTCCTGGTGAATAGTTTCTGGAACTGTTTACTTACCCCATCTCTTCTGAAGAGGAGGGAGCCATGAATATTGTCTTCATTACAACGTGTCTGACTTAGAAATTGCCAAATACTTAAACCAGTTGTGTGTATGCATAGTTCTATGCACTGGCATGGAAACATCTAGATTTCTGTGCCTTTTACCATTAGATTTAGATGTATGTGAGTGTGCCATGCACCCAGCTGGAGCAGGAGTGAATTTAGTGTCTGACGTCGAAGGGAGAAGGCAGCCTCCTTGTCCCAGGAGGTGGCAAAATGTAAAAACAGGGGTTTTCATTCTATCCTCACGAGTCTTCCTAACTTCACTAACATTAGGATCATATTCTTCGGGGTTTTATGTGGTCTGGCTGTCACATAACCCCGTGGGAGAACCACTGGCAGACCCTCTGCTGGCTGAGTCAGGTGAGCTCAACTTCACTGGCCCTAAAACCTGACCAACTGAAATTCCAAATTCACCTGATGTGCTGACTCAGCATCACAAGTAAATCTGAGCCCAGTGGTGACATCTTATTTATTTAGTGTGTGCTGAGGACAGGCTTTCCTTGAGTCAGTGCTTCAGTGCTCAATGCATAGTGAATATACAGAGAAGCCAAAGATACAAGTTCTGCCTTGTAACACAAAAACCTTGATATTAAAAGAATAACTAGAGAGCCAGTTTCCTGTTCTGGCGCTGACTGTTGATGCCCTAGAGTGAAAATAAATTAAAGACCTTTTTGCACTGCCAAAGACTTTCAAATATTAATCTTACAGCAGCCCACATGGCACTGAGGGCTTAAATACTTTATGGACCAAACTGGTGTTCAGAGTCTGTTGCGAAAGCTAGAAAGGACTTGCATCAATTTGTCTTTACTTTCAGTCGTACATCTCGAGGCAAGGCTGGCTCTTTGGGTGTTAATATTAAGCTGCTGATGTGCATTTACTTTTGTTTGATACAAGTGAGATAAAACCCCCCTTGTGATCTTCTATAAAATCCATAGGTGTTGAGAACTCCGACGATTGCCACGGGGGTCAGGTAATACCCACGGCAGTTTTGGAATGTGCTCCACATACTGTAAAATAAACTGGGGGTTTCAGAGTTAAATCTAACCAAGTAATAAGCCACAGTCTCTGGAGCTGGGAGTTATCTGTGGCCAGGTAGATTTCCGTGCTCTTCATCCCTTTTACCACATGATCCGAGGTTTTGGAGCACACACAGCAGTGATCCCACCAGGTGGAGCAGGGAAGCGGCAGTGCTGGATAGGTTGGGCCATAAGGGCAAAACCACATCATTATCTGTCAGAGAAAAGAGACAGCAGACAGTGGAATGAGAGGCTGAGGAGCGAAACAATGGAGTGTGTGAGGAAGCGAACAAAACATTTCAGAAAGGCAATTTTAAAAAAGCAAAGCAGAGGAAAGCTACGTTGGAGATGTGTAATACTCATGCAGGAAAAACGATGTGAAAACGGCTGTAGGGTCTTATTTTTAAACCCTAAGTATATTTACTCTTTTCTTTAATCTGTATTTTTCTGCATTTCTGTTTTCTCCATCTTCCATTTTAACTAGAAATAAAAAAAAACAACCAATTTTGCTTTTTATAGGTAAACTTGTATTTTAGTCTTAAGAGTCTTACTTAAAGCTGAAGTATCCTCAGGAATGCACTTAATTCAGGGATGTTTTGCAGTCATGACTTTCATTGTTTAATTCCAGTAGGGAAGATTTAACTTCACTTGACTATTCCAGAAATATTCTCCTTAAACTACCTCACCATGTGACTCAGCTCTGCTTTTATTACTCTGATTTTGTGCCTCATTTTCTTGTTCATGCAAGGAAAACTGTAGTGTTCAGGGGGGATTTTTCCACTGCTGCTGCTGTTAAATATTATTAAAAAGAAATATTATTTCACTTGCTACTTGTAACTTACTACATGAAATATAAAGCTACAGCTTGATAGACAGTGAAAGGAGCCAACTCTGTTATAGAGTTTGCCTTCTTAATCATTTTAGGGTATTAGGAAGATGTTAGGGGGGAAAAAAACAATTGCAGGAGAGTTCTGGGTGATTCTCATTTCTGCACCTGCAGACACATGATTTAATGCAAGACCAGATGAGACCCTGCTGGTGATCCACTCTGGTTTACAGAAAAATTTCCTTTAGGGGAGAGCTTCACATTGCTCTTGCTCTGGAAAAAAAGGGAAATGATTCAAGAATTTCAGTTCTCCTCTGTTGCTCATTTTCACTGGGGCACTGTGGGAAAATTGCCTTCCAGCTGTGCATCTCAGTGAAATTATTTATGGGACTTCATTAAATCTCAGTTAATGAAGACTGACAAATTAAAGAAAAAATAAGGGTCTTATTGTAGAATGACAGAATGGTTTGGGTTGGAAGGGACCTTAAAGATCATCCTGTTCCAACCCCCTGCAGGGACACCTTCCACTAGACCAAGCTGCTCAGAGCTCCATCCAGCCTGTCCTTGAACACTTCCAGGGATGGGGAGTCCACAACCTCTCTGGACAAAAGACCTCTGGGCAAAACGACCTCTCTGGTCTTCCCCAAAAGAGATATTTTTTCCTTAATCCAAATATTCTAAAGCTAAACATATGTGGGAATCCACTCCCCAACATTCCCAGTGCAGACATTTTACAACTTTTAAATGATGAGTTTAGAATGGTCTGTCTCAAAGCTGGAGACGTGGTCAGGTGTAGGAAATGACTGTTTGGAGGAGATAAAGGGAAATCAGTCTTGAAGATAAGCTGCAGGTTGCAGAATCTCTGCCAGAGCCCCATTCTGTGTCCTGGTGCAGACTCTTAATTGCTGTTACCTCAAACAAGCTGATCTGAGTGATTATAGTCTGCTAAATCCAAAAACATGGAAGAAATTTCCGTAGGTTCTGCTACCAGGGTCACTGGGAATGCCACCAGCATGAAAGCACTGAGTGTTTAGAGGCAAAAACTGCAGGTTCAGAATTAAGAATTTCCTCCCCTATTTTGGGGAGAAAGCAGCTTGAGAAATTAAACAGGCAATAAGGTAAGGATTTATGTGTGTTTTGATGATTCACACCCTCTATGGGTTGGGATCAGAGTTCACGAGCTCTCTACATTTTCTCTTGCATGGAATTAAAGAAGTGAAAGAATAAACAGTGCAGTGTTAAAGCTGTGGTGTCTGGGAATAGCCTTGAAAATGTTAACGAATCTCTAATTAGAAGCAGGAGCGTTCATGGGAGTTGTGAATCATTTGTTGAGAAAAGCAGATCCGAGCAAATGAAATGGCTCCAGATAGCGGTGGCAGGGAGCTACACGTGGAATTTGGACACAGGATTGCTCCATCCCAGCATCCACGAAGTAACAAAGGGCGTTGGTGGCAAAGGAAAAAGTAAACAAGATTTTCACACAAAAGAAAGTTAAGAAAAGGTGGAGCAGTTTGGTAGATTTGATGGTGCTGTAAAGATTTTTATGAATAATATCCAGCATCAAGACAGACTGGACAACCCAGATTCTACTTCCCATAGGAAGACAATAACAATAATTAGGTTGGAAGGGACTTCTGAAGGTCTCTGTTCCAAACCTCTGGTCATCTTAGATCAGATGGATCAAGGTCTTATCTAGGCAAATTTGAATATTCTCAAGGATGGATATTCCAGAGAAAGAGCAATACCAGATAGCAGAAAGATAAAAAATAGAAGTAATAAAAATGAGACAGAGGCTAATGAGAGATTGTGAGGTTGTGTTGGCAGCCCAATACAGCAAAGGAGGTAAGAGACTGAGATGGACAATGAATTGATGGTTCAGCCCTCCAAAATTCACATGCAGAACAGATATAATAATATGATATAGTAATTGGAGTTGGATCAGGGGTTGGACTCGATGATCTTGGAGGTCTTTTCCAACCCAGTCTATTCTATGATTCTATGATTCTATAAGTATAGCAGGGAACTACAGAAGTATAGTAGGATGGTGGTAAAAGGGGCCATTGTTAGATCCAGGCAGGTTTAGAAAAACTTGGTGTGAGAAAGTCAAAGAAAACCAGGCATAAGCAACTCAAAGACCATCTAGGCTGCTTCTGGTGGAGAAAAGTCATCAGTGTGAAGTCAATTCTCATCCAGCCACGAAGAAATAAACCAGAATTAACTCTATTTGAGAACCACTTGAGTGCTCTTGAAAGCAAATAAATTAAAATATGATGGTAGCCAATATCACGTCTTTGTGCTAAACTCTGTGCCAATAACCCTGTGCCCCCACAGGTCAGGAAATGCCCCTGTGGGAGGAATATTAACAGTGAAAATGGATAAAATAAGGCTGCAGTGAGATGCACAGAGCTAAGAGGAGGGAACTTGGCTTTGCAAGGGACTAGAATATGAAAAAGAGACAAGAAAAAGTAATATATCTATATGTTTATTTTTATATATATATATATGTACAATGGGATGCATATAACTGCAATTTAGCTGTAGATGCAGCATCTCAGTGTACACTCCATTCTATCCTAACAGAGTATATGCCAGTATTTATGTGGGTAATGTACCAGTCTTAGTTGTACAATCAAGAAAATACCCAGTGCAAGGTGTATAGTGCTTAAAATATCAATAATATATATTTTAGAGTAAAGTTGGAAAGCAGGAATTTGCCACTTATTGCTATAAAATGCAAATTTTGCTCCTGTCCAGTGAAGCTGAGACTGACTTGCTGTGAAATGGCAAAAATGCCATCAGTACCTTGAAGCAGCTCAGAGTTCATGGCCAGAATTTGCAGCAGGAGTGAATGTTTTCTTTTTATTTTTGCTTTTGTTTTTGTTTGTCATGCTTTCTTTCTTTTTATTTTTTCCCCCTCTTTTCTTTCTCTGACTTTCCATTTTCAGACAACTTGTCATTTGGGACCACTGAGGTGCTCTGAGTTTCTAGAAATCCGAGGGAGCTTACCTTAAACTTTGCAGTCAGGATTTGAAGCTTTTTGGTATTCATGTATTCCTTTGGGCCTCTGTGAGCTTTTGCAAAGGCACACAGGAGTCAGCAGTGGGATGTGGAGTTTCTGCCTGTCATTTGACTCCTCTAGGATTTTACCAAAAGGAGAATTATGTCAGTGGGGGGAGTCTGGCGGTATCAGATACGTGGCAATTCAAGCACACTCCTGTGAGAATACATGAGAAGCACAGAGTGAGAAAGAAAACAGATTACTATCACCAGTAATATCCAATCTTATTTTCTTTTTGGCATTTTATTTGGGTATATTGCAAGTTTTTCTTTCCTTTTTTTTTTTTCCCTCTTTAATTTTTTTATTTTTATGGGCCTAAACCAAATGGAAAATTAACATCTGAACAAAAGGTGCTCCACAGCCCTGAGAAATATTTTCTTCCTCTCCTTCTGTTGTGAATTCATTATCTGAGAAGATTGTTTAGGTTTCAGAAACTGTCACGCTCAATACAAAGAACAGCTCACGCCGCCTCCTTCCTTCAACTCAGTGGCAATGTTGTGCACGAAGATAGCTGACACAGAGTTATGATATTATCAGCACCATTTAACTTCCTGCGCGTAATTTACCTCATTAACATTTTTATTGCATTTTGTTGCTGTTGCACGCTGAGAGAAGGCGCAGTTGTGAAGTCACCCAGCTCGGGCTGAGCCCCTGCCGTGCTGTCACCGGCACGCTGAACCGGGTCAAACATTCCATCTTTCCCGCTGCCCCAGAGCCTGTCCCGCCCGCAAAGGTGGGCAATAATCCCTGACCCGAGATGACAGAAGGAAAAACGTGTTGAGCACGTGTTTGATTTCAAGCCTTGATGCACCAATACCCGAGTGGGAAATGATCCTGACGGGATCAGGGTGTGCAGTCTGTCCTCAGACAGCCCAGAGGCTGTAAATTACCATACCTGGTGTTTGCCTTTGTTTCTTCCTGATAACAGGTGGAAAATGTGTGTTTGTGGCGTTTTAGTGACTGAGTTCATGAAGGTCACAGATACTAAAAAGTTGGTTTGTTTTTTTCTGCAGTGATGCTGCAGATTTTAATGAGTTTTTTAGAAGTATGTTGGCAGAATGCATGTGATTCTAATAAGTATATGTTATATGGCAGGAGGTTTGGAACTAAATGATCTTTAAGATCCCTTCCAACACAAGCCTTTCTGTGATTCTGTGATTATCATCCAAACTTTTAGAGTTCCAAGAATTTAGAGGATCCAATTCTTCTGGTCTTCCTGTAAATGTTTTCAGTATTTTTTTTTTTTGTTGGGCAATTTAAATGCTATCTGGGTATTAAGAGCATCACCTTAACTTCTGTTCAGTGGTAAAGAACTGAAGGTCATGTCATTTATTTCAAAATTTCTTTTCCTTTCAATTTTCAGAATGGTCTTTGTAGTTTATGGACAGAATGTCATGACATTTTAATGATGATAGAAGTTACATAGGCTACTAAAAAATACATCTTTTCCATAGAGCTCTTAACAGACAGTAATATTACAGTAGAAAGCTCGTTTTAACCTTTAAAACTGAATTTATTTGAAATATGTGGTTAAAACAAGGTGGTTTTTTTACATTGGTGATATCTGATTATTTATTATATAAATAGTTTTCTCCAAGTCATGACCACATTCACTTTGGATATCTAATCATTACTAAAAAGCCATTGCAGATTATAACTTTGTTATAAGGCTTCTGAAGTGAAAAGGTATCTCAAGCTTTTTTTATAAAACCTGAGTCTTTGCAGAAATTTCACTAATGTGTTTCCTTTCTAACTCTTCTGACTAGGAGGGATTAATTTTTTTTTTAATTTTAAAAATTCAATTATGTCCTTCCCCATTCAATCAACGCTAATAAGTTAATGTATGTTCGGCCATTAGTATTACTTTTGTGTCAATAAAACAAACCCACCAGGGGACAGTTTGCATTTTGCAGAGGGCAATAGGCAGGGCCAGGGTGTGAGACAGCCTTTGCCATGAACCATTCAACAGCTCCACTGGGTAAGTGTGGCTAAAACATGCCTCCTTTGCAAGATAAAATGGCTAACATGAGTGTTTGGATTAGTTGCTGGAAGCGTCCAAGGCCAGGTTGGACGGAGCCTGGACAAACCTGGTCTGGTGGGAAGGTGTCCCTGCCCATGGCACGGGGTTGGGATGAGATGGGCTTTAAGGTCTCTTCCAACCCAAACCATTCTGGGATTCTGTGATTTTCAGTCGTTCCCCTTTTCCCCCAGATTTCAAGCAGACTGTGGAAAATATTTATGTGGAATAAAGGGGGGAGAAAAGAGCCACCAAACCTTCAGGGGTAGTGAGAGGGGAAAAGAAAGCCTGAGTGTAGGTGGAGGAGGATGAGGGTAAGTGTGTGATGGTCTCTGGTGTGCACCAGGAAACTGCTGGGGGTGGGGTTGTCAGACCACACCCTTCATACTGAATTTTCTATTCTAATTGTTTATTTTGCTTAGCCCAAACATGCCTGCTCGTGGCTCCACTTTATTAGGGCTCAGTTAAGCAATTTGGAAAGCCTGAGTATGGACAGAGAGCTTCCCTCTACAAGCTTCAGTCCAATCCTTAGATATTGACAATTCCTTTTAAAAATTACTTTGATATCACTGATCTATCACTGCCACGTCTGAGCATCTTTCTCAGCAACCTTCAGAATCAACATCCAGGTTTAATTTTCCCTAAATCCCTGTTTATTCAAACAGAGGACACATATCCCTTTGAGAATTGCATCCACATGTGGTAATCACTGCTATGCTTAGAATTAGACTTCTGCTCATCCTAAATCAGTTATTTCTGACAGGTGCAAAGCCATAATCCCTTCAGTACCTGGTGGCAAACGGAGTTAAGAGGTGTGTAGGTTGGAGGACCATTTAGGATTTTTAAAATCAGTTGCATTAAATTCAGGTTTGGTTACACATAATCTCAGCTCAGGTACCATCTGAAATACTTTTTTTGTTTGTTTGTTTTTAATGTTTGTGCATCACATTAGAATGTCTAGATTGCAAAATGTATATACCTTAATATATATATATATAAAGGAAATTTTATTCATTACTGTATAGTACTGTACAATTCTCTGGTCTGATTTTCCCAGAATTTCCTCCCCATCTTCCCAAAATGTGTATTTTCAGCCTTGAGGAAAGAATACAGGAGGAGAAAAACCCAACTCTCTGCCTGATTTACTGTCCCAGCATCTCAGTCTTGAGAGATCTCAGCCTTGATGGCCTGGAATAGTTCATTGAAAGTATCCAAGAAGAGCTTGCTGCCTGATTAATCTAATAATTAAGCATTGCACTTATTTAGCCTTAAATTAATATTAATAAAGTGTTACTTCTAATAATGGAAATAAGCTATTTTAATCAAATTGTAATTTCACATGTTGCTCTGTGGCTTTCAGTTATGCCCTTCATTTGCATGTTGCCCTTGTTGGTTTATCTGTGTGTATTTACACATATCTGTGTGGTTTTGTGTCTGATACCATAACAAATTGCTAAAAAAGAGGGCCAAAAAGCCATTTCTTATGCCATGGAGCTTTTCTTGTGGAATGCAAAAGGTATTTTGAGTCACAGACACACGCTGGCCTTTTAACACAGAATAACTGTGGGAAGGAAGTGGGAAAACCTTGTACATGAATTGATACAGGAATTTAAACCTGGAAATCTGAACAATAGGTAGAACCATAGGAGTGTGGAATTAGTGTCTCCTATTGCAGCTTTCAGTTTGTATTAATTAAAGATTCTGCATAGAGGGGAATTATTTATTCTGCCCTTCATCTGTCACAATTATTTCATATCTGTCTTCCTCCTTTCAGAGGGTGTGTTGAGGATAAGGAAGAAAAATCTTGACAAAAGTGTCAGATACTGATGAATCAGGGTTCTCTAATTTTTTTTTTTTTTTTTTAAAGATCCCAAACATTGACTTTTCATGGGCTATTTTATTTTCTGTTTGCTGCTATTCATTTGCAGACACAAAGAGGTTCCTTTTTCTGTTATGGAAAATCACAGCGTTTGATGGCAGTGAAAAAATACGCAGGTGGAGAAGTTAGCGAGTTGTGTGATTTATGTGGGAGTTCTCGGGGCTGTTGTTTTTGTGTCCCTTTGAGGGAGAATATTAGCATGGGAAAAAAAATGTGTGTGTGTTCATCAGTTTATCTTTCTGGATGAGCTCTGTCATCAACTGAGCTGGAGACACAGAGTATCATGAACAGGTCTAGGAAAGTTAAGTAACAAGACCAGTGAGTAAGCTGAGAGTAATGGGTTTATGCCAGAATTATCTTTCCCTTTTTAATGAATGGATTAAAGTAATTCATTTAGTTGAATTTCTGATGGGTATTCCCTGCACAAGGCTTCGTAGCACTAACTCTTGAAATTAGCCCAGGAAAGCTCTGAATCAACAGAATATTCCACAGCACTGCAAAAATGTGAAAGAAGCCACCTCTTTTTCCTCCCGGTCATGATTTCAATTTATCTTCAAAGCTGTGGTCGTTACATTCAGAGGACTTTGGTGTTGTGTCCCTGCTGTTCCCACACACGGGCTGATTTCAGCTCCAAATGCTGCGTTACGCCCATTTTCTGCCTTTGTTCTCATTTTACTTTGTTTTCCGTGTCCTTATCGGAACTCTTTATTCCACGCAAAGAAGTGGAAGTACCTTTTTGGCAAGAAACCAATCCGAGGGGCGCGAGGGTTTGCAGGAGCTACGGGCCCAGGGAAATAAACGCAGACGGATCCGCGGTCTCACGTAAAACATTTGCTGTCAGGCAATGTCGGTGAGGAAGTTTACCTTTGATGTTCCGGCAGCGGGCGTTGCCAGGTAGTTTTTTGGGGTGCCAGATTCCCGCCTTTCTGCGAGGGTTGGGAAGCGCCGCCACCTTGTAAAGTGTCCCGACGCCAACACCGCGCTCCGAGCGCTCCGCTCTCCCTGCCTTCGGATCCCCAGGTTAGCGTCTCCTTGCCGGCCGTTTGGAGTGTTAGTTAAGAGTTCACCAGTTTGATGGCGAGCAGAAAGTTCCTCACTTTGGACTGGGGCACGTGCAGTGTTGTTGAAGGTGGTCGAAGCCATAGATTTTATTAAGTTCTATTTGTGTTAGAGCAGTGGCTAAATTTTCCACCCCTTGATACAGGGTTAGGAACTCTTCCTTTTTTGCAGCCTTTTTTAGGATTTTGAAGACCAATTTCCAGATAGACACTGCTTTGACTGCTTCTTTATCTCCTCTAAGGACAGTTTCTCTTAATGGATTTTTTTAACTCATCCCATTCTTTATAGTTCAGGACTATTGGGGTGGTCTCTTTGCTTTTATTCATCCATATTAAAAGAGACTTTAAAGAGTTTTTATCTATGGGATGTCCTTCTTCTTTAATAAACTCTTTCAAAGGTGCAGGGAAAACAAGGGGAAATGGGGGTACAACAAAGGGAAATAATACAAAGCATAATGCAATAACATAACACAAAACTTAAAACACATTTCCTCGAAAAACCGGCTCCCAACAAAGGGCTACCTGTTTCAAAGAAGCCCACCCTGATCTAACATCAACTATCAACTTACACAAACCCTTTCCTAAATACACCAGGTTTCATCTTGAACATCCTGTATTCCAATCCCTCATGCAAGGATAGTTGTTTTTTTTTTCATTTATGTCTACTTGTAGATGGTTACTATTAACTGGAATATTTTGATATATAGGGCCCATCTTTCCTTAAGAGAAAACACCTCTTTGTCTTGTGGCACGGGAGATGGAGAAATGTTTTTGAAAGATCTGAGTGACTTCATAACTCAGGGGTGATAGGACCAAAGGAAATTTGGCACTTGTTAATTGAAAATATTTCTGAAATTCCATGCTGTTCCTTTTGCACTGATTTTTGTGTAGGTATTTTGAAGTCAAGAGTCCCACAGACACAGAAAACTTCAGGCTTTTGATTATCAACGATGTTTTTTTGATCTTTGGGTGACTCTCAGAGCTGAAAACAAAGGTCTCTTTGCAAAATGTGAACAGAGACATCGAAGACCTCTGCAAGGCAGGGATTGTAAGATCCAGTATGTAGAAATCCCACTTACAGCTAAAGGGAAGATGTGAGGACGAGAGTTACCTGTCCATGATTGTACAATAATGCTTGATGACTGCTGTGTTTTCTGTCAGGTTTAAATGGGTTTTGTCACTTTGATAAGCCTTTCAAAGGGGAGAAGAAAAAAAGAAAAAGAAAAAAAAGGGGGGAGTTTGTGAATAAATAAGATTAGACAATGGCTGTGAAGCTGTGGCAGGTCATTTGGGAACTAAAGTACTCCTTTTTTAACTTCTCCCGCTGATCATATTTTGTCCTGTTTTAATCTGTCCTCAAAGAAGAAACAACCCACAATCAAAACAACTTTCTCGTGGCTGAGTTCAAAACTATGCACAGGAGGAGGATTCATAGGCCACCTACTCAAAGACGTGGTTTTGACCACCTTCTAAGAAATTTCACTTCCTCAGGGAAAGACCAAAAGCTACAGGTAAAACAGACCATTAAAAATTGGTCCAGGATCCCGGCAATAATGGAACATCAGTTGAAAATGCCTCCAAAGTAAGCAGAGAAAGCAGAGCAGCTGATCCTTCCTTAAGTGAGGGATTGTAAAGCAACCTGGCAGGGCTGCTTCTTCGGGGTAGTGGCCAACTATTTGTGCCACGCTGTTTCCATCTGAATGAAAAATCAGCCGCCTCACAGACTCCCATTGTTCCCCACATCCACTGCTGGGGCCGATGCGGGGATGTGTGTGACTCCCTCCACGGTTTCAGCACAAAATGAAAGATGAAATAGCATTCATGAGAGAAAATTGAATTGTTAGTCTGCATAAATACAGTCAGCTCTTATGAAGCTGCTGCAAAATGTTGACAATGGCTGTGATTTTTCTTCATGGCAGTGATGTAAGATCATGGGTCACCAGTGAAATCGTTAGGAAAATGTAGCCCTGCTAAGATGAGAAAAAAGTCCTACTTGGCTGCGTATATATCCCTTCCTCTCTGCAACACTTTTCTGGGCATCTTTTGCTGAGTAGAGGGACACTCTGCAAGCACTTTGCACACAATTTAGGAGCTCAGATCAAATATTTATTGGCTGCTACACACAGCAGATTTCTGAGGTAAATGCTACTCAGCCAAGCATTAGTTCAGTCTGCCCTGATGCCATTCCCAGGGCTGCTTTGGAGGTTTGCAGCCAGGTGTGCAAGGGTTCTCCTTCATCGCTCCTCAGCACAGGCTTCCAGCTCCTTGCTGTGATTTTGATTTTCCTGAAGATTTTAGCCAGCTTTTAACAGAAGTGTTTTTTTCCCTGCCCAAATCTTTGAGCTGTGTCTTCAACTCCAAGGGAAGAGATGAAATCTTGTAAGAGTGACGGGAAGAGGAGCAGATAGAGGGGTTGAAGGGCAGAGATGATGATGTGGGGGAGAGAATGGATGAGGGCTTGACAGCAGCAGGAATGAAAGCTGAAAGACAAAAGCAGTTAATACAGAGCCAAATATTTGAAGCCTACATGACACCTAATGAAACAAAAAGAAACAAGGCTTTTTCCAGCAGTGCCTTTTTTTTTCCCCAGGTAACCTGGAGGGTGAGCCCAGTGATCTATTGTAGCACATTCTATCAGGATGCAAATCAAAGTGAAAACAAGATCAAACCCTCCACCCTCCACAATATTATATTATTTTTATAAAGTATTACTTTGTGGGGGCTGGGGCCACTGACAATTTTCAGTTACCCATCAGGTTTCTGTAAAACTGTGATGGAAATTAGCCCAACTCCTCGGAAGTTAATGGAATTCAGCAGCTCCCCTTGTGAATTCAGTCCTCTGGATCTGAGCTGTACATGGCTTGACAATAAGATAGTTTTGTGGACTTTGTCAGTGTTAACCCTTCTTCAGGTTTGGAAGGACTCACTGCTTGTTTCTGAGAACGGTAACTCAGCTTGTAGCTGTGCACAGTCACTCACTATCCCCATTTTAATAATTGCTTAAATAGCATCCTAAAATTGCCTAATTTTAAAACTCTGACAACTTTCTGTAATACTGTAAATACACAACTTTTCACTTCTGTGCAGAACTACCAGTGGATCAGGGAGATGGGGAATTTGATAATTTTTGGCTCTTTAGTATTTTTAAACTGCTGCTTCATCCCCTGCAGCTGCCTTGCATTTTATAGGTGCACTAAATCTGATGACCGTGAAGGGTTGTTAAACAATATATTGTGATAAAAATAGCTCCCTTTGCTGACATTATATGTTTTTTTCTAAACTAGCTTCATAAATTGCATCAACTAAACCACTTGGACCTTTTTTTTTCTTTATTTTTTTTCTAGAATTTAGGACAGGTGAACTAAACTGTCTCTGTAGAACCAAGAGCAAAAAGAGGCAAAGATGAGGGATGCACCTGGCCCTTGATAGTTATTCAAATTAAATATCCTTATTCTTGAAAAAGGGTTGTTAAAAGGCATTGGACTTTTCCACACAACTCTTGCAGGACCATGTGGCCAAGAAACTCTTACACAATATCTTTCTTATGAGGTTTTTGTAGATGCAATTAAGAAATTCTTGTATGTATTTCAGGCTAAATGAATTAATGTGATGTTTGACAAGGCGATTGGAAACATTACCTGACCCTGGTATTTCTGTAGAAATTTCAAATACAGACAGGGTTATAGCAGCTTTTGTATATCATATGTGTGGTGAGAAAAGACTGATATTAAAATGAAACTTCAAACAGTATCATTTAAATTAGAGATAAGCTTCAATTACCTTGATCCGAGGGGTCAGAGAGTTCACAGAGTAGGAGATGCTGACAATTGCAGTGGAAGAAAAGGAAAGGAGGAAATATATTCTCCTGAGGCAAGGAAGGAATAGGACAGTAGAGAGAACATTGTTTAGAGAACAGGCTGTGTAGGGGAGCTGATAATAAGCTGTATCATAACAGGCAAGGTCATTCAGGAAACAACAGCTTGATTATTCAGCTAATCAAAGGAATCAGCCAACCTGTCATTGTTCCACAGCTTCATACAAGGACACACCTATCTGCTGATAAAATAATCATAATTACGTGTCTGCGCTCTGCCTTCCAACCCTTATCCTTGGGATTGAAGGTAGGAGGTCAAAAAGATGGGATCAGTTGTGGAAGAGGGACAGGGAAGAAGAACTGGGTGAGGTGTTTTATTCTGAGAAATTAAATGCTGGGATTTTGAAATGTTTTAAATTCTGTGAGATTTCTCCACCTAAAAGCAAAAGTAGTAAAAATTCCTCCCTGAGAACAACTATATTAGAGAGCTCCCCTTCCCCCTTCTGTTTGGTTTGAGTCTGACATGCCTTTTTAGAGCCATTTTTCTTTGTGTGCTCGTTCCCCTCCCACCCCAGAGCAATGCCCAGCTACATCTTTTAAGACTCTCTAATGCAAATCAATTAAACAGTTGACTCAAATCTCCAACCACTATTGGATTTACTATTTAATATCTTCCTGCTTAGTCTGGAATGTGAAATATTTCATAAATACCTAAGAAAAATACTTCTTGAACATTTATCTTCTTTAGATTATATCAATAGTAGATGAATTATTACTCATCTTATTAATCATATTCTTAGTGGCAGTGTGTTAATTGATGATCCAACAACTCATTTGCTTTTCATAAAAGTCCTTTTATTAAATTAGAATGTGCATAAATTATCAGATTCCATCTAGAAGAAAACCAACCCCCACCAAAAAAAAAATAAAAAATAAAAAAAGGCAGCTAAAAAACCAATCTATCTAAAATCCAAAACCCTGAAAAGAAAGAAAAAGACATTTGAGATATTCAGACTCTGATCATATGGTTCTCTTTTAGTTTTGACTTTTGTTTATTTCCTTGTCTTATAGTACTTGAGCTGTGGCATCCAAACAAAATCTGTTTAATTTCAAAAGGCAGTTGTGGATTTACACAATTTGATAGTATTTCTAAAATGTTGCCCTTTGTTCCCAGAGTGAAAAAACTGCCTCCACTTGTGTAAATAGTGTGGGAAGGGGGAAAAAGTTGACAAGATGAGCTCATAAATCTGTGCTGATGAAGAGCAATCTGTCATCAGCTCAGCTGATTTACAAATTGAAAACAGTAGTTTCACAGTTGTCAGAAAGAATATTAATTATGCCACATTTCCACCGGTGTGGCCTGGCTTGATTTTTTTGTTATTATTTTCCTAAGAGGTATATATATATATAAAAAGATGGTTTAGTGATATATCACAGTAAGTTTAAAAGTAAATCCACTTTATTTTCACAATTTTGCTTCCCTGCCTCTGTAATACCACGTATTTATGACTCATCCACCTTAACAATGGTTGTTAAAGTACATTTGATTCAAAATTTAAAGACAGCTTTTTGCTGCATATTTATTTTTTCAGGAGTCCACAAAAAAAAAAAATTCCTTTGAACTGCACCATCGTGTCACTACCATTACATTTGTGAGGGGAAAGGAGAGCAGACCACACGTTATTTGTCAGGAGTGGCTTTGCTGGGCCTTGGGTTCATGACAAAAATTGCAACTGCAGTGACAAAAATTGAACATTATTTTCATATAAGCCCTTTGAGCAGTAAACTACTGAACCCTTCAGAACAAAGAAGCAGAAACAAACGTTACAGAAAAAAAAAAAGGTTAAAAAAGCCTTCTTCAGAAAAGGAGGTGAGTGCAGCTGAGTCAGACCCTCCCTACAATCAGCTGCCAGCAGTTTGCCTGGGGAGGTGCTCAAATATTACATTTGGCAATCCCTGACTCTGTTTAAGGCTCAACAAGGCTCGACATCGACATCCTGTCATGAAGAATTAGTTACAACATTGGATCCAGAGCGACTAAGGAGGATGTGATATGTATGTAGGTGTTTGAAAAGCGTGGATATGAAAAAATAAAAGAAAAAAGAGGGGGGATAAATTGTTGAAGCTGATTATGTAACTGTGAGTCCCAGTGGTGTGTAGCTTGGTGAGAGGAATGAGATGAACACAAGAAAGATTAAAGATGAAGATCAACAAAGTCGTGACTAAGAGGGTCGAGATAAGTGTGGAATCACTCCAGGCTCTGCAAACGTGATGAGGAAAAGTCCCTTGACCAGTTTACTTTTTGATAAAAAATAATTCCCTTGTACTGGAATAATAGACCAGATGCTAAAGTCAATAAGGAGATATTGTTGCCTTCTCTGAGTGCTGCATAAGGACTAGATGACTTTGCAGATATCTCCTGGCTTGTTTTTTTATGCATCTGTGAAAATTAACTGTTTCAGTCAAGTCTCCCTTACAGGAGGACATATCTTACCAACTAAGGCTTTACCAATTTTTTTCTCCACCTTTCTTTGAATATAAACTTAGTAATAGAAGTAAAGCTGCTTTGTTTAAAAGTCTGAGATTCAAAACCAGAAAATCCTCCAGCTGGGACAGGGTCATGAAACAGTGGCCAAGGAGAAAGGGAAACACTAAATAGCTTCCAAAGGTCTTGTCTACACCTATTTCTCTTTGACTCTGTCATTGCACCAACTAATTAATGACACTTTAAATCTGAGGAGATACATGACTTTTCTAGACTCCACCTCTGAAAGTTAAAACCAGATAATTTGTGTGTTCTACTGACTTAGGGAAACAGCACCTCAGAAATTTAAGACAATCTCGCCGTTGTAGATCAGGTTTTTATTACATTCCCTGTTATCTTCTTCCTCCCCCAAAAGCAACCAAATAAAAAGACAAAAGCACTCAGGTGAAATGATGCTCCTGAGATGCTTTTCCAAGCTCTGAGGTTGCATCATCACTTCGCATGAGAGGTGACGTGTCTGTGTCTGCTCGTTCAGACATGAAAATGAAACCAGTCCTTAAGAAAACAAGCCGGGATTCCTTTCTGGAGGGTTTAAGTAGCTCATTTGTCACTGAAATGTCATTAGTTTGGCTGCTGACAAGTCAGAAAGGAGAATGTTCTAGCAAAGCCATATAAAGATCGTGGTGAAGGAGCTGGTTCTTACTTTCAGCTGCAGCATCATCACCTGAGAGGCTGCAAATCTCTTTGGGATCCTTCCCAGATTCTGACTAGGAATCACTGGTGGGCCTTCCCTAAGGTTGTATATTTGGTAAAGGCAAACCAGCAGGATCAGTTCAATGGAAATGGATAAGTAGTGAGGAACTAAAGGAAGTATTATGTCTCTGACCTTATAACAGAAACTTTTTTTCTCCAAAAAAGCTCTTTCTCTTCACTGCATCTGTTTATTTCTTGCATTTATTTAGCAGGTGGGCACACTCTTTGCTGGCAAAATTAATTCTAAGAGCTCCAAAGAAAGCTGATAAATATTAACTACTTGACAATACTAAATTATTGTAAATGAAATACAGGAAGTCCTAAAGACTCTTAAAGATTATTCTGAGTAATAATGAATACTACAGCTGGAACAGAAATATCAGGCAGCATGAACATATATATCCATATATATAATATATAGAATCTTACAGATACTCATATATATGGGGAGGGAGAAAGAGAGAGGTGGCAGGAAGAGATTAGATGTGATCCTTACCCTGCCTGTGCCAAACCAAACAGTAAAGAATCGAGGCCAGGCACTGAATTCATTAATTCAGCTGCTGATTGCAGTGGAGCTGGGAGATGAACTGCTGCTTTTAACAGTCCTGGAGTGTCCATGTGAAATAGAAGGATGGTTTATACAATTTACACATTTGACCTCGCAAAGGAATTGATTGAATTCAAACTCCTGGCAGTCCTTGCTCCGCAGTCTGAAAATGAGGAAGTTAAAAAATAATATTCATTAAAAAAAAAAAAGTTAATCCCAAATATAAAAAATAAATGTTCTAATGTTTTCTAATCAGCATTTCTGTCTGCCTCCACATGGTAATAATTTTTAGGAATAACTGTAATGAAAAAGCCTTAAAACTTAAAAAGGGCCAGGCTATGGTTATTAATACACACATGTACAAAAAAAGTATATCCAATCAGATAGTTTTTAGCATTTTATATATATATATATTTATAAAAGTGTTCTTTTTCATAATGTCTCTCTAAATTATTTCTCTGGATTCATTTACGTCATGGAAAACTTCCAGTTCACAGATCTAAGTATGACATCAGTCTGGATTTAGTCAGGGATTTCATTAAATCCAGTCAAATTTTGCCTGAATTAGGACTGAATAGAACCTCCTAAAGACAAAATGTTTCCAGATAATAGCTCCGATATAGATTTAGTGCTAATGTTACACTTAAAAAAAAAATAAATTATGAAATATTACATAGAGAATGCAAATGAAGACACAAATTATGTCCCAAAGAGATTAAAACCCAAATAGGAGCTGGATCAGGTGTCTTAAATTTTGATATTACAGCTATACTTAGGAAGTTGATACATTCAGAAGTCATTCTACCTTAATATATGGATTGAGTACCAGTGAGCCTTGAGGATGTAAAGCATTTACAGGAAATGTATGTGTCAGATTAGCAAAAAGAGAAGAAAGGCTTGTAGTAGATAAAAATTAAAAAAAATGAGGATGTGGGTAGATAAGGGGAAATTAGTCTTAAATTCAGGTCTTTAGCCAAGGGAATTGATGTTGAGAGACCCTTTCTAGGCAGGTCACATGAAGATGGTTTTGGTAGTACAAATGTGGAAGAGGATAGAGTTGGAGACAAGAGAGAGACAAGGAAGAGATGCTGGTGCCAGATGTGAAAACAGACAAGATGGGATGGAAAAAAAAAATCACCCAAGAAAGATGTGGTGAAAGACGTTTACGTGGGAAGGTGCATAAGAATGAACAGCCCAAAATAATTAGCCCTGGAGACAAGAAGAAAGAGATTTGTGTGTGCACACAGATGTTTCAAGGCAGAGGGGAAAGAAAACCACAGGGAATTTGGTAAAAAAAATAAATCAGAAGTTGGTGTGAGATGTCTTTGTGTGTATTGGCCACTGAGGATGATCCTGGGCTGGTTCACAGCAGGGCTGGAGCGTGTCCCGGGGCTGGGGGAGCTGCGAGAGCTCAGCCTGGAGGAGAGAAGGCTCCAGGTTAATCCAGGCACCTTCCAGTGCCTGAAGGGGATACAAGGGAGCTGGAGAGGGACTCTGGGCGAGGGTCTGGAGGGACAGGGCAATGGGAATGGATTTACACTGCCAGGGGGCAGGGTTAGATGGGATATTGGAAATTCTTCCCTGTGAGGGTGGGGGGGCCCTGGCACAGGTTGCCCAGAGAAGCTGTGGCTGCCCCATCCCTGGAAGTGTCCAAGGTCAGGTTGGACGGGGCTTGGAGCAACCTGGGCTAGTGGAAGGTGTCCCTGCCCATGGCAGGGGGTGGAATGAGATGTTCTTCAAGATTCATTCCAACCCAAACCATTGTGTGATTCTGTGATATGTGAAGTCTTTCTGTTTGCTTGAGTGGCCTTTGAATCAGGTCACTGAAGCTCTTTAGCTTTCACATCTCCTATCTGAATATTCATATTCTCATTAAGCCACTATTCCTTGTATATGCTTTATTTTGTTCATTTAAAAAGCTTTAATTAAAACCTACGACAAAGACTGGAGCTTAAAATAATATTTGGGATGTAATTTAACCCTAACATGTTTTACACAAAACTGAACTACCTGACGCTGTTTGAGATATTCTGAAGACAGCTCTGACTTTTCATAATAATTAATACAGTTCCTCTCAGCTCTGTAATGTCTCTCAAATGTCAGCTTACTTGGGCCACATCCAGAGGAAGCACTGCAGCGGTGTCAGGAGCTGCCATTCCCTGTGAGGGATAAGAAAATGAAACCACTGTCTTCATATGGAAAAAAAAGATCTCAATGTCCTTTAAAAAGAGTATTGTTTAGTAGTGTCTTGTCCAATATATCATTGTTCTGATGACTAAATTATTTTCTGCAACAAAATCATTGTCTTCAAATAGTTTCTAAAAGTGTTTTCAATCTGGTGCATTTCAAAACTGCAAATTGTGAGAGGAAGGATTTATTATTTTATATTCAAAGGCTTATTCCCAGTTTTAGGTCACTGTAAAGTGTGTCTGTGGTCCAGGATATGGTTAAGTGACTGGCTGAAACAGGCATATAAATTAACAACTCTGCTTGTGCCTGTGCATTTGTGTGTGATCAATTTAGATAAATGAGCTTCTTCACTCAAAGAAAAGTGGTTCCTTAAAAGGATGGAGTTCTGTGTATAAACAGTGTTGACAGAACTGAACTTTATGAATGAAACCGAGATCTTAAACAAAACAAACTAGAGTGAGAAGGAAAAAAAAAAGTTGGTTTGTTTTTTTTTCAGTTACTGGTAAGCATGGATATGCAGAATTTCAATGTTTATTCATTAAAAAGCAAAATCATAGAATCACAGAATGGTTTGGGTTGGGAGGGACCTCAAAGGTCCTCCAGTTCCAACCCCCTGCCATGGGCAGGGACACCTTCCACTAGCCCAGGATCCTCCAGGGCCCATCCAACCTTGCCTTGGACACTTCCAGGGATGGGGCAGCCAAAGCTTCTCTGGGCAATTCCTTCCCAATATCCCATCTATCCCTGCCCTCTGGCACTGGGAAGCCATTCCCCCTTGTCCTGTCCCTTCATCCCTTGCCCAAAGTCCCTCTCCAGCTCTCTTGGAGCCCCTTTAGGCACTGGAAGGGCTCTCAGGTCTCCTGGAGCCTTCTCTTCTCCAAGCTGAACATCCCCAGCTCTCCCAGCCTGTTCTCCTAGGAGAGGTGCTCCAGCTCTCTGCTCATCCTAAATGTTTCCTGATCTTCTTCCCTCATATCTTTACACAACAAAATATGCATTTTCTAAGGAGAAACAACTTTTTTAGGGTGCAGTGATTCTTGAGAAAAGGATGTAGGTGAGCTGTAGTGCAGCATGACCTGTTCCTAGGCCAGCCAGGTATAAGCAGGATGTATTTTACCTCAGTACATTCATAAGACCTTTGCTGAATACCGTTGTCAGTTCAGGGTACAGACTTGAGGAAAGATGAAGTCTGATTGAAAAGGAAAGAGAAAATAATGGTCAAAGACGTGGAAAAAGTACAACTGATGAGAGCAGACTGAGTGAACTGCTGTGTTGTCTGGAGAAGTGAAAATTGCACCCATTTTTCTTCCAGGTCCTGAACTGTGAAAAATGTCACTGCAAAGCGGGATAGAATAAACAGGTTTTATTTTCCTGCTGGACAGGAGAAGTAGTTCTGGAATAACATTGCAGCAGGGAAGGTTTAGATTAGAATTAAGGACAGTGTAATAGGAGTAAAGAGAGTTCAGCACAGAAGGGTGTTGCCTGAGGTTGCTGCAAAATCCTTATCAGGGCAGGGTTTTGATAATAGCCACATTTGTCAAAAATGGTCCAATTGATTTTGACTTTTTGCAGGCAAGTGAGCCAAATAGCTTCTTAAAATGTTTTCCATTATTTTTTTCCTATCATTTTAGCTGCTAAAAAACAATATTTCATACACTTGTATGCAATATTTTAGAAAATGAACGTATAAAGACATCTTTGAATAAAAATGTTCTATACCCCTGTTGTTCAAACCCCATTTGGAATTGTTAAAATTTTAGTCTTCCTCTCAGTATGAAAAACCTGAGTTAATGATGCCCATTCTTTTCTTCTGGCACTCTTTCTTCTTTAAACTAAAAGAAAAAAGTTCTTGAAACAAAAGGCAACTGAAATAAAGCAGGGATCAGAAATAGTCTGATTTATAAACTAATAGCGTAATAAAACAATCCCAGGAATTTACAGCCCTTTCCTACCCTGCCTTTATGTTATATGCAAAATAAGGCAATAGAATAAAGCTGACAGCATGTGCCCCTGTTTCTGTCTCAAACTTACACTTTATTTTAAAATTCACTAAGCACTGATCTGCCTGTTCTGTCGAGTCAACAGGAACTTCCATTAACCTGAAGACGAGTTAAGTCTATCCAGAGTGTATCAGTGAGGATATGTGGACGCACCTGCAAGGGGAAGTGTGAGCTGGTGCTTCCCCCAGTGCCACCCCCTCGCAGATCTGACCCTGCCCTAAGATCCTCCCACAGGTCCATGGGCTGGTGGCCACCCGGGAATTCCCACCTCGGGACCCAGGAGAAGGGATTTGTACACAGCTCTAAAGGAAAGGTCCGATGTTCCCTGGCAGTCCCCGTAATCCAGCTGGGTGATTCCATGACGTGTCAGTTTTGCTGTCAGACGCTTGTGAACGCACACACGGACACGCATAACTTTGACTGCCACATTTGTGGGTGTAGGTTAAGGGTGAATTAAGAAAAATTATGGGATGACAGTAAGTGGAGAAGATCTTAATTTTTCATTGTAAAATGCGAAATGTTCTTGTTTCCAAAAAGCCAAATAATGCAGACAGTCATTTGGAAGAGTCCTAATACAGTTCAGTTGCCATAAAGGACTAAAATGCCAAAATTCTGGGAGCACATAAAAATTATTTCATCTCCTGTGCTGGACTGTATTTACAGTTCAAAAATACTTTCTAATATGGAATCCAAATCTCTTTTGTTGCAATTTGAGCTGATTAGGCATAGAGGATGAGAACAGTTTCCCTTACAAAAGACTTGAAAACCTCGAGTCGTTTTTCAGAGGCACTTTTGTCTGGAATAGAGGTTCTTATCCCATGAATATCATCTGATGCTCCTCTGCTGGCTGGTGAGACCAGCCTAGATTGAAAGTGTTCAATTAGCTTTAAGTCAGGCATTTGAAGTGCTGGTGGCAGTACCCTATTACAAGGAATTCTTTTTGCTTTTCTGACATTAAGCAAATCTATATTTTCAAATGATATTACTTACCTACTTGAGGAAATTACTCTGAAGTAGGATGTGAATTTAGAGTTCCTGAGCCCTGATGGGGAAACTTGTATTGCACAATCAGTCAGAGACAAAGGACCTTGCTAGAGGTGATTTGGGTTATTTTAGTGGAATTTACTGCCAAAATTATGGTTGTTTCTGTAAGTAGCTGTTCAAAGTCACTTTGAGCAAGCTGCTGTCCTCTCTGATGGGGTGTTTGTGTCCTTGTGGGATTGAGACTGTTCCTTCTTGGCTCTGAAATAGGAGAGCATTCATTTTCTGTCCACACAATAGAGGAAGTGTTGTGTCTGTATCCCTGGCTTCACACTCCCAAGGATCCTCCAGTTACCTGGGATGAGCTGATACTCCCTTGCTAGCACAATTCTGGAGAAACTTCCTTTAGCTTTGCAAATCTGAAGTCAGCAGGCTGAGTATACAAATTCAGCAGAAACTTCCAGAAAAATGAAGCCTGTAACATCACTAGAGGAGTTGAAACCTTCTGGATTAACCAGACTGTGATCTGAGAATCAAACCCTTCAGTTACCATGGCAGAAATAAAAGAGAACTTTTTTTTTTTTTTTTCTCTTTTTTGATGGCATGGATGTATTAGTTTCAAATCTCTTTATGCTTCAAGCAGCCTCTTTCACAGAGTTTTAAGGGAGTGGTCTCATCATCTGTGTTTATGTTTTATGAGCACTAGCAGAAGTATCCACTGACAGTGAAACGAGACAAGAAGGTTATTTAGGAGCTCTGTATTGATAGGTGAGAATTAAAGATTGGTGTGAGATTTAAGCAAGCCCTTGATGTAGTGATGTGTCTAAGACAGGAAAAAAAAAAAATCTTTCTCAGGATTCATCCAGACGTGCTCCAGTTTAATCAGCATCATCAAAGCCAAGCCCCATCTGCAGAGCGAGGCGAAGGGAAGAAGCTGTGCAGCCCAAGGAGTTATGGCTTCTCCGTGGTACTGGAGTAAATCCCTGCGATAGAATCAGACTTTGAAATTAACTGAGCTGAGCTCCCAGCTTCTCAGGACAGGTCTAGAAATAACCTGTTGGCTCAGGAAACCTCCACGGAACAGGAAGATTGTGGTGGAGCTCCCGTTTATGCACAGTGAGCTTGGCTTCCTCCGAGGCTCCTGTGGTGAGGAGTGCAATCAATTCACCTGCAGATATTGGGATTTCAGGCTTTATTGCCACGGCATTTCTAGGCCGACCTCCCCTCCCTGGGATAACACAGCAGCTGATCCCTGTTGGGATAGGGAGGTGTCCTACTGTTCGCATTAGATGGAAACAGCAATGCTGATGGCACTGAGGGCTACACCAACAAGTGTCATGTCTGAAACAACAGTGACAGAACCAGTCCAGCAATATGAGCCACCAGTTTGTGAAAATACATACAGGCTTTGACTCTGAGCATTACATTGGGAGTATCAGCCTTAGGGAGTTAGTGCTTTATTAACCATCAATACTGTATTTAAAACTCCGGTGTCTAAAACCGGGATCTTCGCCTGTGAATACTCCCACTCCTTGGCAAAGCTGGAGAGTCAAGGCTGTGTGTCTTGATATAGGCTTGTGGCAAATGCCAAATGTGTTCCTGCCTGATTTGGTGATGTCAGCTGCCATTCTCCTGACGAACCCATGAGGAAGTGAGGCAGATTTCCATTGCAAAATGCTAAATTATTAATTCAGTGATCAAACCAGGAGAGGTATTTTGTAAGATAAGGTATATCTTGTAAGATAAGGTTAAGGTAATTGAGAGATTAATAATAATTAAGATCATTATGATTTTTGGAGATATAAAGACTTTAAAAGAGTATTTCAAAGAAGGCATATCCTTTTTTATATATTTTTGTTTGTTCACTTACATTAAGATGGAATCAGTAACAGGCTCAGTACCCTTACCTTGCTTCTTGATTGAGTCCTGTAGTGAACTGAGTCCTGGAATTATGATGAGGTTTTCACTGTCTGAAATAGTCAGAAAGATTTGTGTAAAAATTGTTTCTCTGTTTTGCTGTTGGCATTTTTATGGGCTTTCCAGTGACCTTTCTGGCTTCTGCTGGCCCTGCTTGTGAATTGCGTGCATATATGATGACCCTCAAAGGTCTTTCCAGGGGTGACAGGCTTGACTATGACGTGTTTTCTGGTCCCAGGTTTCCTAGGAGGCATCCTTTAATTGTTAGCCTTGTTATTGTGTCTTGGAGTACACAGCTGTCAGGAGCTGTTTTGTATGGGAATTAAATGTTTTACAGCTTGTGATATGCAGTTCCCTTAGTTTTGTGAATGTCGCAGTGCTCTGGTGTGAGTTAAGCAACTTTGGTTCATTTTCTGGTAGTCACGTGAAGAACACAAAAATTGAGTGATTTAAGTAAAATCCTTTTCCTCTGAACAGTCCAAGGCAAGAGGATCAACTGACAACTTCTAAAGCTGAACATGAAGCTTAACATTTCAGTGAATCTAGCCAGGTTTCCAGTCCTGTGCTATAAATAGATGAATGTATATTGTTAAAAAATGGCAGACTTACTCCAAATAATATGCTTCTTATGAAGAAAACCAGGTGCAACAGGAGGATTTGAGGCAGGAATGCTATTTCTTAAGTGGCTTAAACCACTCTCTGCTATTCTCCATTGCCCTTTTGCTAATGTCTCCAGTAAAAGGGACTCTTACTGAGTATCTTTCTTTCTCCTCAGTGGTCTCTTTTTGCTGTGTAGGCTGTTCCTTTGCTGGCTCCCCAGGTTGTCCATATTTGAAATCACAAGCAGACCAGCAGGCCAGGCTGAGAACTGGTGCTTCATATGTTTGGTGTCACAGCTATTTAGACACTTGCAATTTCTTTCAATTACCCAGTTTTATTGGAATCTGTTACTGTGGTCTGCTAGCCAAAACAAGGACTTTACTAAAAAAAATAATAAATTGCTGGCTAATATTATTTGCATGGTAATTGCTTTTGCAGTGCCTATTAAATCAGTGTTCTGGCACAGCTCTGTGATAGCAGAAGTAGGGATATTAATATACTATGACAAAAAGCTTTTCTCATTTTCTTTTTTTTTTTTTTTTTTTTAAATTAATTACTATTTTCTCATGGGAGGGTTCGGTGGTAAATGTATCTGTTGTTCCCCTCAGCTTCGTGGGATTATGATGAGGGTCATTACATGGGCAGGGAAATTGGTGATGTTTGCAGATATTTAGGGAAGTGTTTAATGGAGGAGGGTCAGCTCTTCCATAGAGTTCTTGTACCTTCATGGCACAGGAGCAGAAAAACCAGCCTGTTTCCTGCTTGGAAATGACTGATGGCATGTGCTGTTCATCAGTTTGAAATGCCTGCCCTGCATCCTGAGCACAGTTTAATCTGCACGACCAGGCAGGATTTACTGTCTGCGTTAATGGTGCTCAGACAGAGCACACGTTGTCTGGGAGGAGTCTTCTGAACCTGACTGCATTTGTTAGCACTGCTCACAACCCCCAGCTGGTTTTACTAAACATTTGGGGATTTGGGGTTGTGAAGAATAATCTTTTAGGAACAATTTTTATCATGGAATGGTTTGGGTTGGAAGGGAACTTAAAGACCATCTTGTTCCAACCCACTGCCGTGGGCAGGGACACTTCTACCATACCAGGTTGCTCCAAGCCCCATCCAACCTGGCCTTGGACACTTCCAAGGATTCAGGGGCAGCCCCAGCTTCTCTGGGCAACCTGTGCCAGAGCCTCCCCACCCTCAGAGGGAAGAATTTCTTCCTGATATCTGATCTAACCCTGCCCTTTGTCAGTCTGAATCCATTCCCCCTTGTCCTGTCACTCCAGGCTCTTGTGAATAGTCCCTCTCCAGCTCTCTTGGAGCCTCTTTAGGTACTGGAAGGAGCTTAAGGTGGTCAGCCTGGAGCCTTTTCCTCTCCAGGCTGAACAAGTCCAACTCTCTCAGCCTTTCAGAGCTGCTCCATCCCTCTGATCAACGTGGTGCCTCCTCTGGACTCTCCAAGAGCTCCACGTCCGTCCTGTGTTGGTGCCCCAGGGCTGGAGGCAGCTCTGCAGGGGGGTCTCACCTGAGGGGGCAGAGGGGAAGAATCCCCCCCTGTCCTGCTGCCCACGCTGGGGGAGCAGCCCAGGACACGAGGTTTGCTGAGCTTCTTCTCCACCAGCACTCCCAAGTCCCTCTCCCCAGGGCTGCTCTTGATCCATTCTCCCCTCAGCCAGTACTTGGGATTGGATTGAGTCAGGACCTTGTCTTTGGCCTTGTTGCACTTCCTGAGCTGCTCAGGGGTCCATCTCTCAAGCCCATCAGTGCCTTTTGTGTAGTGTATCCTGCTTTAAACATGCCTAAGACTCTTCCTACCAAAGCTCTTTTGTCTGCAGTGCATCATTTCACACCAGTATTTTTATCTGCCATGATTTAAAAATGCTGCTGTAAAGACGCTATCACATATTTTCTGTAGTGCTCACAGGACTCACGGCAATTTGTAGCGAGAGTTAAATTAATTATTAGGCATTTGTAACTGTCAGTCAATAATTTAGATACTTCTGGCTCACAGTTTTTGAAAGGAGCTTGGTTTGTGAAGAGTGAACAAATACACCATTCCATCTGTTAGCCAAACCACCTGGCACAAAATCATTTGGGGCGTAATTATGTAGTTGGCAAGAATGTCAAAAAAAAAAAAAAAAAAGAAGTGATTTCTAGAGTTTTCATCCCAATTGATGCTTTAGTTCGTAGTGATGGAAACCTGACTAATGCTTCAAGGACCAGTTTGGTTTTTTCCCCTACACCTCTGAGTAAAATAACTTGTGTTTGCCTTGCAAAAAATGCCTGACAAATATAGGAACCGAGAGAGAGGCGTGAAATAATCCTGAGCCTGATCACAGGAGTGGGATTGGAGCTGCCCTGTTGTTACAAGCAGTTGAAAGGAATCACGTAGGAGGTGCATCATTGTCCTTTTAATCTCGGTAGGAAGAGGCTTGGGACAATTTGGGAAATGATTTTTCCTTCCTGATGGTAGTGCAAGTGTTTTTTCTGCACTCTGGGCTTTACAAGATTGCTACATCTGCAAATCTATTTTCCTATTCTTTCCGTGATAAAATTTCTTCTTTAATCCGCTGCAAGCACAGAACACACAGAGAAGAGACTGAACAAATAACATTTGCAGTGTAAAGAAACTTTCTCTTTTTAAGTCCTGGAAGGGGAAAACTAACTCATCCAAGGTTAGCTATAGGTCAGATCACACTTGTGAGGTAGGGGCAGACTGTTTAAAAAGCAAAATAAATTGCTCCAAGTGTGTGTTGCAGGTGGTTGCAAACAGTCTTTATGTGTGCAGGTGAACATCATCTATGTTTAAAGCTGCAGCTGGGACAAGGCTGGTTCAGTGACGGAGAGGGAGTGGTTTGTCAGGCCCACCAGGAGGCTTAAACATGAAATTTAGTCTTTTTTTTTTCTTTTATTAAAAGCCGTGAGAGTGTCAAACAAATCCTTGGCCTTGCTTTGAGGTTTCACTCTTTGCTGATGTTCAGAGCATGTGGTCACTTGACAACGTCTTGTCACCCTGAGTGTTGCAGAATGACACAGGTAAAAATTTGTGCTTGAAAATACAAATAAGTGAAGTTATAAATAAGTTATTATTTGTGAATATGAAAAGCCTGCTTGGAATAATTTGTTCTGTTAAGGCTTCCTTCCTTATGGTAAATAATTGTCGTGCCACATTGTAGTGTCTGGGGAGGGAGCAGCTTTAGTTTTAATTCTTTGCATGGTTGAAGTAATTCAGTTATCATTCAGTTTAATTAAATGGCTTTTAAGATTTCATTTTAGTGCAAGGAGAAATGATCTATCATTAAAATATGATTTAATGTTTTCTGGGTTTTGGGTGGGTTTTTTTGTTTGTTTGTTTTTTGGTTTTTTTTTTGTTTTTGTTTTTTTTTTCCCTTTAATTATGGCAGATATTTGAGAAGAACCTTTTAGATAACTTCAGTAATAGCAAACTGCTCCTGGTACCCTGTAAAACATGTTATCTATAATGAAGAGAGAAAAGTTGATATTGTTAATTAATAAGGGATGAATTAGTCTGGAACCTGACAATTTACCCCAATAATGGCACTCAAGGAAAATCACAGATTACACTCAGCTGTCATCCTGAAGAAGCCCCTTTTCTTCAACATGTGGAAACTTTTGGCTCTTCAGCTAAAAAATCAGAGTTTTCCTTTTGACTACTGTGAGGAGGAATATGGAAAAAAAAAATTGACAGGGTAAGACTGAGAAGATGTATGGATGAAAATGTGAATTTATTATACAAAGCTAAGGGTATTGTTGCATTATCCAGTAGGTAAAAAATTCCCAGCCAGTGTGATGTGCTCAGCCAAATACTCCAGATCCCTCAGTTCTAATCCCTTCTGTAATTGTCAGAAATATGGATATGATTCTCTGCAAGTGCTGATGGAAAAATAGATGTCCTTGGGGGATCAGTCTGGATTTCTCTCCATAGTGAGCAGAGGATCAGCTTTCTTTAGGTTTCCCTGTAAGCTCTTCCTGATACCTGTGCCCATCTCCACAGTGCCCAGGTGTCTTTTGTTACTTTCTCTAAGTTGTCTCTGCAGTTTCTTTTGTTCTTATTCTCAAAACTCTTGTCAGTGGGCAGGAGGAACACAAGGGTTGTCTGGCCCTGCCTCAGTAAGGGATAGACTGTCAGACTTCCCCCGGCTGTGGCCAGTGAGGAATCAATTCTGTAATGGAAGAGCAAGTTGCAAACATCATTCTACACAAATAATTTGAATAAATTTGTAAAATTATTAAGACATGTTGACTTTTTTTTTTTTTTTTTTTGGTAATTTAAGGTGTGAGAATTCAAACTGTGCCTTGTTTGTGGTGGCATTCTTAGTTTCAATGTAACAAATTAATTATTAAAATAAGAGTGCAAGCTCTGAACTCCATCCGAGCCACTTTAAGGTAGAACAAGGCACCGTCTTAGATGGTAATTTCAGAATATCTGTGGAAGGGCAGTGGGTCTACTTTAGTTATTGAATTGCATACAACTGTGCATGATGTGTTACAAGCCTCAGTTAAAAACACGTGGTCATTTCTTAGCAAATCACTTGTAGAAAGGGTTAATTTGTATATAAGATGCATAAATTAAGGCAGATCTTAAAAAAATAGTAGTAAAGATGGCATTTAAAGCAGAGATTGAGAAAATTGGAGTGATAGAAAGATTTTTACAAGAGATAAATTTAATCCCTTGCGGCTTTATATCTGCCCTACAACCACAGCCTGGTACACTGGAATATATTAGCCTAAGGATGGAGAAGGCTCCCTGGAATTGCAACCAAAGGATGGTCACTTCTGTTTCAAGCCACCAGGTTTTTTATTTTTTGGTAGAAAACACAACTTAAACGAAACATCCAATCCTAACCAAGTGTTTGGTGTCATCCCAACCAGAAACAGAGCCCAGCACCTCTCAGTGCCCCCCAGCTCTTCAGTCCCCAAAAGGTTCTAGGCTGGGATTGTTAAATGACAGTAACGGGACATGGTCTGTAATACTGAATTATTCAGAGAAATTGGTAAAAATGGAGATTCTTCCAGTTTTAACAAACGTCCTGCAGAAGACAGAAGAAGGATTGAGTGGCCAAGAAGGACCTGTGTGCATTCAGAACAGGGGGGTGGGAAGGGCTGTCCTGGCCCCAGTTTCTCCAGGTGACTGTAGCTGTGCAGGTTGGCTGGAAACACTGAACTTCAGTGACTGCTCCAGGACTAGGAAATAAAAGAGACCATTTCCACTGCATGGTGTGCCTTGTCCCAGGTGCTGTTCCTGAAAAATAATATTTTTTAATCTAAAAACTTTCAGGAAACTCTGTACCAAATTAGTTCCATGTTCCCATTTCTGCACGACTGTTCCTTTTCTCAATGCCTATTTTTTGCACCAGTGATGCCTTGTACAGGGAGTTCCAAAGCTTATTTTTTAATTTATGATTATTCCTGGTGCTAGGATGTGCACAGGCCCCTGTCACACTCTTCTTGCAGGACGGCAGAAGCACAGCACAAAAAATATTCTAGTTCTGTACAACAGCTTCGGCACTGAGTGATGACACAGGAATACAGCAGGCGGCTTAATAAGGAATAGAAAATCATAATACACCAGGAAGCAACATAAAACTGAGGGGGGAATAAAAACAGACGCGTGTGTGCTTGTTTTAGTCACCTGCCCGTGATTTGGATTATTTTTCCAGTATCCCTGTGTGGACTGGCCACTAGAGGGGGGGGTGGATCCACGTTTTGCTCTCGTGCTGCAGTTGTAGGGCCGGTTTCTTTGCCTCTCTCCTCTCATACGAACTTCCCTAACCATTCATCCTTTTACCTGTCAGTAGTTTATTCTTATCTAGCACTCAGATCCTTTCCTAACTTATCCTTACCAGGATTTTCCAACTGAAGGCATAGGAGTGATTTACATCAAGCTCTTTAATTTCTTGAGAGCTATTCTGTTCTGTGCACATCTGAGATGTTATTCCATTTTTCGTTTTTCCACCTTTTTTCTTTTTTTTTTTTTTTCCCCTCTCTGCACACTGAGCAGAGATTTTAATGCAATACCCAGGAAGAAAGTTGTCCAGTAGTTGCCTTTAACTTACATCACCAGGGCACAGATGAACAGTTTTCCTTATATCTTGTCTTTGTATTTGGCAATTCAGAGTTTCATCCATCGGGGTTTATATAAGCTTCAACCTTTGGAAGTCCCCTTGCACATCCCCATGAATTTCATTACTTTTCACTATATAAATAATCTGTCATTTGAAAAATGCCATCTATTTCCTGATCAGAGCTGGGATGATTCAGCAGCCCTGGCCTTGGGACCGCACTATGCTCCATTTTTTAAACTGTATTCAGGAAAAGACCACTGTATTTTGGGGGGCTTATCTAGTCTTCTGTGGCCATGGAGCTTCTCTTATTTATGGGACAGTGAAATCTTTCAAAGGCATTTTGTCAAAAGCTGTTTGAAAGCCCAAATATGAGAGTGCCTGTTCTTTATACCACTGTGTTAATACTGTTATGCGAGTCCAAGAGTTCAGGAGTGCAGCTGATTACAGAATCATGATGCTACTCTACAGACAACCCATCAATGTATCCCTGTTGTCTGGTATTACAGACCTTAATAAACCTTAAAATTAAATGAACAGCCACTGAGATAAGACTTAGCAGTCTGCTATGATCAGCTCTAAACTAGGGGAACTGCAGTATGTTTTAGTTATTTTTAGTTATAGTTAGTTATGGATAGTGAGATGCTGGAATAGGTTGCCCAGAGAAGCTGTGACTGCCCCTCCATCCCTGGAAGTGTTCAAGGCCAGGCTGGATAAGGCCTTGAACAAATTCTTGTGGTGGAAGGTGTGGCCAGGGGTGTGGAATGAGATGGGCTTTAAGGTCTTTTCTACCCCTTAACGTTCTGTGATTCCATGATATTTTAAATTTCTTGATAAACACCAGTGGGTTGACCCTATTTGTTGTTTTAAATGCCCTATTGCTTTAAACACCCTTTCATTTCCCCTTTTCCATTACCTGCAAACAACAGATCTGAGGTAGATTTTAGTGTTTGTTTCAAGTTTGATTTTCCAGGGCTTATTCACCAAATGCTCGTTAAGAGTTTTCATTAACAGCCATAGCTTGACTCTTTTGCTAATGAAAAATAACAGATTGGGGCTGGAATATCCTACATAATGGGAAAAGATAACCAGGGGGAGAAAAGTTTTCAACTCTTTTTTATTAGAAAAGATACTCAGTGTAACTTTATAAAACTATTTGAGTGAACGTTTTGGGAAAATATTCATTCCAATAGCTAGAATAACCTAATGTAATCCCTAAGAGAGTTTCTGGAATCAGGGAAATAGATACACAAAACCAATACAGTCAGGTTTAATTCAGGCTAGAAGTGCCAGCCACTGGAAAAACAATTTTTGATTTAGCATATTTCCTGTAAAGTAAAAGCACAATCTCTGTGGGTCCAATTCTGTACAAAAGATGGACAGAGGAACGAATAAGCCCAGGGTTTAGTTCCATGTGAATTCATGCACTGCTGTTTTCCCACTGCAAATACATGTTTGTATGTACTCAGTTTGTGATCCAGTGTCACCACAGAGCTTTGTTAACCCTTATTGAGGTTCTCCTGTGCTGGTTATCACCCAAATCTTGCTGATTAATCTGTTACGGGCACTGTGCCCTTTCCCATTTTGTGCTTTGGTTTTTAGCAGTGATTTCCTCTATCCCGTGTCATTCACCTGTTTTCCAGCTGATGCTTTGTGCCCTGTACCTTCCTCAAGTTCCTCCAGCACTGCCCCACACAGTGGTTTTTGTTTTGTGGGTTTTCTTCCCCATGGAGAGCATGTCAGATGCCTTCCTTCTACTCCTTTATTGTCTCCATGATTTCTTTGTCTTTCAGGCCACGGGATTCACATTCAATTTATTAGAGTACACCAATTACATAATAAATTCATGACATCTAGTTGTTGTTTGGGAATTTGATCTGACAGTAGCAGCAGGTTCTGGGCTGTTTGTAAAGGTAGTTGATGTGCAAGGGGAAGGGTTTTGAAGGTGGAGGCAGCTGCAAATTCTGGTAAAGAAACACAGAATGTCCAATATGGAGTGACATTTACATGAAATTAAGGTAAACATTTGACATGCAGTGGCCTCTTTAGCAAACCTTTTAGCAGCAGCCACAGATTTCTGTTTGCTTTTGGAAAAAATTACTTTGGGAAATAATGTGGATCAGATTCTGTCAAGATAAACTTGAGTATGGAGCCAAGTTTAACAAGGAAAAAAAAAAAAAAAAGAGGTGGGAAAAATCCCCAGGTTGTTTATCTCATTATTATTAACATTCTTTAATATTTACCAGGCTCCCTTAGCAAGGCAGGTTGTCAGACAGGCACTGAACCATGGAGACAGATCCAGGTTTGCTCCTGGGAACTCAGTTTGCCTCTCATCTTGCAAAGAGGGTTGATAGCAGATGTGTTTCAAAGGGCTGGCAGTGGTGGAAAGAACCAAAAGCTCTGCAGTTCAATAGCTGTGCACTGTTCTTGCAACTTAGTTTGGGATTTTCAGGGGTTTCCTCTTCTTCTTCCCCCTCTCGATTTTGATTCACCCTGCCTGTGAGGTTCTGGGAATGAGAGATGGGAGAATGAGTGAGAAGGGATAAAAATTAGCAAGGATATATTTTAAAAGGTATTCAGAAATCTGTTTTCAGCTGCAGTCCCCCAGGTATCAGAGGATGTTTGCTCACACCTGACTGTAACCACTAGGGTACAGAGGTGTGCTGCTACAGGCACATTTGCTGTGTAGGAGCTGCTTTGCCTTCAGTGGATCAGCCCTTAAATCAATTTGATGTGTCCATGCATATTTTTTTACATTCAGCCTTTAGTGAAAATACAATTTTTAGCCCTCTCTCTGGTGCCATGCTCTGTTTTGCTACTGGGGGAAAGGCTCGTCAGCAAAAAGGGCCAGAATAAAGTTGGTAATAAAAGAATGAGTGGGTTTAGTGTCTGCCCATGTCAGCCAGAGAAATCTGCTCTGCTAAAAATGATAATTCGGTGATGAAGGAGATTTTTCTACTTACCTATTACCTTTGAAATCCTGGATTGAGTCTTTGTTAGCTCAGAAATGGAAGGGAATCGGTCACGTTCCCACAGCACCCATAGACACCTTCCTGGGGGTTGGTTCCTGTGGCTGATGAGGATGTGAAGAACATGAGAGCAGCAAAATGATTTCAAATAAAAGCGCCTCAGCAGAACAGTGAGTGCTGTTTGCCCAGCACAGACACTCACAGTGTTGGCCTTTAGCGACCCTCTAACTTCTAGAAGTGATGTACATACTTGGGTTTTTTAGGAAGAGGAGAAATGGAGGAAAAGGTGAAAAGCTGGTGTTTATTTTAAAACAGAGTTTCTTCTCTTGTAATGCAAATCTGGGACTTTAGGCTCAAACACTTTTCAGTCCTCTTCCATTTCCCCCAACGATCCCCCCCAGCAAAGGCGAATGAGAACAGTAATGGCTTTAAAGGCTGAGGAATTGTGTCTCAGTTGAACGCCAACAAGTGACATTATCTTTGTAACAAGAAACAATCGCCCTGTTCTCACGGAAATACGGATTTCATTGCAAATATGCTCACTTTAGAGCAGACACAGTGCAATAAAATTACAGTGCTCTGCAGCATTCATCTCGGCTCTTCACAGCCACCCACCCAATTACAAGCTGTGTCTTGCCAGCAGAAGGCTGTTGCTTGGTTTCTGTATTATTTTTATAGCTTTGCTTTCCTCTACATAACTTTAGAGGTAGGCTGTGCTTACTCCTTTCCTTTCACCAGGTTTTTCTGGTGTTAAAAAAAAAAAAAAAAAGAAAGTAAAAATTGGCTGGTATATGGAAAGTCTTTTGCATGGCTCGAAATGTGATTTGTTTTTTGAGTTTTTTTTTAAAATGGAGAATATGCTCTGAATAGTTGTTTCTAATACCTTAATAGCACTGGTTTATGTCAGTAATTATATGAAAGGTTAATCTTTAAATCACCAGCATTTCCTAAATTCCTAATCAAGTACATGCTTGGAAAGGAACCCGTGTAAATGCTCAATTTGTTAATATTAGACTGGGTTGAGCAGGTCAAGGAAAAGCATAACCTTGGTGCATAATGGGAAAATGAGCACAGCAAAAATACCCCAGATCTCTTTGTTGTAATAGCTGTGAACATGAAAGCTGAATGTGAGTGTAGATATAATCAGCAGGAGAATCTGTGATAACTCAAGATCACCCATCTCTATAAATGAGGGTTTCTTAAAACAAACCAAACCAAAACAAAAAAAGAGATGTTTTGGGTAGAAAAGCCTGATTTTGTAGAAAGCCTGTGGTGAACTGTGGCTAGGACGGCTAGGAAATGCAGCCCCAGCCATCAGTGGCAGAGGCACAGCGCAGTGGCAGGGGGGACATCGCGCTCCCGGGGCACAGGGAGGTGGCGGAGGAGATGACGGCGCTGTGGGCACGTGTGTTTGGGGAAGCACGTCTGTCTGTGCCTGTCGTGAGTGTGAGTGGCTGCGGCTTTGGAAGGAGAGAGAGAGAGGCAAGGATGTGCTGGGTATCTTTCTTACATCTCTGCTGTTGTCCTTGCCACGATCCTAACGTGGGAGGGGAAGGCGCTGGAAAGTCTCATTTCCCGTGTGTGCACAGTGGTCCCCTTGGCTTCTCACCCGTTCTCGTCTTCCCTTTCATCCCATCCCTTCACCCTTCCCTGTTGTCTCTCCTGCTGAATGAAGCTATTTAGTGTTGTACCCTCCTTTGCAGAAGCTGCTTCATCCCTGCTTGCACAGTTTTTAAAACTGCTTTCTCCACCCACCCTCAGCCTTGGTTTTTCATCTGTGCTGGTTCTTGAGATTAACCATCTTTAAAAAATGAAGAGGTAGAGGAATCCAGTAACACCCTGGTTTAGTTGTCATTACTCCAGTCTTTTCTCTTATCTTTTGTCTCCTCTTAATTTCATTATTATTACTGCTATTATTGTTATAGCACTAGAAATAAGCTTCCTCATTAAATACTCCTTATTTGCCACTCTGAATACCATTGGAGAAGCTGGGGGGGAAGGGAGAGGGATTCAGGGAGTCCTTTTGCTGTTCATGCAGAATGAGACACACACAAGGAACAAATTTAGTCCATCTGAATAGCAAATGAGTAGTTGGTTTGGTTTTTTTATCAGAACCGAAGAAAATGATCAAACAGACTCATTTCAACTACCCCTCGATGCCTTAGCCATAAAAACATAGACAGAATATATTAAAGCATACAAAAATATCCTTAGATAATGGTTAATGGTCTTTCTCTGGCCCAGGTTTGCAAGGCATCTCCGAACCAGGGGCTGCATCTTCAGTTATTGCTGTGACCACAGAGGGAGGGGCATCCCTCGGTCTGCCCCCCTGCAGTACCCACACAGCTCGGCAAAGGAGGGAATTTGCAGCCTTAACACAGAATTTCTTTGTATTTTATATTTTCAGGCCAGAAACAGAATGTGGTACATTAGCATCGATTCTGTGGTTTCATATAATTGTAATTATTCTTTTTTTTTTTTTAAGTAGTACAGAAAGGAAGGAAAGAAAAAGACAGAAAGGAGAATAAATCATCCCTTATATACAATCAGAGCATACACAGCAACAGTTCCTTCAGCACTGGGTACACTGTGAGTGGGTATTGATGTGAGCAGCAAGAGGTTGCATGTTAGAGATCTGTAACACTGGTACTGTTAACCAGCCTCAAAAAAGGTAGTTCTTTTGTTTGCCTTTCACCCTGTCTTGTGTTTAAAAAGACAGTTAAATATGAAGAAAATAATGTTAATTACCTAATTATAAAAGGGAGATTAGTCCTATTAAGTAGCGCATTAGAAAGGGAATATTTAAAATATTTTCCTTCCTTTGATATTCCCCAAGCATCTCTTGGACAAAACTGTCACAACTAACCTCAAAAGCATCTTTTTTTTTCTTCCTTTTGAATTTGGAGCCAATTAATATACCAGAATAAGGATATCAAAGAGAGGGAATGACTTATCTCTGGACAGTTGTTGAACACAAAATTTGGAAGAAAGAATTAGGGAAAATTTGTCCCTGCAGTTGCCATAAATGCAGTACAAATATGATAACTCTCATATACAACAATGGAAAGAGCCTGGAGCAGGATGAGTAAATGGATCTGCAATAGCTGGGTTGAAGTGACATACTGGCTCTTTTATTTCTTTATTACCCACATATATCTCCTGTAAACTTTCAGGCTAGTTGTGGGCACCCTGTGGAGTGCCAGGTAACAACAGTGGCACCCCTCTTTTCACCAGTGAATGTTCCGAGGGTGTCAGGATCTCCAGGTGTCCCCTGGGGATCACCAGGAGGTTGTCTCTAGAAGGGGTTACCCTCAGGAAAGATTTCTGCCTGGACATTTTGAAACACACCCTTTAATAAGGGCCGTGCTCCACAGGGAGGATCCAACCATCATCCTGCTCAGGGTGGCAAGTCATTGGTGGTCATCACCTCCCTTCGGGAGGAATGGCAACAGGCAACACCGAAATCAGCTCCCACTTGGGAAATCACTGCACCTTTAAAGGCAAACACTGCTCAGTTTACTGGAGCTGTCAATGCAAGGTGCAGGAAGCACAGAGGTGAATAAATTCCAAAGGCAGGATTGCCCCCGTCTTTGCAAACGTGGCTGGAGGTTGCTAACAACAACAAACAGCAGGAGCAGCTCCAGAGGGGTGCAGTTACTCGTGTGTTTCCAATACAACCCACAAATGTGCTAAAAATACACTGAAATACAACCACGGGATGATTGTTTGTTGGGATCAGCCTCGTCTCAGATTTACAGGGGCAAAGCCATGACTGCACCAGTACATTTCCTTGGAGCAACAGGGGGTCATTAGAGAAATAAAGCCAGTTAATAGATATATTTTAATTTTTTTTTGCCATATGCAGACAATATTTTAACAATCTTAGTTGACTTTTTGGAAGCTTCCTGGCACCCAGTTGTAATCAGCCCTGCTGGCTGCAGTGTTGCCTCGTGGCTTTGAGGTGCACACAGCCTAGTCCAAAGTTGGAGAGCCAGTTTTTCCCAGTTAAAATTCCCTACTGATTTCAGAGAAGGGTTTAATGGGGAAAACAAATATAGCTCAGCCCTCAGTTAGCATGTATTTAGGCAAGGATTTTTTTGCCTAAAACATGACCAGGCACCCCAAAAGACAAGGGGGTCTGTACCTTCTCTCTGTCCTCCCTGTTAGGTTTATACATGGACGCTCAACCCCTCAGATCACTTGAGAGTTTCAGGATGGACCAGGCCCTTCTGGGTTTGAGGCACAGGAAGAGAAATGTGCATTTGTTTAAAGAGAGAAAAGCCTGGTTTTAACAGTGCTAGCTTGTTTGAAACTGGAGGAGGGGGGGGATTTTCAGTGGCTTTGGTGAAAAAGCAGCTGATTTTCACTGAATTCTCTATGAAACAGTCCTCTCCCAGTACATAATCTCATTGCTTTCAAAGATGATTTTATAGTCTCACTGAATAAAAATTTTGATTAAAAGGCTATTGTCATATTTAATATTACACAAGATGAGACATATCAAATTTGATGAAAATAAATTCTGACTCCTTAAAATAGTGTCAGTCAAAAAAAAATAGAAGTCACTCTTTACACTCAAAATTAATGGCTAAAACCTGCTCTGCAGGAAAACAAGGGATTTATTCTGTGCCTATTTTCTGCTTTATCAGCCTGCTACAGCCTTGTAAGAGTAGGTGGCACTTCGATGCTATAAAAAAAGGAAAAAAAATCCAACATGTGTTACATTAAAATACATGTAAGATTTTTGCAATTGTTCCTCTATTGGTGGTAACCTGAGGATAGAGAAACACGTACAAAGCACAGAAATGTCACCCAGTTCATTATCCGGAACGTTTTATTCCCATGTAGTGCCGTGGGAAGGAAATTTCAAGATGCTCTGCCCGGTGTTACAAAACTCCCTCACCGTCAATTAGCATGAGGGGAGTTGGGGAAAGGGTCAAGTTGTTCATGTACTGGAAAGCAAAAATCCGAAATACAGGGAAAGGAAGCCTTTATTTAAGGGCAGTCAGATAAACCAGCTGCGTGATTCTACGTTGTGAAATCACTGCTTTATGTCCATCAACTCCACTTTACCAGTCATTAGTAAGGAGGGTTCATCTGCTTTCAGCCTCTGCAGAGGTTTTTAGGGTTGTTCTGGTAGTGAGGGCTGGTGGTGGGAGGGAGGGACATGAGCTAGGCTTTGCCAGCAGTTTACTACAGGACCCAGAAGTAGGATCTGATACCTCTCTGTCTTCCCCTGACAGTGGTTTTGCTCTTCGGACACACAGGTTTCATCACTGAGAACCAAACAGCTTTTGCTCTTCCCCGTTCCCCATGTTACCACAGGGCACAGAACAAGGGGTTCTTTGCTCTTGGCATAGCTCAAAAAAGAAGCATAAATTGGGGAAAGCTACTAAAAGCCCTTAAATTTAGTGGGTTTTTTTGGTAATTTTTATCTTTCTGACGAGCACGTTTTGGCAGTGTCTCACTCGTTTGGGTTTTCTTGGTTGTTGGTTGTTTGTTTTTTTTTTTTTTAGGGAGTCTTTGCAGTATGATCAGTTTTGATACAAAATACTTCCAGGGGTTCTGATGCAGTTTTTCTGGATCTTGCAGCAACGAACAAGTGAGCTGTACTTAAAAACCCTCAGAAATCCTGTCCCAGGGACAGGGTCAAAACTTTACCCTTTCTGGGGTGCACTGGCTCCTTGTTGTACTGACATCCAGTTACAGGTACCACATTAACAGAAACAGAATCCCAGTGTCATGCTTCATACTCTCAGCAACACGATGCACGTGAATGTGTGCTAATTACAATGGGTAATTTTAAGCTTTCTCATTTACGTGGCTTCTTTGCTCCTCGACTTTCATTTCAACACTCAGCATGAAGAGAAAAAGAGGTTAAACTGTTGCATTTTGTATACAGGGAACCATTCATGTAATGTACACCAGTCTGTAAAAACTGTAAATGCTATTTTTTTTTATTTTAAACAGTTTTCTTAGTTTACAAAAGATCAATAATTGGTACCTTTTTACACTCTCAGATTCCTGAATATTGACAGATCTTCGAAGGGAGTATTAGCATATGAAACCTTAAGATTGGCTGTCCTGAAGGTTTTTAAGACACGATAAAGCTAAAATATCAAGTCTCTGGGACAGCCCCTCTTAACAATTTGGGCAGAGGTGCACGTCAGAAACCACCAGCAAAGCCCAGCAACCCCCCCCACCCCGTGCCACTGTCTGCCTGCACGCTGTTATTTGGTTGCACACTGTTTAAATCCCACAAGGAAAATCACACCTCGCATTCCCTCGCTGGCTGCTGGTGACAGGAACAAGATCCATACTCATTAATGATCACCAGGGCTCCCTCAATGTGGTTGGGTTTGTAATCAACATAATACTCCTGGGCTGACATGGCAGCCATTTGGTGCATGGTCTGTTTCTGCTTCTGCTTCCTGCGCTGTGTGACAAAGCACTGTCTTAGTTGCCTTAAGCCGGCTGGAAAGCACTTCCAGGAGACGTACAACACCAAAACCACGATGAGGAAGGAAAAAATCAGTGCCATGGTGCCCGTCACCACCTTGTGTATCTGCACGGCGTTCTCGGAGTTCTCGCCGGGCATGGTGATGGTGACGGCGTACGTGGTCCGGTCCTCGCCGCCCTCCGGCGCGTCGTAGGTGGCGGTGGCGGAGCCGTAGCCGAGCGTCTGGTCGCTGTTGTTGGTCACCGGGGAGAAGGTGTTGACGCTCGTGGGGTCTGCGTCTTCACACAGGTGGAAGGCGTACACGGCGTCCAGAACATCCTCGCCCTGCGCGTACTCGGGGGTGGCACAGAGCAGGTTGCTGTCGTAGCGACCCTGGAAGTTGCTCAGCCAGGAGGCCAGGGCGCAGACGTTCCGGCTGCAATCCCAGGCGTTGGCGGAGAGGCTGATGCTAGTGAGGGACTTCCAGGAGTCCAGGACCCGGGAGTCGATGTAGGTCAGCCGGTTGGAGTCCAGCTGCAGGGATTTGAGATGAGGTACACTTTCAAAAACGTGAGGTTCGATGTATTCGATTTCGTTGCCAGAGAGATCCATCTTTTCCAGTTGCCATATCCAGTCCAAGGTGTTTACTACGATGGTAACTTTATTCCTTCTCAAGCAGAGAGAGTGCAGGGAGATGAGCCTGGGAAAATGGGCTAAATTCACTTTCACCAAGTCATTGTGCTCGAGGTGCAGCTCAGTGAGTTTGAACAAGCCCGCAAAAGAGTTTCGAGCCAGGCTCTTTAACTGATTGTATCCTATGTCCAGAAACTTCAGGCTGCGACAGTCCTGAAAAATTCTCACCGGCACGAACTTGATGGCGTTCGACCGCATGTGCAAAGTTGTGAGTTTCCTCAGCCCGTGGAACAGGTCGGGCTCCAAAGACTGTAGGTTGTTGTAAGATAAATCCACACTGCGCAAGTTTGGCATGGGGCGGAAAGTGGTGTTGGGCAGTTGGGTTATTTTGTTGGAACTCAGGGTGAGCTCTTTAACTCGCCGCAATTTTTGAAAGGCATTCCCCTCCACTGAGCAAATGTGATTGTGATCCAGATAGAGCCACGTGAGCTGCATTAACCCTGTGAACTGTCCATCATGCAGCTCTGAAAGGCTGTTGTACCGCAGAGACAAGCCCATCATGCCCGACAGGTTGCGAGGCATCTCTGTGAGATTCAGTGATTCACAGTACAAAAGCCTGCCCTCACACCGACAGAGCTGTGGACACCCACTATTCACAGCTGGAAGCATTTTAGAAAAGATACCCAGCGTACACAATATCAACCCCGGGGGCTTCCTCAGCAGCCAGTTTAAACAGAGACCAATAAGAAGGAAATCCATTAGCAAGAATATTTCCAAATATGCTTGAGAATGTCCATTGAATCTTTTCAAATTCTACATCATATTTTATTTAAAGGGTGAAAAAAAAACAATAAAAAAAGGCAAACCAACGAAGCAAAGCCCGAAAACCAAAGCAGAACAGCAAACAGAACAAACACAGAGGCAAATATTTCACTTTACAGCATGCAGGAGCTGTGCAGCATTAAAGTTCACAGACATTCAAAGGTAAAATGATAGTGATTTTGTTCATGTTAAATGCTGCAGCAAAGGAAAAAAAAAAAATCT
>JAYRBT010000139.1:70062533-70097302 GCA_036023395.1 Myiotriccus ornatus | reverse complement strand
GGACACTTCCAGGGATCCAGGGGCAGCCACAGCTTCTCTGGGCAACCTGTGCCAGGGCCTCACCACCCTCACAGTAAGGAATTTCTTCCTCATGCCTGATCTAAACCTCCTCTCTTTCAGTTTGAAGTCGTTCCCCCTTGTCCTATCGCTACATGCAAAGGGGTTGTTTCACAGGGAAACTCTGCTTTTGGAAAATGTTACCTGGAAATAATATAATTTGGAATGTTCTTCGATCTGACTCCTGGATTCACTGAGGGCCTGAGCAATATCAGCTGTCGTGTAGTCCTGGAAATGGATGTGAGATTGTAGCAGAGCACCTACAGCCAACAGGCAATCTCATCCTTGGCAGACTGTGTTAGTCTCAGTTATGTTGCTTCTTGGTGAATTTTGGCAGATAGAGAAGGCAGGATTTTTATGTTTTCATCCTTCTGCCCTGATGATATCCATAATCTGAAGGGAAAACTCGGGATGAAATGTGCTGAGATCCTGGTTCCACGTGTATTGCATGTTCTAGGGAGATTAGAGGGACTCTGGACCATTAGCTCATACACAGAATTAATAAAGCAGAAACCAGGTCAAAGACTCATATTTCAGATAGAAGTCATTGTGATTTTTGCAAGCTTAAAGACCAAGGCAGTTTGTTGACTACCTGAAATATTTATGGTTTCATTACGTTTTATTTGCAACTGATGTAATGTCTAAGAGAAATAACCACGGGTCAGGAGTCTCAGAAGGACATACTTAAAGGCATAACAAAAGGTAGTCATGCATTCTGAAAAAAAAAGAAAGACAATAACCTAACCTTCTTTTTTTAAACCAACTGAAAAATACTGGGGCATTACTGAACAGTTTCATATGGTGGAGGAGGTTTGTGTGTGGTTATGTGTAATCTTAGAAAGCCAGCTTTGCTCAACAGCTGATTTAATGTTGTGAGAGCCCAATGGCAGCCTTTGAAGTCCTCAGTCCTGGCTCTTCTTTGCTTTTGTTCCAATGTATTTTAAAGACTTTTAATGTCTTATGAGGAACAAAAATACAAAGCAATCAAAAGTTTGTGTTGCTCCGTTAATAAGTGTAAAGAAAGGTATTGCAACTTTTTATAACATATCCAAAGATCCTGAATTTACCTGCAAAGCTTTGGAATGGATATGCCAACTACCTTCTCATCATTCATACAATAGCATGAATCATAATTACCCTCACATTATATATGTGTATAAAGGTGAAACAGCAGATTGGAGGGGCAAATAGTAACAGTGCTTTAGGGTTTACTTCAGCTGTGCTTTAGAATCCTATTTCCTCTCCTACTGCTGTAATTTTGAATCTTTAATATTCCTGTAAAATGAAGAGCTTATTGCTTCTTAAGACTCAATTTATGTTTTAAATGAGTGGAAAGATGCATAATCAACTTGAAAAGACAGGAAAATATCATCCTCTTTTTCGAGATACAGGACATTTTACTGAGTGTTTTGAATTCTAGAGACCATTTTTAAAGAATGCTTGGCTTACTTCTGCTCTTTTTTTGTAGTGCAAATTAATTATAATTTGACAAGAGTGTGTTTGATTTTCTTCTTCAGATTTGGTGTAGAGCCAAGCTTTTTTAGTTAGAGCCTCTAAATCAAAACCGAAGGTCAGTAGCTGTGAAATGCCTGTGGCTGAAGTTATATTGTAGTTCTCTCTCCATTATTCAGAGATTTCTGTCTATGAAAAGGTGTTTATGTGTTTAAGTGGACGCTGTGAGATGCACGCGTGGCTGTGGACATGGTTACATCATGGTTACATCACTAATGTTCCTGGCAGCAGTCCTAGGAATTTGGGGAACCGCTGGAGTGAAACTCCCGAGCTGCCCACCTCCTTGGTGTGGCCTTTGGAAGCTGGCTGAGATCTGTGTCCCTCGGTGTGTTGTGAACCCACTGAGTTCCCTTCCCTCCCAGTCCTGTGGGTGTCGGGCGGAGAAGCTGCTCCCAAGTCTGCCCCAACATCCTCCTTCAGTCCCCAGAACCTTCACTGGTGTTGCCGTGTGTACACTGCTCAGCAGGGGCCCTTGGCAGGCAGGGGACAAAAGATGACAAGCAGTTTAAAATAATGATTGCCAAATATGCAAGAAGTCAGTCCTGGAAGCAGTTTCTTCCTAATGCCTAGTCTAAGCCTGCCCTCTGGCAGTGGGAAGCCATTCCTGCTTGTCCTGTCCCTCCAGTCCCTTGTTCAAAGTCCCTCTCCAGCTCTCCTGGAGCCCCTTTAGGCCCTGGAAGGGGCTCTCAGGTCTCCCTGGAGCCTTCTCTTCTCCAGGCTGAACATCCCCAGCTCTCCCAGCCTGGCTCCAGAGCAGAGGGGCTCCAACCATGGTGAACATGAGAATAATCAGCACAGTTCTGGTGTTCGAGACATCAGCTGTTGGACAAGAATTACTGTCCTGCAGTGCTCCCAGGTATGTTTCTGCCCACCTGAGGTTTGGTTACGTTGCCTTCCTGCAGCCTGTTCTGTCAGCTGAGGGTGGGCCATGCACTGACATTTGGTCAGCAGAAATCACTTGGAGCTGTTCTTGTGCCCCACGAGGGCCATGAAGGCAATGGAGCAACACAAGACATGAAAAACATACTGGGAAAGAGTTTCCCTGTTGCCACTGGGGTGAAGTTGGGTGGTACTGGCTTCTTTTCCTTCAGCCTGAAGATTGACAGCAGTCATAAAAGCATTTCTGCTTCGACACATCAGTGCTTTTCCTTGGCCCTCACTCTGCAGGACTGTGAGCCTGCTGGATGCATCTGCAGCACTGCAAAGCAAAGCTGACCTTGGGATATTTCCCTGAAACACATTCAGCTCAGAGTCTTTTTGGGCTGTGTTCTCTGACTGTCTGGATTTGCTGGCACCATTTTATCCATTAAATACTGATTAGATTTAAGAAATCCAAGAGACCAAATAATGCTATCATCTGTTCCTACTTATCTTAATAATATTGCCAGTAACATTCCAATGTATCAATTCCAGGATATTCTGTGCCTAACCTGATGCATAGAAAACAAAGACAAGGTGCTTCTTTTTTTTAGAAGCAGAACTAAGCCATTTTATTAATTGATTTGATTTTTGCTGTATAGCCTAGAGAGGAGGGTAAAAAGTAAAAGCTACTTTCAAGGACTGTTAGAGAAATACATCATTTTTCATAATGTTTAATGAATTGCTTACAGTACTTGTTTTACTTAAAACTGCAATTAAATATCACCCTCTAGTCAAAAGGAAAATGTGATAAGAACGTGACTCGAAACTGGAAAGAACATTTTCTAAAGCCCTTTGGGAGTAATTCCAGTAATTATTCAATCTGACGTTTTCCAGAGCAATAACCCTTTATGTATGAACTCCATTAATCATAATAACACAGTTCACATGTCAGACACTTCTGTCCAGTCACTTCATACTCTCCATTTAGTGAGAGGCTAATAAACATCTTCACTAAATATGAGAAATATACTAAAGTGCTTTCAAAAAATCCCAGTGTATAGTTCTGGTCTTCTGAGGTGGGACAGGATCTGCTCTTGTCTGCAAATCCCCTGAGTTTCCAGGCTGTAGCTGTCATCAGCATCATGGCTCCTCCTCATTTGGTGGCATTTAATTCACAGCATTTTATGGACATTTTTGCTTTCTTTTCTCCTCTGAACTGCCCTGGGGAGGTCTGGTTTGTGTGTCTGTCCAGCAGTAAGCACTTATTCTATTAACTTTCTTGTCTGAATAGTTGGTCTTTTGCAAGCCCTGTATGTAGGAAATAAAAATTCTGCTTTGGATCATCTACGAGCACAGGAGTAAATACTTGAATACTTCTCTTCTTGTATGAATTTATTACACATTATTTGAACAGTAAAATGAATATGGAGTAACTATCTTTGATGATAAGCAGCTCTGAGAAGATTTTTGCTATGTTTTTCTATGTTTCATCAACTGAAGATATTCTGTAATATTATCTAATGTTAAAAAGTGGTGGTTTAAAAATGCACTGCTGGTTAGAGGCTCCTATTTGAGGACTTCACCATTCTCTCCTTTTCAGACTGACATTGTTTTGTGCTTTTGAAGCTGGCAATGCAATTATGGGTGTTCCGCTGAGGAGTGATAAATATAATCTATTGCTGAATGTGGATAAAAGACACAGGCAAATAAGATTGGTTTGACACAGCCTCCTTGTGCATCTCCTGACTCCTCAAAAGCTGAGAGGAGAAGAATTCTTTGTCTTTGGAGATTTAATTTACATTATTTCTCTTTTTTTTGGTGTTTTTTTTTTAGTTGTGGAGCTGTATGTGAGGCGCCTGGGCTGTTGCTGTGACCGAGGCTTTCATTCCGGGGGGTTTGCGTGGCAGTTGTCATTCGTGGCACACTCCAGTAGATGGCATCTCCAGTCTTCTTGACATTTAGTCTCCATTCAAACCAGCGATGTTTTCTGTGCCCCCGCCCCCTCCCCTGCATCTTGTCTGTATAAATAGCTACGAGTTCCACAGAAACGTGAGTCGATATTACTGGGGCTGAAATCACCACGTAGTGTCTGATTTCTGCTCAAACAGCGCCAAAGAGAGAGAAAGGAAAAAAAAAAAAAAAAAAGGCCTGTAAGCACCAACCCTCCTGGATCATAAAGCACACACTGATTCCCCCATAACTTTAAAAAGTATTTTAGGAGTTTTCATAAAAAGTACTAGTACCCCAACCCTCTTTTGATGTGAGATAAAGGGATGGGTTGGCTGCAAATACAACTGGCTTTAAGTTTGATGGTTTGGCTGTAAAATGTATAGTCCATACCTATCAATGGTTAATGCTAAAGTGTTTATTTGTGCTGTGGACAGTAAACACTTAACCCAACTTGTAAATTATATTTCTTTGTGAATTTGGTAATGATGTACCCGGATACAGCTTGTCTTGGGTGAGGGCAGGAGTAGGACCAGGGTTTACTGCGTGGCACTAGCCATGAGAACATTCTCCAGTCTCCCCCTCCTGCTCAAAGCCCTGCTGTGTCCAGCCCCTTCCTTGTGCTTTTATCCCATCCCACCAATTGTATTCCCAAAGCACCAGAGCAGAGGAGTCTATTTCTGCATTTTCCTCCGCTGACTTTCTCAACTTCAATAGTCGCCTGTACAATCTGAAGCCGTAAAACAAAGCATCTCTCTGTGAGTGGATGCCAGACATCAACCACAGGCACAAAAGATTGGGCTTGCTCTGCCTGGGCTGGAGACGAAGGGTCACAACAGTCACACAAAGGGTCCTTTCTCTATCTCCCTGTGTCAAGACTGTAGTTTAATTTTCAAATCACTTCCACTGTGTCTACCGAGGTTTTATTTTAAGGCTGATGGTTACAGAGGAGCAGAGTGAGGGACAGTTTTTGTTTTTTTTTTTCCTGAATAAATACAAATCTAAGTTCAAAAGAACACGTGCTACTTACCAGATTTTGTTCTTTACCTACTTCATCCTTAGAGAATTTTCAGTAATTCCATGAGAAACTTCCTATCTGCCGGAGTCTGTAGGATCACTTTTCCCCTTTCATACTAGGTCATATGGTCATAGTACAAACATTTGTTGATTAAAATAAACTGAAAAAAAGTTCTAAAGCACAGCAATGTTTAAGGACAGGTTTAGATGTTCACACTTTTATTGGTTTAGTAAAAAAACTTGATTTTCAACCCAGACTTGATTAGTCCATGGATATTTTTACTTCACAAAAACAGTATTAAAATAAATTACACTCATATAGGACAAGCAGAATATTGGTCCATTTAAGCCTGACTGATTTTTATGTAACAAATTAGTGAGCAAGGTAATTAAATCTCTTTCGGATGCCTCTTTCATCTCTGGAAGGAATCCCAAGAACCTCAGAAAACTGACTTTTGGATTATATATACAGGTCCCGGGTCTAATGCAGCTAAGTGGCTTGTTTCTCATTATCACATTTAGTGCTGCAGAAACTACTCCACCAGAGTCTTTATTAAAACTTGCTTAAGGCAAGCATTTTCCCTTGGGTCAATAATGACTTTAGAGGAATGGATGCAGAGGCTGGATTTGTTCTGGCTCCTGGAATGAATTATGTCTCACTGGGGCCCCCAGGCAAGTACTTCAAATTCGCCACCAGGCACTTCATCAAAAATTCTGTTCCAGTGTTGAAAAGACCTTGTGCTGCTATTGGGGAGTGCAGAGCATACATTTGTGGATCTTCCCCACACCCAAAATATATAACTGTATCCTTTTCTCTGCTAAAAACCCACTGAATTGCAACGTGCTTCGGTGAAGGTGTGGTTTAGAAATGTATCCTGAAGGTCTCATGCATTGAGGAAAGCGGTTGCAAGTTATTTCCTATTAAAATATGGAGCACGACAGAGCATCAAGGCAACTTCTGTGGTGTTCCTACTGGTAAAAGCCACCTAAATCCTGCAGCTCACTGATGTGAGCAGAGTATTTATGAGAGGGGTAGTGTGGGAATACCATTCCTTGATCATCAGTAATCCAGGCACTGTTTATCACTGCATATCACAGAATCATAGAATGGTTTGGGTTGGAAGGGGCCTTTAAAAGTCATTTAGTCTAAACCCCTTGCCATGGGCAGGGACACCTTCCACTAGACCAGGTTGCTGACCTTGAATGTTTCCAGGAATGGGGCAGCCACTGATTCTCTGGGAAACCTGTCCCAGTGTTTTACTGCCCTGTCCTGGTTTTGACTTACTCCCTACCTGCATGGATTCTGCTCAAGAGAGAGGATAACTGCACACAACACAGGCTGCCCTGTGGTTTCACCTGTGTGACCAAGGAGAGGGCTTGAGGAGGTGGGATGGAAAACCTACCTTGACCTTGGAGCCACAGGAACAGGAGCTGCAAGGGAAAACAGTCACAAAAGGGCTATTGGGGTTTAACCCCAGCCAGCAACTGAGCAGCCCACAGCCACTCATGGTCTCTCCTTCCCTGCCCCTGCTGGGATGGGAAAGAGAATTGGGGGGAAAATAAACTTTGTGGGTGGAGATAAAGACAGGAAAGCAAGGGAAGATATGATAATAATAATAATAATAATCACAAAGCAAGCAATGCACAGTGCAGCTGATCACCACACACTGCCTTATTCCCAGCCTGGCCCTGAGCAGTGACCAGCCCCCTGTGGCCAGTTCAGCTCAGCTGTCCAGGCTTTGCTCCCTCCCAGCTTTTTGTGTACCTGCTCCCTGGCAGAGAGTGGGACACTGAAAGGTGCTTGATTTTGAGTAAGCTCTGCTCAGCAACAACTAAAACATCGGTGTCTTATCAACACTATTCTCATCCTAAATCCTAAACTCTAGAAAATTTACTGTCTCCCCCACAAAACGGGGCAGTTTGTAAAATGTGCTCGTGTTGATGATAAGATAAAATACTGATCTAGAAAAGACTTTGATTTTATGAGCCCAAACCCCAATTGCTAGTTTTCCCATTTCTGTCTTTTTTTTAAAGTGTTTGTGTGTGAAGTTTATAAAATGTAGTAGTTTAGAAGTGTTTGTCCCCTTGCAGTGTTTTACAGGCTGAAGTATCTGTTGCAGTGCCAAGCTATTTGATATTAAAAAGAGGTGGTAATAGGTAATAGGCAGACAGGTGTTTGGCTTTTCTTTGTGCTTGTCAAGGACAGCCTTCCAGTGCATTACTTGGATTACAAGCAGATTCACATTCTCATTTTTTCTTGCTGACTGGATTTTCCTTGAGTGCTCCCTTCAGAGATTTCAGATGCAACATTACCAGAGAGGTGCCATCAAAATCCAAAGGAAATGGTGGGTGTTACAATGGATATTGCACTTTAACTGCTATGTCTGTAGCACAATATGAAATATAAATAATTATTTATATATATATCAGGAAATTTTCCCTATAACCATTTCCACAATCTATTTCTAGCCTAACAACTGCAGGAATTGGAAAAAACATCTTCTGCTTTTGCTATATACCATCCATCACACTCCTTACTTTTCATTCTGAAGTAGATTTTCCAGATGTTTCTCTACAAAACAGAATAGACCAGTTTAGCAACTACAGCAGACTGTAAAAATATATTTACTTTCTTGCAATATGTTCATTTTGTATTGGAATTTTAGAGCATACCAGTTTAGATAACATCATGGGAAAGCTAACTGAGTAAATTCTGTGTATAGTTAAGTTTTTCTTGACAGATTATAGGGCTGAAACATTTCATATAGTAGGAAGAGAAAAACACCCTCATATCAAATGTGTAATTCAGTCAGCTTAATCAAAATACTAAGAAATAGAAAAATATTTATAGGCACAGTATCTGTAGAATCACAGACTCGTTTGGATTGGAAAAGATCTTTACGATCATGAGCCAAGGCCACTACTAAACCATGTCCCAAAGATCCACTTCTCCAACATTGCATTTAGTCCCTAAGGAAAAAGGATACAGAGTTTTAGTCAAGATATAAGACATCACCTTTTGCATTAACTTTCTCTGTTTAGTTTCCACTTTAACCGCTAGTGATCCTGAAGAACAAGGGAAATTAATTTAGGGGGTAATTTTATTTTATTTTAAATCTTTTTACTTTAAAATAGGTTTGACTTCAGTTTTTTGGTTTTTTTTTTTTTTTAGGAATATGGAAAATAGATAGAATTTAGGAACGTGTGTTCTGATCTAAAGATTCTCTGGAGCTGAAATGGATTCTCACCAAAATCATGGAATGGGGGGTGTCTGAAGTACCTTTAAAGCTTTGTGTCTCAGCCCTGACAGTATTTTGCTGCCTCCTTATAAATATTTTACTTGGAGGTTCCCATCTAACCCAGTCTTCTTAAGGAAACCCCTTTGAATAGAAGTTAGAAAGTCCCTCTGCTCTGTTTAACAGAATTCCTTCGATCAGCTATAGCTGGGCAAGTCATGGCACCAGAACCCTTAGTGCATCAGAGGGCAGTGGATTTAAGGAACCACCTGGTCCCTCCATCTCTTTGCTCTAAGGAAACGTGGCTTTGGTCAGTCCTGACACACCAGCTCCTCCTGGCAGCTCCAGAGCTGAATCCTTCCCAAGGAAAAGTGCTTCCCCCAGAGGATGGTTGGGCACTGGACAGGCTCCCCAGGGCAGTGGCCACACCACCAGATCTGCCAGAACTCAAGGAGGGTTTGGACAGCGCTCTCAGGGGCAGGGTGGGATTGTTGGGGTGTCCCGTGCAGGGCCAGGAGTTGGACTGGATGATTCTTATCAACTAAGGATATGCTGGGATTCTGTGATCTATTCCAGTGCTTCACTTTTCACACTCTGAGAGTTCAGCAAGCCCAGTGCACCCAAACTTCTACTACTGGGGGATCTTATGCCGATCTTTGGCAACTGCTTTTGACCTGTTTTGGATCCACTCTAAGCAGTCCACATTTTCTTTATGCACAGTGCCAAAACAAATCCCAAGGTGTTCAAGCTGAGACCTTGCTAGTCCTGAGGGCAGCCTCTCCCTGAAATTCCCCTTGGAGGTTCCTGCTGGAGAGCAGCGCTTGCCTTTCCCACAGCTGGGAGCCACCGGTGACTCATGTTCAGCCTGTGGGGCACAAGAGCCCCTGGAGCTTTTCCTGCAGCTTTTCTATAGTTACTGCTCATTCTGGGGTTTAGAGCTGATTATTCTGACTGAGTGAACACCTTGCACGTGACCCTGATGGACAGCATCTGTTCTTTTCTTTTTTTTCTTATTTTTTTTCTTTTTTTTTTTTGCTTTTTGAGGACATAATTGCAATTTGTCGGAATCATTTTGAGGTTTTATTCGACCCTTCCAAGTACTTTCAGTGCTCTTCAGCTTGGTGTCACCTCCAGATTTTATAAGCATATTCCATGTTCTGTCACCCAGGTCATTAATGACAGTATGAAACATTGATGGACCCAGAAAAAAAACCTTTCTGTGTCATCTCTAAGTGAATTGCTTTTAGGTAGCAAGCTCATTATATGGCAAGGATAATTATGTTATGTTAATGAAACCGTGTAAAAGAAGGAAGTGTCTGCATCAAAGTGATGATGGAAGAACTCACCTACACCAATATTTCCTTTTGTGCTCTCAGTTTTTGCCTGAGTTGAAGTTCTCTGACTGAGCTTCGGTATCAGCTGAGGCTCACGGGCAGGACAGAGAGAGCAAAATAGATTTTGTCCTCATTCGAGGGCTGAGCTGGGCATTTGGAGTCCTGAGACTCCAAATGAGAGCCAAAGAGCGTTTAGGTAACATGCACTGGAAATTAAGACATGCTTCATCCCTCTGCCTGCCCAGAAATTCTGTAGAATATGAATAAAGTCTGTAATTTAATTAAGAAAACTTGCAAGGACTTGCAATAAAAAGGATTTTCTTCACCTTGGCTTTGATCCCAGGTATGCCTGCACAACTACAGCCTCCATCTTCACCATTTCACTGGGTGATAGCCCTTCCCAGAGAGCTTGGGCATTGTAAGCATTCAATTAAAAGCACAAATCACTTGATGCTAAATTATGTATTTTCTTAAATTTCATTTTAATATGAAATAAGGCTCTACTATGGAATTAAAGCATCTCCTCCTTTCTAGCCGTAGAGTTCCTGAGAGAAGAGTTACTGCATTCATATCCCCTGTCTGTGGGAGCTCAGCATAACGTTTGAATTACTGAGCACCTGAATTATGTGTAAAAACTGATGGAGCCAGACAGCTGTGCCCCTGAGGACTCTCAAAGGCATCAGCCATTTCAGTGAAGTCATGAAATATAATATATGCATTTAATTGCATGTGTATTTGCCTGCCTTCAACTGTAGGGCCTCACTGTCATCCCTGTTAGTGTCCCTCACACAAGTGGAATATTTGACTGTATTTGACTCCTTGGCAGCTTCTGTTTGCTGAGTTGAACTAAAGCTTCTCTTATTTTTTTTTTTTCTCAGTAGTGTTATTCTCCTGGGAATGTACTAAAGGAGGTTTTTTGGTTTGTTGGGATGGTTATTTGCAAGCCCCCCCCCCCCAATAAATGACAAGCTGATATGATTTTTTTTCTGTTATCTAAACACCATTTCCATGAAACTTTGGCTCATGTGGAATAATCTGTTATATTATTTCTTTCAATTTATTTGACCCCCGTCCAGTACTGTAGACACTTCTAGATATCTGAAGTACATCTGCAGCTTCCAGTACAGTAGTATTTTTGCACTTCCAATGATTTTTTTCATGTCATTTATCTTCAGAACACCTGTGTGAAATATTCCTGCTTACAAATAAATAGAGAAGGTAGGCAGAGACTAAACTACCATAACAAACAGCACACAGGAATCCTGTGCTGAAGCAGAGATTTTGTGCTTCAGAAGTCACAAACTGGCACCCTGGGCATCCAACCCTTTCCTTCTGTAGCTTCTTGCACAAAACTCCTCGTGCTCAGCTCAGCCCTGCCCAGCGATTTGGTTTTCATGCCCATAATATCTCCATGAGGCATGGAGAGAAAAAAAGGAAGAGCAGCCTGTCCAGAGCTGGCTTGGCCTTTCGTATTTCTCCTTCTTTTATTTTTCTCTCAGGTTTTGTTTGGCGGTGGCCTCTCCGAGGAGGTTGATGTCACCCGTGGGCTCACTGTCCCGGCACCCAGGCATTCACACGCCCCACCTCGCCAGCCCCTGGGGGACCAGATGAGTCGAGCTGTTTTCCAGGCAGACATTTCCACCCTGGATTCTGGAAAGGGCTGGCAGCAGGTGGACTCAGAGCTGCTCTGCTCAATCCTTTTGACATCAGAGGCTTAAAATCTCTATAGAATTATTATCATGTTGCAGTTTTTAAACGCTCAGTATAATATGAAACTTCCCTCAGTGCAGCTTCAAATCTCATGTCCCTTATTCAATGCTTAGGGGATTTTTTTCCCCAGTGTGGTAAAATCTGTCATCTCTATTACTAATTATGGTGGTCTCATTTAATCTTGCTGCTGCTCCCTCCTGTAGGGCACGAGCCCTGCTTTGTTTTAGGGAGATGGCCACATGCCAATGGCCACACAGGTTGGAAGTGGTGTTTTTTCTGAGCATCAGGAAGCTTTCGCCGGAGATAATCCCAAAGGCAATCCCAGTGCCTTTGGGATCTGTGTGTCCCTAGATACAGTTGATGCAGAGAGTGCCTCACTTTGCACCATGTCTCATGAGCTGCAGATAAAGGAATAAATCTCTGTACCAGGTTTTGTTTGCCTGGATCAACCTGTGTCACAGACACGGGGAAATCTTGGCTGAGAGGAGTTTTGGTACCACCACTTCCCAAAAAGCCATTCTACCCTGCAGATTAATGTATTATCAGGGCACGAGCCTCCTTCTTTGTGGGTTACAAGTCCCTCCCTCAGTACTTTGTCTCTAAACTCCCTGTCCTATGTCCTGTATTTTAGTTCCCAGATCAACCCAGATCTTCCAGACGGAATAGAATTTCACAGCTGGGACTGGACAAAACTTTACTGGACCTGTAAATTGGCAATTTTAAAGCAGGAACCACTGAGAGCACTTGTAAACCTTTGTCCTGTGAATGTCAGACATATCCATGGCCAGAGTAAGCCAGGCTGGTCAAGGCTCCTTGGCTGGTTGTGAGGGGCTGGGTTAAAGGACAGCTTGTAAATGGGGAGTCAGGAATTACAGCTGGGTTTGAAAGGCAGGAAAGCAGTGCCTGTGAATTTGCTGAGGTCGAGGTGGTGAGTAGTGAGAGAAGAAAGAAAATAGAGGCAGAATTGATTCAGAATGATTTAGAGCACAAAGTTATTGATATGGAGAAATACAATACTGGAAAACAGCAGGGAAGAAAATCCATAAATTTACAGGTACTGACATTGTGAGAAAGCTTCAGGAACTTGATGGGACTGGCAGAAACAGTTTAGTTTGAGACAGAAGTTATATGAATATATATGTCTAGTGATATAATATTTGTAATCTTAGGACAAAACTGTGTCCAAATCAACAGATGTAGGAATGGGAGCTGGTTCCTCAAGATCTGCTGCAGTTCTTCAGTCTGCTACAGAAATGCAAAGACCAGTCATTGGGTTTACTCACAGCAGGGAGGGATTTAACATATGGGTGATGTAGTTTGACCTGCTTTGCATGTGGAGAAATCCATATAATGCCAATTTGCTGCTACCTTGGTACGTTGCCTGATAATTTGGGATAGCTGAGTGTGCAATTAAAATTAAAATCTGTGAGCAGAAAGATATTCAGTAGCCTTGGAATAAGGGGGAAAAAAAAAAAAAAGAAGGTAGTAACAGAGGCGAAGTCTAATAGTGGAAATTTAAAATGGCATTTAAATTAAATTCTTGCCTCTGTTTGCAAATGTGGCAGTGTTTAATGGGGTTTTGCTCAGTGCAATATGGTATCCTGGTATCAGCAGAGAAAGGGAATTTGCTCACAGTGCATTAAGCAACATGCTGTTGTGGGTGGTGGGGGATGTCCCTTTGTAACCAGCGCTCGGTTTAAGTGGGGCAGATGACTTAACTGGGGGTCTGTGTCTGCAGACACAGAGAGCCAGGCTAAAAGTCCATTTCTGTTCCTCATGAAAAGCTTCCCAGAGCTGATTCAGGGCTTCTGTTGGAGCGCCCAGAGCCTCCGAGGGGTTCATAAAAGTGGAAAAGGTCACACGATGCCCCAGAGAAATTGCTCTGAACCGTGTAATCTATAGGGGAAATCAGGAAGATGCAGTGCGTTTTGTTGTTGTTGTTTTATTTTCCCTCTCCAGAAATTTACCCTACATTTCTGCTTTGAACAGATGTCTTTCAAAAGTGTGTGGGAAATTTCCAGGAAAGTCTCATACACTTGAATTTTATTATGTTTCTCAAGTGCAATAATGATTTCAGAGATGACTGATGCTATTATTTCATTTAGTTTGCAACATTTTCTGTTTCAGTTCCTTTTATTGTGTTTGCACAAATACAATTAGCTATGGTACTAATCACTGTACTAAATCACTGAAAAAAAGGAAAGAATACATAGAATTTCAATCTTTTAATAATATTTTCCCAGGCTCATGAAATGTTCCTTTTTTTTTTTTTTTTCCCCAGATTTAATTGACATTCATGTGTATCTGTCATTGCCCGACATTCAAGTCAAAGTTCAAAATAAGCCTTTGTGTTGCTCCTCTGTGGCAGGAGAGACTGGAGGCTGAGTTGTCGGTTGGTCCAGAAATGTGGGGCAGCGCTCAAGTGGAGAAATGGAAGCAACAAGGCAGAGGAGAGAATTTAATTTAGGTATTTTGAGGGACTCCATTTACAGCTTAACAAACCAGGAGGGGTCTCCACTGAAGCCTCGTGGGCTCTTCAGGTGCTGGCAGGTCATGAGTCCTGAAACTATTTCATGGGTGAATGAGAATGGCTTGGATGAGTGAGGAGGCGAAGAAAACACGTTGAACCATTGTTGCATCTCAGCTGAGGGAATAAAAACACACTTCGGTGCAAACAAAGCAAATTCTCAAGCACACACAGGTGTTCTGCCCAATATTGTGAGTCTGTCTGACAAAACCCGGGTTATTTGGCAGAAGGAGGGAAAAGAAGTTACGAGAATAATTGTGATTCTGTTGTAAAGCAAATCGGTCATACCAGTAGCCAGGCAGGCAATTGGAGATTGTTTAAATGGTAAGAATAATAAAACATAAACATTGGAGATGCCACTTACAGGAGCAAACCTTGAGCCATACTTTGGATACGGGTGAGAAAATGTGGAGGAGATGTAAGAATGTGTGCACTGAGCAGGGAAATGGCTAAAGTGTGCAGGTCTGGTGCCTGGAACACCTCTGGGACAATATTCTTATTAATGTGCCCCCACCCTGCCCTTCGCCACTCACTGTAATCACATTCCAGTCCGGCTCTGTGGGAAGGGAGGTGGGAGTGCAAGGACACTGAGCCCAAGGGAGGGGTTGGGGTTGTGTTCTGGAGGGGTGTCTGTTCATCCGTAGGGATGAGGATTTGCATGTTTGTGTAACAGCAGAGAAATGTTGGGTGGCATTTGCAGGCTGCACTGAAGTGATTTAGAGGGAGTAGGTGGCTACTGCCCCAGAAGATGGAAGGGGTTGGCTGACATGAGAAAGTAGGAGGATAATTAAGATGGCAAATATTATTTGTGTTTTGTGGTTGCTGTAGCCAGCTCTTCTGTCTCTGTATCTCTACATACTTAAGTTTTTCTGAGTTCCCATATCTTTGTTTCGTGCAAAACGTTTCTAATTTTGTTTTAAGAAGGGAAAATTCTCACTGATGGGCGGGCACAGAAATGTTTGAAACACGGTTTCTCGGGACATAAACCCAAGAGACAAAAACCATAACGTAAAAATGCTTTTTTAAAATATGTATTTCAAGCAGATTTTTTTGGTTTGTTTTCATAGTCTATGTTATTTTAAACTCTTCAGACTGCCATCAGTATGTCTGGGGATCCTTAGTACGTTCAGTACAGTGGGTTTATGTGATCTGCAAGGGATATAAAGGGGAGAGTCACCCCACAAGGGTGCTCAGAGGAGAATTTTGGAGAGATAATAAATATCGAAATGTGTTGAAATTGTCCTGCTATATTTATGATGCACATTCTAGGAATCAGTAGAGGGGTTTATTTCCCTTCCACTGGTTTTCTAGTTCAATGCAAGTCCTACAAATGGATCAATTGCAAATAGTTTGTAGATATCTGTTGTGGTCACAGAACATTTATCATAACAAGCTGGTTAAGGCATCATTTTGCTCTCTGATGCTATAGCAAGTGACATTTAAAGAAAGACTTGGGTAGAAGAATGTTTAGGTTGTTGGCTTCTAGAAATAAACATTTGCAGATCATATTTACAAAACAGAGTATTTCACCCTCTGTTTCTGAATAATAATTAAATAATTATTTTACAGTGTTCGATTAAATGCAGTGCATTGCTTTCAAAAGTAATATCTTTTATGTTGTTTATCTGTGCAGGAAATCACAAAGTGGCAATTTTTATTACTTACAGTTCAGGTGGAGTCATTCCTCTTGTTTACTGTGGGAGATCAATATGGGCCCAAATTCCCATCCCAGTTCCCTGAACTACCCAGATGATCCTGCCACTGCCGAGCACCAGCCCCCAGCAGAGCCCAGCCAGGGCCTCACAGCTGCTCTGCAAACCCTCCACACACCATGGGAGGATGAACAGTGGGAATCTGGGACATTTCCAGAAATACAAGTTTTGTTTCTTTCCATTCCAGTGGATCTTTAAAGATCCTGTGGTCCAACCCCTCTGCCTGGGGCAGGGACACCTTTCACCAGACCAGGTTGCTTCAAGCTCTGTCCAGCCTGACTGGGGATGGGGTCTGCCCAGAACAGAGACATCCAAGTTCAAAGTGTGAACTTTGAGATTCCTAAAACACTTAAAAAAAAGAATAACCTCAGAGTTTATGTATTTACTTCGGGATGTTGTTTGGGGAATAGCAAAGCCTATAAAATCCATGTAGTGTAGAGCAACACAAAGCAATGGGAGCATTTGTCTTGTATTCCTTCTGCTGTATTTTTAGGGTTTTTTACTAATAACTGTGCTGTATAAAATAGTCTGTGATCTCATTCAGTGACCTCTAAAGTCAGTGAGCTTTTCCACTAAACATAATAAACTTATTGTCAGGCACAGGAGATTAGATGTGATCATGATTTCTAGGCTAAGAAACTGAAAATTGGTCTATATTCATGAATGTGCTGTATAATAGGCTGTTGTAAATCCAGTTGGGTTATTAGGATTTATTACTGAAGGGAAGAGTCATGGTTACATTTAACACACCAGATTCGAGGTTTACAGAAATAACCACTTCTGATAATGCTTGTCTTTTATTACGTGAGAAAATATCAGAAGTGACAGCAAAACTAGTTAAGTCAATATAATTCAAAAGGCAGTTTAAGTCACAAGCCATGAGGGCACCAAGACAAAACTTTTTGTGATATTCTATAATCAGAAGGTATTTTTCCACATCAGCTTTTGCTGTTTTACAGCAAAAGGTGTTTTAAGATTCAGGTTTATTTCTGATTTGCCTCTCCTGGTTTGTTGGTTAATAAATCAAACTGGTTTCCCCCAGCTGAGTCTGTTTTGCCCGTGGCTGTAACTGGGGAGTGATCTCTCCCTGCCCTTACCTTGAACCACGAGCCTTTATCTGTATTTTCTGTCCCCTGCCCAGCTGAGGAGGGGAGTGACAGCAAAAAGAGGTGGCAGTTCAAGTAAGATATTTAACACAATGCACAATACTGGGCATTGCCCTTTTGGGCACTGGAAATGTTAATTAAATCACTCAAGAAAACATGACTAGTTTGAATTGTAATTAATTTTGATTGTATAAAGGTAAACCACAGTGGATTTGAATCACAAAAGCATTACCTAAATGCCCAAAATTGCATCAAGATGTGTCACCCAGCTTTCTTTTTTTGTCTTGGTAAAACTTGAAGTTACGTGGTGTTTTGGAAACAGCTTTGGGAGGCGACAACTCGTTCTTCTGCACGTTGTTGCAATTTGTTTCTGATGTCAAAAATATGGTTTTTTGTAGAGCAGAATGATATTAGAAGTGGAGAATTTTACCAGGAGATGCTACTTGTTGTAATAAACTGCTCTGGAGTTCATCAGTCAAAATGAATGCTGGCATAGGCAGGAATTCTAGCAGACTGTTTTTAAAAAAAACCACACTATTTAGCAAAATTTCTACTCTTTAGCTGTATTAAATGATGGATGGGCATTCTTATCTTGATTTAGGAAGTTAATTGTGTAAACACAACTGCTTTTGTTTTGCATGAGCTCGAGGGATTAGTCAAACCAGGCTCACAGGAAACATTTACAAGGACCTCACCTGACGTGGTGGTGGATTTGAGGTTTTCCTCTCCCCGTCTTGTCCATACACATCGGGATTACAGCCATCAGTGGGTGTGATGTGATGACCAGGACAACTGTCCTGCTGTGTTTTGTTGGCTTTGTGTAATTTTCCTGCGTTATGGAGAAGCTTCCAGGATCTCTTGGCATTGGCCCTGGCTCACCTCTAAATACACAATACCTTTGCCACCTTACCAGTGCTGTACTTAGAACTACTCAAATTTCTGAAAGTGTTTCAAATACTAAACTAAATTACTGAAATATCTAAAATTATTAAATTATTTAAATGGTAAAACATTAAAAATGGAAATAATAAAATATAATTGCCAAGCTCTGCATTGATATTATAGCACTCTACCATTCCCCTCCTGGATGTGATGCTTCCTGAGCCCAGACAACAAGCCATGAACACACAGACATTTCAGCAGACTTCAGCTGATACATTTAGAGTCTTGTTCTGCATCCTTTCCGACTGCTTTGCAGCGCTGACTTGTTAAACCCTTTCCTGTGGCCAGTCCTGGTCAACCCATCTGTGTTCTGTGAAGTTCTTCTGAAGGTCAGACCTCAAAGGCAGTTTCAGGACTGATGCCAAAATGTTTCCACTTTGTAGATGCACTTTTGCTCTTTATCTTTGGTGGGTCACTGGCTGGCTCTGAGTGTTCAGAAGTCATACCCTTGCAAAGTATAATTCAGATATCCATGTGATATTTAATCTGAGAAAATAACCCTTTCTGATCTCTTTGGAATGAATCTTTCAGGTGTACGAACAAGACAAAACAAAAGCCCGTATTGCGTGTTGTTGAAACAGATTATTAAGGGAAAATATTGTCCTGATCAGGCTTGTCAGCCATTAAACCCAAACCAGGATTCTCTCATTTAATCTCTACCACCTCTTGGTTTTGATCTGGGTCTGAATTTCACATGAATGCTGCATAAATATTTTAATGTCTGCGGAATTATGCTGTAAATGGACAGCAGTATTTTAGCCAGCTGGTATACACAATTCATTACTCCCAATTTGTGTCACCTTTTGTCTTGGAAAAGCTCCTTTTTGATTCTTATGTGGTTTTCCTCTTTCTTCTCCTTGATCCCTGCAACTTTTAATAATAGTTGTCAAAAAAAAGAAAGAAAAAACTAACCTTTTCTGTCAAAACAGCCTGTTGCTGTTCATCTAGGTATTAATTAATTGCAAGTATCCCCTCTGTTCTCTCACAGGCAATCAGAGGGATATTTTCCTGTCCCATGCTGTGAGCATCACTTTCCTATTCAAATGACCTTCTTTTATCACTGGTTTCAAGACTGAGGAGCAGAATGGGCCTGTGGCAGGACGTGCTTGTAGGACCTGCTTAAAGGCCAGCTGGGTTCTGCATCCTCCCACAGGTTAAATCTGCCCTGAGGGGCATCCCAGAACAGTCACAGAAATGCTGCTCTTTGACACAGGAGATCACAAGCCCATCCTGCATTCCTTAGATGGGGACCATCATCCACTTAGTGTTTATAATTTACTGAGCCTGCAGCGCTGGGTTAACTGTTGGACTCCATCTCAGAGGCCTTTTCCAACCTCAACTGTTCTGTGGTTTCCTGAGAGCTCAGGAAACTCCAGAAGATTCTTCCACAAATAGTGGAGCACAGCTTAGTTTCACAGGTTGGGTCTTTACACTTCTCTCCCACAGGCAAGATCATTAGAAAAACAAAGTTTTCATTCCTCTCCTTGCTCCTGCAAGATAAAGAGAAAAAGGAGGAAAAAAAAAAAAAAGTTAAAAAAGGACTGTTCACTTTATCCTGGAGAGGTAATATGCATCATGGCACTACTTTAAGATGAGATACTTCCTACCCATTTCACACTTTAGAAATAATTACTTAACACAGTGCAGCCCATTTTATTCACAGTAACTTTTTCTTGGTAATTTGCTTGGTGGTTCTGAAGTGAAAAGCATCATGTGGTGTGGAAAGCAGCAGAGCTGCTCCTGCAGAGCTTTAGTTGTTTGCTTTTTTTTATTTTTTAAATTTCTTTAGGCGTTTGATCATCGTGGAATCGACTCACCCTTAACACTAATTGCTATACTAAAGAAAGAAAACCTCCCTCAAATGTAGTCTATTAGAAACCAGGATGGGAATTGGAAGTTGACTCTTGTTCCCATGGGTTGTGGATTCAGTTGTTCCATTCTTGGTGTTCATGACCGAGGGCAACAAGCCGAGGCTCCATCATTGTTCCTGTTTCAGTGAAATTGTTGATTATTAAAGGAAACGTTTATTTGATGATAATTTTGTAGATAATGCCAGTGGAATTACAGGTTATAGCATGTAAGACCAGACTAGTAAATAGGAAGTGTGGAATGCTGCATTATATTACTACTGAAATCACTACTGAAGTCACTGAAGGGCTAAACTAGTGAATTTATTAGAATAATACTATTCAAAATAGTTGATAATCCTATATATTAAATATAGGTTTAATTTGGGCCACCAAAGCTTTTTCAAGAGGGAAAGAAGCAAACCAGACGTAGAGGTCAGTCAGCACTTTTACCACTTGCAATTAGTTTCTCTAAGCATTTGTCATTAAAAAGGGATTGTGAGCAGCTGCAGATGTCTGTGGAAAACTTTTAGTAGTGCATGATTTGCACTGAGACTTGCAAATTACCATGTGTGTCTTGCTGCAAACTATTACCCATTCCTCAGGGAAAAATCTGTGGTGAATAACTCAGCACAACTCCAGACCAGGAGTTCACCTCCAAAGCCAGTAACTGATAAAGGAAGGCATATCCAGCATAACTTAGGGCTTTAGACTCCACAGACTTTCAGCCCTTCTAAAAATGTGCCCACGTGTCCCATTGGATGAATTTTCAGGGCATGAATAACTTTGGAGCTGGCAAACCAAATTCAAGCCAGTTTTAACGTTCTTTGGATGCCTGGTCTGCCCCTGGTCTCTCAAGTCTTGTTCGGTGTTCTGTACGAGCATCAGAATGAAGGTGGTGCCAGTTGGCATCTGTCTGAGATTGATTTCAGGTCTTGCACTGGAACCACAGGTTTCGGTCTGCTGTGATTTCACTGAACGTTCCTCAACATTTTTTCCACTCCATTTCCTACAGGAAGTCTTTGTGCCAATCTACCAAGAGAACTGTCTTGCTTTGAACCTCTTTTGCAGTATTTGGAGGGGTTTAGTAGTGCCAGAGGATGGAGGTATAGCAAGGAAATTAAAGAAAAAAAAAGATTAAGTAATAATCATTATTATTATTATTATTATTATTATTATTTTCAAAGGCAAAACGTGCAGTGGTTTGGCATGTTGCATATGCATAATTTTTTTTCCATTTCCATTAGCTGTGATTTGGACTCCAGTGGCACTTACCTTAGGAATTTTGATGCCATCATTACCAATAGAGTTAACTTGTCATCCTGCACATTCATAGTAATAACTCTTTTTGGAGGCATTTACGTGCCTGTGCAGGGCTGTTCATTCCATTACCCCGTGGAGCAGGCAGGGATGGTCAAATTAATTACTATCTCATGAATATAGAAGATAAAGGGCCAAATCCAATTAAAGACCTCGGGGTTTCCGAGCTCAGAGTTACAACATGAACATTTTAAGTGAGTTTTTTACCACGGGGGTACCCAAACCTGGGCTGTGCATTGTGGCTGTTGAAAAAAGTGAAGTCACCTCATCCCAGGAGATTCACTGTGCTGAGTAAAGTGCAAACCCCCATCCCCTTTGGATCTTGAAAAGCAAGATAGGGCTGGAATGAGAAGGCTTTTTCCAGCGTGTGCTCTGTCCTGAAGACATATCTTGATAGGTATTTTATTGAAAGAAAACTGAAGCGATGTTCTAAATATCATAGAGATTATTCTAACCCCTATATTTTTATTTTAATGTTTGAGTATCATGTAGGGCTTCAGGCTGATTCCCTTTATACCTCAAGACTGGGTACGTGTTCACCTTTTGCACTGACGCTGAGCTGTGGTGCAGATTGGCAGGAGAGGGTCAGAGGGACTCCGGGCACCGGTGCCCACCCCAGGTTATCTCACCTGGGGACTCCAGGCAGGGCTCTGAGGGCAGCTTTGCATTAATTTGTCCTTTTTGAATCCCCCAAACTCGCACTGCTGCCTTCAGGGGTAGAAGGACAAGTCCCTTCCCTCCCCTGCTCCCATTTCGCCCACTTAATCCAAGTCATCTGCTTGACGATTCCAAAAATAAATCTTCTATTCGATGGAAATTTGGAGTGTCCATGAAAAATGAATGTTCCAATCATTCAATGGAAATAATGGTAAAACTCCTGCTGGCTTGAGAGGGAGCACAGAGAGGCTTTGTAAATGCACTAGTTATCATTTCAGGAAAGGTCTTTATTTTTATGCATTTAATTTTATTCTAATAACAGAACAAAACCCAAAAGTTTTTTCTGATTTCTCCAAGAAGAAATAAGGACTCTAATCAATCTGTAGAAATAAAGGATTAGTTTATGCCTAATTAGTTTGGAATAGCATTTCCAAAGGTTTGGGTTTTTTTTTTTTTCTTTTCTGTAAAAAAAAGGCTGTTGATGAAAATGTCACAGAGTTATTTTCAACAGGCTTTTGCTCAGATATCCCACATGGACATTCTGTTATTTTGTGCTGGCTTTTACACTAATGCCCTGTAATTGTGTTTTACTTCCTCTGATTAACTGACAAGTAATTTGAATGGATATCACTTAGCACACTGATCTGAGGCAGTGACAGGAATAGACCCCAGCTTTGCTCTGTAAAATAGACAGAGCTGGTCCTTTGCTCCTGCATTCTTTTGGAAGTCTGGTTGGAGTTTAAAAAAAGTTCTTTTATTTGGGGTTTTATGTGGTTTTGTTTCATCCCTGTTGCCTCGTGGCTGTGATGTCCCACATGTGGACACCAAGAAGAAGCCTGTACTCAAAGTGAAAGATTAATTACTGTAATGAGGATTGAGTTATCTTCCTTCCCAGGCTTCGCTCTGTCTCCAGTCATTCAAAGCAGGAGCTGAAGTTGTGGCACTTGTCCAGTTAAAGCTCACCCTCATTGTCTGCTGGCGGGTGGGGTGTCCACAGGAGATGTCGGGGTGAAACCCTTGTTTGCAGACACATCTCACTGCCCTCAGAAGGTTTGACACATCCACCGACGCTGCGTGGGCTGCACAGTGCATTGCCAAGCAGGGTGTCAGCCCTGGGAAGCAGCAGCGCTTCCAAATAACCATTTCAAAGATTGTTCCAGTGTAGACTGTAATTAAAGGTGTTCAGAAACAGGTTGGAGGACAAAGAACGTGCAAAAAAAAAAAACCAAACAAAACAAACCCCAGCCTCTACCTCGGTGGCTTGGAGGGAACTGGCAAGGTAAGGGAAAAGAAAGGAGCAATTAATTGGAAAAAGCATTTAATTCTCTGTTATAAGAATTGAGTTGGCATTGAGTTTGAGCTGCCTACAGTGATGAACACATTTTTGATTAGATATAAACAAAACTCATTTCCTTGTGGATCATCCAAGGGATATGAACATGATGCAATTAAAGAGAAAGAAATGCAGATGTAATAGCCAATACACATCCCATACAGAAATCTATTGGACAGTGACAGATGCAGCCAACTAGTTGAAATCCTGTTTTTCGGTGATATTTGATAATCAAAGCACTTTAAGTGCTCAAAAAACCCAGTTCTGTGCCTCTTAGTTGCCTCATATTACATCAACTTTTTAACTGATAAAATTTGAACAGAATGCTTTATAGGATGTTTATTAGTAACTATTTCATGACTTAGGAACAGTATTATGCTTAATAGAATAGGCTTTTCTCAAGAGCTTTTATTAGAGTGGGCAAATTTTAACATTTTTCATTTACATAAGTCCTTCACTACAGGTTTCCATATCTGAAGGGAAAGAAAAAATGTGTCCTCTCTGCTTTTCCTCCAGTTATTTTAGATTAGGAGAATGCATCAGGAGCCATTTAAAAGCAGATTGCAATTTGCAGCTGGAAAGCAGCTGGTGGTTAAATGAGGAGTTTGTACTGGACCCTTTGCAAGTAGAAGTCTGTGAAGAAATTAGAATAATTTTGAATTCTGGAGTAAACATTTCTGACCTTCTAAATGGAAGCATCTGCAAGATTTTATTTATATGATGAGTGGGGAGATTCTCAGCTGGTGTCAATTAGTGTGGCTTCAGTGAAGCTGATGTTTTTATCACAGTTTACATCATGCACATTTCTTTCCTCAGAAATTCTATTTTTTTATATGCTTTTAAGTGTAACAGCATCAATTTTCTGTACTGACATTTTCTGAATAGAAATAGGCAGTTTCTTCTATGAAAACCCTTATGTTTTCCTCTGAGTAAGCATTGCAAAGGAAAAAGATGCTCTTTAATTACAAGAAATATTCTGCCAGATTTAAATTTTAATATATATATTGTTACCAAGTCAGCCCCTCAAACAGAAAGGAGTGAGGGGAAGGTTCCCAGACATCAGCTCTCAAGGGCATGAGGACAGAAACCCGGAGCAGGAGTAGACTTGCATGCTAACACTCATATCTCCTGCAGTGCCAGGGATCATTTACACACACCCTGCCAGAGATTTCTTGAGGATGTATCAGAAAACCTGGCCCAGGTTATCAGTCCTGGCTCTCCCAACTGCATTTCCTTGTTTCCCCCTGTTATCAGCAAACCTCAGTTCCAAACGAGGCTGGTGTTGAGGAAGCTCAGATTAGAGAAATGCAGCTAAACTGGTGGGGTTTGGTTTTTTTCTTGGTTGTGGTGTTTCTGTGCTCCAGCACCCTCAGCCTTTCCTCACATTCAGTTGGGCATTGCTCGATCCCATCAGCCAAGTCACTTAAAACACATCAACAACGTTGAGCCCAATGTCAGTCCCTGAGAGACCCCACTTGGGACAAGCTGCCAGTTTGGAAAGAACCTGAGACTGTAAAGATCCAGTGCTGAGCCTGAATTATGAAGTGTGTTTCTCTTAGACAGTGAGGAGAAAGCAAATTATTTTCAAGACCTCAAAATATCACATCCTGGAAGGACTGGAATATCTTTTGTGGAAGTTTGTAAAAAAGGCACCCTTATGACGCTGTATTTTTTAATTCTCTGGAAAAAAATCATCCAAACCTCATCATTTGTCCAAGACACAGTCTCCAGACTGATCCTTAGGAGAGCTGGGTAGTCTTTATAGTTATTAAGTAGGCAGTTTATCTCAAGTAACTTATTTTTATTTTTAAGAACTAATCATCAAGTACTGCAATATCCCCTCCATTGCTGATGGAGAGGAGCAATCCCATGTGGTGATTTGTATTCCATATTAAAACAAATATACAAGACAGATGGGTGCTCTAAAAGTGCCTGTCACTATATATTTAGTATAGAAGGAGCTGAAATAACTAGATTTGATTCAGTATTTCTGGATGGTAAAATTAAATGGGATGGTCCTTCCCCGAAAACTGTCACTGCTTTCTCGACTGGCAGTGTGTGCTACGTTATAATCTGAGTTTAATTAAATGACACAACTCTTAAGTGATGGCAGGATATTCTTGCCTTGAGGAAGAATTTCTAGTAGTGCATGGCTCTCCCTCCTTCCAAAAAAACCCCAAACAATGCACATGTTTTACCGAACGAAAATCAGTGAGATTTGGGAGTCACATTTGCCTCGTCCCTTAGGAAAGTCCCACCAGTTGCCTTTTCTGAATTTTTGGTACCTCAGAATGCTGTAAAATCCAGTCTCTCTAGAAGATCAGGACTGTGCCCTCACCACAGTGATCCTGGAAACTCTAGTTAAAAAAGACACAGAAATGCAGAAATATTCAGTGTATCATCTCCAAGTGAAAAAAATAAGATCACCAAACCCCCCAAAATTGCTGCCCTTGTTCTCGAGAGTGAAAAAGTTCTCCATCTTAGGCAACTTCTAATATCACCATAAATATAAATTCTTCAGCCAATTCTTTTTTTTTTTGGAAGCTTAGATGCCAGTACGTGATTATGGGTAAATATCAATTAACAGTGGCAGCTGCCACTTGGGAACCAGTGTGATCAAGCCCTAATCCTAACCGGTGTTTCAAATCAAACTGCAGTCACTGGCAATGTTTCTGAAAATCCCTGGTTATTGCCAAAAGACAAGAAGTGGTTACTGCAGTGAATTATGCAAAACAAGAAAAATAAAGCCACAAACCAATCAAAGTGAAATAATCCCCTACACACAAGTTTTGCCACTTTGGACAAGAGAAAAGAAGAAACTACACATGGCTGATATTGAACAAACCGCTTAATTCACCGATTCACCACTTGAAGGCATTCAGATATTGTGCTGATGTTGCCTGAATGTAAAATATACATAAATTATAGCAAGAATACCTTCCTAAACCATTCACAGATGCAGTTTTCATTATTTATTTCTTTTATTTCATGCTTGGTCTTAACTGTGTACAGATCTAGATAAAACTTGCTTGGATCCAGGCCAAGGATAAGATCTGTGCACCTCAGGTGCTGATACTGTGTCCAGCTCATGACCCATTTTGATTTTATTGACTTTATTTACTCTCTGGCACTGCAAGTTTGGGGCTTCCCCAGCTCTCTGCACAGTTTTGTCAGTTATGCTACACTGGAACCAAATTCACTGGTCACAAGGTAATTAAAACCCGCTGAAAGGAAGTGAATTTTTATGCCATAGGAGGTGTCTCTGTAGCAAGGTTGAAGCTGGAGAACAGGTGATTGCAAACCTCCAATGTGGTTACTTAGAATAGACTCTAAAACCAAAGTAATTTGTAAGAATAAACTTACAGAGCTGAGTGAAACAGTAATTCATGTTCATACCGTGCTGCCAAGGGACTTCCTGCCATTTGATTTTTCCATAATTTGATTTATTGTAATATGTCCTCTTCAGCTCATCCGTACAGGTACCACACAGGTTTTGCAAAACTTGTTTCCCTGTCCCATCTCCCTAGCAAACAGCTAGGATTTTCAACTTCTAGTGAAATTTAGTCTCTACTTACCTCTCCTGTAACATGTAGTTTAGCCTTTTCCTGACCCAAAATTAATCATCTTCTGCCAGAAGGGGAATATGTATTGGTATGTTTAAACCTGGATTTCTATTTAAAAGCACTGATGTCTGTTGTTCAAAATGTTCTTCCTCTTACTACTAAGCTTCTCTTCATCACTTTTAAAAGGGCTACTGAACATGAGCGCAGTTTTAAAAGAGTGATGTTGTTCAATGTTTAAAATAAAATATTAGGACGGATATATTTTTGAGCAGCAATTTACACCTTAATAAAACACTGTGATATTGAAGTTCTGAATAAACTGTAAATGATGGAACCCTCTACCCATGGGATGGTGACAATATAAAAATATATCAAGATTTGGTAGCTTTTGGATCAATAGATAATCTCTCCACCTGTCTCCTGGAGGCTGAGTTACTGGAAACAGTAGTGAGAGTGTCTCGGACATGCAGCCCAGAATGTGTTGGGAGCCGGAGCTTTCCCAGATATTTTGGCTTATATATCGAACAGAGGAATGTGGGAAAACACTGGTCCCAAAACTTCTTACGTAGTTTTAGTCCACTGTTCTTATTAATCATATTATTATTGTTAAATTGAAACCCTGAGCTTCTAAATGATGCCCTTCAGAGGAAGAGGACAACGCCACTCTCTGACATCACTCATGTGGTTGTCGCATGTGGGTTTTGTCCGGGAGGTTCTGTTGCAGGTCTGCAGTTGCTGCACTTCTTGTGTGTTCCTTGGCAGTCCCTCCCCTTCTTTTGTAGGTCACTACTGCCAGCCTTGTTCATCTGGCATTGATTATAATTATTATTTTTTTAATGACATGCTCAAAATTGTGGGTTTGCATCTCACGCAACTCTGAAGCGACCCTAACTTTTCAGTACAAGGATATTCATTACAGTAACGTCTATCTTTCAAATAATACTTTAGGAAGTAGCAATTTTAGCTGTTTCATGTGCTGAAATTTAAACTCTGTGTTTTCCATATTGGTGGTATCTGGAATTATTCAGAACCATCAACACAGTTCCAGTCTGGAGCATCTTCTTCCAAGGTTGACTGTATCTCATCCAGAAGGCACCGGGTCTCTGGGCTGATTGGCCTGGCTGTCCTTGCCTTGACTCTCTGATATTCTCCAGGGTTAGAAAACAGTGTCCTTTTAAGTACCTTTTGCTGATCAAAAGAGTTCTGTAATAAGAAAATCGTGGGATATAAATGTCCTTAATGGTTGTGATAAATATTTTGGGAGTTTTATATTTTACTCCGACAGTATAAACTGTGAACAGCTCATGAAAAGAAAAGAAAGGAGAGTAAAAAGGTCTTTTTTCAAAAGGAAAAACAGTGCTATATCAGCAGAGATCATTCTAGCAGATGCCCAAATTTTTTCCCATCCTTAAGTACTTTTTGTTATTAATTTATTTCTTTCCCTAACTAAATGAAGTCGAAGTTCCCAGTATAACCGAGTGCTTACCTTAATATTTCGCAATTTTAACTCTGAAGCTTTTCAGACTTTGCTTAATATAAAGAGGAAAGCTCTTGTATTCTATCTTTGTTTTAGTGTTCAAGTAACACTGTTGACCCTGGTTGTGACTACAGGCATTTTCTAGAGTGACAGGGCGATCAATACCTGGATTTCTTCCACTTTCCAGACACGGGTGTATTGAAAAACTACACAACTTCTCATGCCACGTGGCAAATCGGGCTTAAAACCGCTTGAAAATCATATTCAGGGAGCTGGATCCTACATTATGTGATCTGAGAGAGGGACTGCAGCTTTGGGGGCAGAGATGCAATGGAGGACCCACTCCTGACCTGGGGGACTCTGCAGGCAGCACAGCCCCCCGGCAGGATCCCGTGGGAATTGGCTCCTCCTGAGCAGCTGGGAATAAACCAAACAGGCAGGGGAAAGCTCTGAGGAAATTAGGATGGAAGTAACCCAGACTGAGAGAATTGTTTGGAAATATCTCGAGTGCAGGCACTATGCAAACACTGTTAATGGTCACAAGAAATCAGGGGCTTGATTAATATATTCTCCCGTAGCAAAGTTCTCATTACACCATGAATAGATGTAATTCTGTCCATAGGAACTCTGAATACTGATATTTTGACATTCAAGGACTTCTGTGCATTTCTCCTCCTTCTCTTTTTAACCCAATGCCAGCAGCAATTTTTGCTTCCTTTTTAGCCCAAAGTGTCTTTCTTCTCTTTGTGGAAAAAGACTAACGGAGAAATGGCAAAAGCCTCAATTCTAAGCTTTATGGTTTTTTCAGGAAACCACTAAATTCCTTTCCATCTCTTCTAGGAATGAAGGCCAAAAAATTATCACAGAGCAACAATAATATAAGAGTATTTAAGGACTTAAATAAATAAACTTTAATAAACTTATATTTTCAGCACAGAGCAGATGGTGTTTGACAGACCTCCCTGAAGCTCTGTAGCATCACATGCCACGCTAGTTATTTTTCAATAATGTGATTTACTAAACAAATTTCTCCTTCTTTGAAATCCTACGGTGAAGAAGGGGGTTTGTGCACAGATTAAAAGGCAGGAGCCATTTTATAAGGAACAGGTGAAGGACACCTAAAATTCATGGATAAGTAAAAAATTGTGCAGAATATGAGACTACACCCGTGTTTTTATGTGCTAATAAAATATTGACATTGAGAAAGCTCGACTGGGTCTCCATCCACTTGGTTTGGGAGCCTGTTTTCCAGCACAGGCTGGTTCATCCCATTTAGCATCTCAGACGGCAGGTGGGCACGATTTGGGCAATTGCACAGAGCAGTTGGGAACAGGCTCTTTTCTGTTCTGGGGGAAGAGGGGACCGGCCAGATGGGTATTGACAGTCTGTGCTGTGTGGCCTAAGGGTCTTAGAAGGGCTCCCAGTTGTTTTGTGTTTCACAAATAGAGATACTCCAAGGGCCACTGTTCACGAAACACTGTTAATTTAAAACTAGACTCAAAAAGTTACAGGATAAATTGGAAGAGAGGCCTGGAGCTGTTGGCTACCGCGGGCTTACTCTCAGTGAGAGTTTCCTCCTATGAGCAGTACAAAACACCCAGATTAGGAACCTAAATTACAAACTTTGAGGTCAATCTCAAAATTTCTACTTTTTTTTCCCAGTGGCCAGGAGCCTTTGCTCCCAGATGATGCAGTTTATCAAATGCTTAATTTACACAGTGTCACTGTATCCCATAGCTGACTACCCTGGAAGAAGTCCCAGGTTCCTGTTCAAGGATGACTTTCTGACCCCCCTAAATGGGTGCCAGGCATTAATTGCTTGACCTCACCACGTTGGTGGTGAACACAAAATATGTCTGCCCTGCATGGGATCAGTGAAGAAGAATTGTTAATGAGTTGTTTTGTTTGAGGGCTGTAAAATACAATCCCTCTGTTAAGTATCATGTTGTTTACCTTGTGTTAATATTCACAGCAATTTTCCCCAGTTTAGCAAATTATTCCCTGATTTTATTATAAAGGAAAAGAAAAAAAAAAAGCCAAACAAAGGTTATCTTTGCCCTAGAAAAAATGTCTTAACTTATTTTCTGTGGCTATGGATCTTTCTGAGACAGTCCATTAAAGCTTTAACAATGAGAAGGAAGAGGAGAATTTAAACAGTATTAAAGAAATTAGATTATTTGACTGGGAAAATAAAGCATCCCAGAACAGTGATGTCACCAAGGAAACTTGGTTCAGCAAGTGCCCAGTGCACAGCTGGAGTAATTGTCTCCAAGTTTTCTTAGAATACAGCTTTGTAGTCCAACTAGAACCTGGCTGAGCCTGGCTCATCTGGCAGTCCCTGCTGCCCCATTCCAACAGCCAGGAGAGGCTTCCTGTACCAACCTCATCAGCCTCAGCTTTATTGGGAACTATCAGCCTAAAAAGCAGGCCTTGATTGTGTGCACGTGTGGCAGCTGCTGCCTTGAACAAAATACCAGGGACTGAATTCAGGACGTTTAAAACTAAAAGCCTGTGCTGACACTGCTTAGGGTACAGAGATGAAGTTCTTCAGCTGGGGACCAGAAGAACTCAGTCAAAGGAGGAAGGCAAGAAAAGTGAGATAAAAATATCACCGGGTGACACAGATGCCTCCTCTTGTGTGATAGCAAATGCTTTCTCTCTCTGCTTTCTGGTGTCAATTTGTGTGATTAATTGCAGAATTTGTAATGGATTCTTTTTAGAGAGCTAAGAGGTAAATTTATGTTTTGTATCAAATTCTGGTGGCACTTGATATTGTTGTGTTTGAATTTCTAAATGAAAAAAGGGGATGGGCTTTTGCAGATTTCTAAATGATCATAAAAGGTTTGGCCTCGTGTCATAATTAGAATTACAGGCAATAACAGCAAGCAGGCATTCTCTGGAATGAATGCTTAAAGCAAGGGCTGGAACAGAGGCCACTTGCCAATGTAGAGCTGATAACCGTGCAGTCCATGTGAGGGATCACTGCTGAAAGGGTTTGTTTAATCCCCATCCCACCCCAAAAGTGACTTCTCAATAGTTCCCAGAAAAGTATGCTATTAGGCTCAGCTGGAGATGGAAAATCGCTCTTAATCATATGCAAGGAACAATTCTAAATAGGAGTATTTGAAAACAGCCTTGGGAAGGAAAGACTACTGCCAGGGAGAATGGAAGATCATTTTGATTCTTGATGAAAAGCTTTCAAACAGAGTTCAATGTGTAAGAGATGTGACAAATCTTTAGAGAAGCAGTTTTCTCTTAAGAGAAAGGTAATACAGCTAACAAAGTCACTTAATGCTTTTTGTGTCATTGAACCTAAAAAAGTATTTTTTCCCCATTGGTTACTGGCCCGAAAAAGCTTTTTTTTCCCCCCTTTTTAATCTTCGTGAGGAGTTTTGCTTTGAGACTTCCCGCAGGAAAGTGTTTTAAGTGGAATTTTTCTTTATACTACACCTAATATCTGCCAATATGATTCCTGCTACAGGCGTAGGGACCATTTTCCTTCTGTCCTCAAGCTGTGTTGCTGCTTATTATCATGTTTAACATTCCCAGTGCCTGGCACGATGGAGATTAGAAATTCTTAATATTCATTTTATAGTGAAAGGTCTTGCCAGATTTTTGGAGTATTAACTATAATATATGCACATAATATAGTGGTGGAAAAGTTCTGAACTCTGCGGTGAGTCACCTTAATCTTTGTTCTTATCGCTTTAGGATTGTTTTTAAATAATCTTCTGTGCCTCCCTCACATAAACATGTTAAAAACACTACGTTGGAAATAACAACTTGATGGAAGCAAACAGAAAAAGATGCACAGGTTTCCTTTGATGAGTCTTTACTATTCTTTTTGAAAGTGTGTGTTATCCAGAGTATCTTCCTCTAACTCTGTAATTTTGGTTTTGTTAACAGACTGGAAGGAAGGAGAAGGGGGACCCCCTCAACATTGCCATAGACAAAATGACCAAGAAAACACGAGACCTTCGAAGACAGGTAAGCTGTGACTTTTCTAATGCTTCTTGATTTTCCAATGGAAATCATAAACTCTTCCACTAAGGACTGGCTTTGCCACTTGCAGAGATATAAAGTATCGGTGTCCTTATTTAGACATGGCACCACATCACACATGACATTAAGCAAAGTGAGGAGCATTTCCTGAGAGAAAAACAAACAACAGGGAGAATGGAATGTGTTCCAAGTGTAACCCCCGATGTCCTACTGTGTGGGAGGGCGGGCAGATTGGCCAGGCCTTCAGTGCCTTTGCAGCCCAGCAACCCCAGTCATAAAAACACTGGCATATGTGCTTATGCATTTGTTGGAATACTGTCATGGAAATAACAGGAAAGATGAGGGGAACATGGAAAAAAAATTATAAGAGTAGAACATTTTCAAAGAAAACTTCCAAGGTACTGTATTAAATAAAGAGTTCAGGAGGATACAGAGAGGGTTAATAAATAAGAAGCTGCCCAGAGAGATGGTGGATTCCCTATCCCTGTAAACATCCAAGTCGGGTTGGATGGGGATATAGTTGAGGATAACCCTTCCCATGACACAGGGAACTGGACCAGATGACCTCTGAAGGTCCCTTCTAACCCAAATTATTCTATGATTTTATGAATAACTGCAAAACATAGTTTAAACCATAATGAAATTTCTTATATTACATTTATCGTTGTGATTTGTAATAAGACTGAAAGGTTAATTCAAAAGGCTTGAGAGGGAAAAGAATTCAAAGAGACTGGCAAACAAGAGAGAGAAATCCTTTATAAGTTTCTTTAAGCCTTTAAGTTAAGGCAGGGCAGATTGCCTCGTTTTATCTCTTTCTTCTCCTTTTGAGATGATCTCAATTATTCATTTTCTGTAAATAATAATAATAATTGTAATAATAACAACAAAAGTAAAGCTGCAAGACCAAGCGAAGACTTAAATGTATCTTCAGATGCCTATTTGCAACAAGATAGTTTCGGAAAGAGTGGCCCCTGTAGGTGTTTTGGAATCAGTGCTCTGCACTGCTAAAGCTCAGCTCATTCCAGCTCTTACTTCACTCTCAGCAAACGTGTTTGAAGATCATATTGTGCAAATAATAAACCCATTGCAATGGACTTGCAGACAATATGAATCACTGACTCCCCTATATAGAGCCTAGAATCACATCTGCTGCTCAGCTAATGACAGAAGAAGGATCTCTGCTGTTCTGACCTCCAGATTTGTGGGATCCTCAATCCTGCAGTGGAGCTGGTACCATGTGTTGCCTCCCACCTCTGTTCCTACTGCTCCAAGGAAGTAGCAGACTAACACATGAGTGGCTGTTCTGTGTGAGGCTCTCAGCAGTTGCCTGAATTACTCATCTCCAAAGCCAAATTTACTCTGAAACGTGATGTAAAAATGGCACCTTTCTTAATAAACTGTCTGCTTCTCGTGTATATTCAGCCCCATGGTATATTCAATCTCAGGAGGGTTGGAACTCTGTATGTGGGTAAAGGGAAGCACATAGGAAGTATTTTCCTGCTTGGAGATGAAGCTTTTAATATGGGTTCTGATATTTATGGAAGTTTATCACGTAGGTATAATGTTTGTTAAATCACGGCAGTTGCTGGTAAACCAATCAATATTCGATCATAATTGTGCTGGGTTTGCACGAACGTGGGGGAAGGAGGAGCCTTTGCTTTCCACAGTGAGCGTTCCGGCTGTAAATGATCATCCTTCAGGATCATGATCGGCGTTCTGCTTCATCAAACGCGTAATCAACAGTGCACCCGTGTGTGCCTGCCCAGGCCTGCCTGCACACACCCCCTGTAAACTGCAGAGTGTGGGGATGTCACCGAGGGCTTGGTGCAACGGCGGGGGAGAGAGGCTTCAAGATTGAGAAGAAACGAGCCAGGCTGGGATTACGGAGTCACACTATTTCAGTCTTTCTATTTCCAGCTAAATCATTGGAGAGACAACCAGCTTTGGATACCATAATGCCTTCTGTTTTAATGAATCCCTTTCGAAGCTTGCTTTTCAGACTTTTGAAGCTTAATGTTAGCACCGTAAAACTAGACAATCTACAGCATACGTCTCGGTGATGGAGAAGATGTATATATTTCATTTGATAGTCAGGCTCCCTTGCAAGTCTGCAGTAATCACCCATCTAAGACTGATTTTCCTTTCTCTCCCCTTGTTACTTAGCTCTTTATTTCTGAGATTTGATTTCATTATCTACAGAGCACGCAGACATGTGAAATGATTGGGGATGGAACGCACGGTGCTAAAATTCCGCCTCACAATTTACAGTCACTTCAATATTTCTTATTCTGATGGAATTACATCTTTTAAACTCATCATTTAAACTCTCCTGGGCATTGGGAAACTATTATGGAGATCTAATTATATGTCTTACTATAAACTGCCAGTAAGAACATCAACCTAAGTCAGACTGAACAAGTTCTTGGAAGCAGACACGTCCCACCAGCCCGTAGCTCACTGCTGCCATTTCACATGATTTTCATAGAAGCACAGAATGATTTGGGTGGGAAGGGACCTTAAAGACCATCTAATTCCAACCCCCTGCCACGGGCAGGGACACCTTCCACTAGCCCAGGTTGCTCCAAGCCCTGTCCAACCTGGCCTTGGAC
>JAYRBT010000139.1:70042905-70053228 GCA_036023395.1 Myiotriccus ornatus | reverse complement strand
GTCCCTTCCAACCCAAGCTACCTCATGATTCTAGGAAGTATTACCCAAGTTTTCATCTTAGGCTCAAATCTTAAATATTTTTATTTAATATATCCCAGCAATTTGTAGTTTGAGTGTCCAAGTGTGATACGTGCTTGAAATGTTAATCTCTTTGCTCTTTAATCCATCAAGACACAACTGATGGCATTACTGTCCACATCCCCCAAGTTACCATTTTTTGATCACCTTTTCATGTGACGTTCTTTGCAGAACTGACTGGGACTTTCTCTTCTAATGGTCACTGCCTTGTTCTCCAGAACTCAATTTCACAGCACGTTGGAGGTGACACACTTTAACTGCAGTGGAGAAAACTTTATTTTCATCCCTTTCAATTAAATTAATACCTGTTTGGGAGTGCTCTGCAGGTGCAAACTGGAGTTGGGTTGCAGTGCACTTGAAATGGAAAATGGTGAACAAGGTGCTCCTTGGTAAACTTTTGTTGCAGACGCTGCCAGGCTTTATAAAGTTTAACAATCTGTTAGAGTCGTTCATCTCCTGCTGTGACTTTACCTTCCAGTGTCAGGATTAGACATTTAATTCTTTACTAGACCGTAAGTAGCACTGAGACATTTTGGTTCTAAAATTGTTATATAGCCACGGAAAACATCATTTTGGTGGGCATTTAACCTCTCTGAGCTCAATTATAGCTGTGAACCGACAATGATAAACCAGCCCTAAACAGTGCTTAGAACAGTACAACATGATGCTATCAAAAACAGCAACTGGACTGTGCACCATAAACTGACTAAATTGACTGAACTGCAAAGACATAAAACCTGCCTTGTGCTACACCATTCGTTGCCTTTAAAAATATTTGCAGGTTTTGATGTTTTCATTCTATATTTTTTTTGTTGGCCACACTGGCAATTTTATTATTTTTTGTAGCTTTACGTTGATTAATAAAGTTTTCTTTGTGACAAAATGAATTAAGCAAGACCTTAATTTAATGTGCTTCCCCCTCTAACAAATGAAGTTTCATGGAGTGGAAACTACCCACGCTTTGAATTCACCTCTAGCTTAAAAATTCAGTGTTGGGGGGGGGAATCCTAAAGCATTGTCTTATGAGTAATAGCTTTTGTCATAATATTTACATCAGAACGCAGCATAAATGAAGGCATTGCAGAGACATTTGTTAGTGTAGGTACGTCCACAAGCTCTCGTGCTGGTTTTAGAATAAAACACGATGTGCTTTTGCTGCTTTTTTAATGAGCATTTAAATTCGAGCCACAGATTTCCTCCATTCCCTTCCAAGCTGATGTTACCTGTGTGGAACAGTGAAATCCCTGGATCCAAAGCCATCACTTCGGCTGGACTTTGTTGTGGTGTGCAGAGGAACTCACAAGATTAGTTTTCCAGTAGTTATTTACCTTGATGAATGGCCCTAATTGGATCAAACAGACTGGTAATGGGGAGCCAATACTTTCAAATGTCTCGTCTTGTGCCATTAATATTACCTTGTCATGTATCCATTTGAGCTGTTGGATGAATGTCTTGCCTTCACACTCCTGTCACATTTAACAAATGATTTTGTCAAGTCATTCTTTAGAGCTTGTGGTGAAGGATGGCAAAATTTGTGGTCTCCTGTGTGCATAAAACCCATTAACTACACCTTTCAACTTCAATGCAAGGGCATCCTAAAACTCAGATAACAAATTTCTAAAGAAATTATAATGCCTGTTTACAAGAGGGGGCAGAAATATGCTACTGATATCTGTGATTAGCACAGCAGAGGGAAATAGAATTCATTAATTTTGTATTTATCAAACCTGTGACAGTCGGAATTCAGATTTATTTTTTTCAGCTGCTGCAATTATGAACCTCAGAAGGCAGCACACAGTTGCCATTAGAAATGAGATACCCATTTAATTCATTCATTTTGATTCAGATGGAACTCTAGTGTATATTTGCTGGGTGAAACCCCAAATTGCTGGTTCGCTGATGCTTTTGCTGTCCTTTTTATTGATTTGTAGACTGAAGGTATTTAACACTGACAAAAATAAGCTGCTTCCTTGAACATCCCGAGATCTTCTTAGAATTCCGTGGGGAATACTGTTATAGCCAGATCTATAACACCACATTAACTGTGATTAAAAGTTGAGTTGAATAAAACCCTTTGGAACAGATACATCCTTATGGAACAATGCAAACAGAAAAGCATCAGCGTTCATTTAGCATTTTAAGTAAGTTTTTCTCAGTGCAGTGGACTGTAGGTTTTACTGACACGTTGAACATGAGCAAGTGGATTTTCTTAAGGATTTTTCACTGAGTAGGAGATGGAAACCACGTGGGGTTTTCAAAATCTTTGTGTGTTCCTTTGGAAATGCCACCATTTGGCCTGTTCTGGAACAATGGGCATCAAAGTCTAACTACAGGCACACGAGTGAGGCATCTGACTTCAGAGCACACATCTGCAAAAGGTGATCAAACAGATTTGTGATGCACCTTTCCTGGCAGTATCTCTCCCTTAGTGCTGGCCATAGGTGAAACCCTTCATTTAGTAGGGAATCACAGAATGTCCTGAGTCAGAAGGATCACTGAGTCCAACTCCTGGTTGTCCTGCACAGGACAACCCCAAGAATCTCACCATGTGTCTGAATTTTTAAGTTGGAGGATTGATGTACATAGTGATTGGAAATCTATCAGCTACAGAATGCAGGGTGCTGTGCTGGTGCACTATTCTCTAACTCTTATCATCTTAGAATATGGTTTTTTTTGCAATGTGTTGATGTGTTTGAAGCAATATTAGTGTTTATATGGAGAAATCTCTTCATGGATAGGGATCTCATTGTGTGAGGTGCTGTGCAAACAGACCCAAAGCATGGTCTGAAAGAGCTTTTAATGTAAGAATAAGATAAGAGTCAGCAAGTGGATAGCAGCAGATAGAGGAGAGGAGAGGAAAAAAAAGAAAGAGTGAAAGATGTAAATGTAATGGGTGGTGGCAAACACACACCAGCTTCCTAACTCCTGGCAGGTCTCTGATAGATTCCTCTTCTTTTCTTTTTGTCCTTTTCCTCTGCCTGTTTGTATGTGTTACTGACTTAGCTATTCTGAGTCCCTTTAATCATTTTGGAAGTGGAAAAAAATATTCTGGGTAGAATCAGAGTAGAATTAATTTTTCAGGGGGATCAAGTTGTGCTGGGTTTAATACACTGACTGCCGTAGTTGTGAGAGAAAAGGGAGCACCTCACACAAACACATATATGATATTTTGCTCTGCTTGTTTTTACTGCACTACTCAGGGATTGAATGGAAATTCGATGAAGTTGGCTTTGCCCTTATTCAAATAGGGCTGAGAATTGCTGCCATCAAGCAGCAAATACATCTCGGTGTGTTTACAGTACCTAACAATATACCAGTTCTCAGTATGATTAGGTGTTTTGATGACACCTTGTCTAGCTAAAGCTTTCTTGTCTGGACTGCAAAATAGAGAAAATTACCTTTCTGGATGTTTCATCTGACTAAAAGTGCATGATTTAAGGAGACTAATGGCTACCCAGGCCTGCAGGCTGAATAGCTCCCAGCTTGTGTTCCAGTCCACAGTTTTTCATTCTTAACAACCAAAAAGCTGGGGAAGGCATACTCAAAATGTTTCTGATCCACAATCATACAGAGCAATTATGCTTCCAGGAAGAATTATTTAAGATTTCAGTCATCTTTCTGGCTGCCTTTCAAATTTTAGTGAAGTTTGACACTAATGAGTGGTTATTAATAAGGTAGAGAAGAAGTTAGTGGCATTATTCTTACAGTAATATTGTTCCAAACAGATGTTTTCATGAAGTAACAGGTGTTAAATCTTCAGTAACTTGTAGGATGTGGGGGTTTTTTCCCTTTGTAATAAATTACGGTATGTTTTCTAATCTGCCTGGAAAATGCTTAAAAGGGTTTTATGTTTATACGTGTTGAAAGTATTTGAAAAAGAATATGAAGCACAAGGCATCTGAAATATTAATTATTGGATAGAATTGTATTCAGTGCAGGAATTAGAGAAGGCTTAGAAATATTCAGGCTGATATTTTTTATGGTTGCCTGAAGTTAAGCTCCTTAATCCCTATTTGGCTTTTAAGTGAGCTGAACTGTTTTTTTCAAGTAGTGAGGAGCTTTCAGTTCTCATCACTTTGCAATGTGTCCTGCAGGTAATCACCATCATCCTGGATAGATCCAGTCAGTCCAGTAGGATTAGGTGCATGCCAGCATGAATCCCAGGAGGCTTTGGCAGAGCCTAAGGCCTTGAAGTGTTTAATTTTGTGTGCTTGCTGAAAATATTTAACTTGGAAAAAAGGAAGGAAAAGATTCCAAACGTCCATATATTGCTGTGAGATGTGACACATCGACGCTGAGGTGTGAATAGCCAAGAATAGTGGGAATGGATATGGATAACTCTTCTTTATTTACTGGTCTGCTTTCTCTTGTCACAGCTGCGGAAGGCAGTGATGGATCACATATCAGATTCATTCCTGGAGACCAATGTCCCGTTGCTGGTTCTCATTGAGGCTGCAAAAAGCGGGAACGAGAAGGAAGTGAAGGAATACGCTCAGGTCTTCCGTGAACACGCCAACAAGTTAGTGGAGGTAAGTGACCTTATTGACCCAACCAGGTTTCCACCTTCCCTCTCTAGGAGAGGCGAGAGAAATGATACACTGGGTGGAATGATGCAGTTATGGATTCAGGAGTTTTGGTCAACTTTGTCCCGGTGATGGCACAGGAAATGCCTGCACGACTGGCAGAGGAAAGCACGTGCTGTGCTTTAGCAGCTCATTAAAGCAGGTGGGCCTGTTAAAAGTGGTATTTCCAGTAGTTTTCCAAAAAGCCTGAGCAACAAGAAGTAAATTTCAGATCAGCTTTACTAACTATACATTTGCTCTTAATCCCTATTAAATAAAAAGTCAAACAGGGGCTTCACGATGCTGTATCTGGTCCTGGCCAAAGGCTGCTCCTGACTTGTCAATCCGAACTAAAACAGGGAAAATTACTTATAGAGAAGTCACAGCCCTAAGAACACATATAGTCTAGAAAGGTCTGTATATCATATATAAATATATATATATTTATAATATCTTCTCTTTCTGAAGAGACATACTGTGTAAAGTCAACCAACGGTAATTTCAAGTCTTCAGAGTTGATATTGAAATAGCTTTATTTATGTATAAATAAATTCAAATATAATAAATTTTATTTATTTATTACCACGAGGAGTATAAAATATAATGATTGAAACCTTGGATCCACATTGAATGGACTTTTATTAAAATGATAGTGTTCATCTCAGTTTGCCCTTTAACAGATCAAGAAGTATGAAAAAATGTTTATATTTCTTCAAGGCAAATATAACTCAGTGATTTCCGTGATAATATTGTGTGGTATTAATGACTTTTCTGTACTAGCATTATTTTGAAGACTGTGCAACACATTTTCTACCGTTCTCCAGCAAAAGAAAATGCTGTTAGGGAACTACTGATTTAAAAGTATTGAACTGTACCTTTGAATATCTCCTGTTGTTAAAACAGGCCTCATCCTAATTCTGCAGTGCCTGAGCTGAAGGAAGGACTAAGGGTTTCTTAGTTACTACTGACTAAAGCTTTGTTACTGCCTCCTTGTAGCTGGAGCTGTGGCAATGTAAAAGGAACTAGACAGTAGGTATATACAGAGAAAAAACTCCAAAGAAACTGAAAACCCCTCCACAACATTCAGTTCTTTTATAGTCTCAGTCAAAGTTCTAGTCTTACATGCAATCAACATATGGGGTTAGTATTGCAGCAGTCACTTCCTCCACCGATTTGGAACAAAGTTTTGCAATGACAGGTTCAATAACATTATTAAAAAGTTAAAAATAACTAAGTAGATATTTTAAAATCATAGGAGGTAGTGACATGAAAGAAAGAAGAATACCTTTAAGATGTGTTGTAACAAAAAAACCAAACAAACAAAAAACACCAAAAATAACCCAAAAAACACTCACCAGGAAAACCCACACCACCTTTAACTGGAAGAAGAAAAAAACATAATGGTGTTAAACTGAGAGAGGGCAGGTTGAGTTGAGATCTTAGGAGAAAAATCTTCCCTGTGAGGGTGGGGAGCCCCTGGCACAGGTTGCCCAGAGAAGCTGTGGCTCTCTTTGGATCCCTGGAAGTGTCCAAGGCCAGGTTGGACGGGGCTTGGAGCAACCTGGGCTAGTGGAAGGTGTCCCTGCCCGTGCCAGGGGGTTGGAATGAGACGTTCTTTAAGTTCCCTTCCAACCCAAACTGTTCTATGGTTCTGTGATTCTATGAAACCCAACCAAAGAACAGTTATAATTTTCTAGCTTTGGTTTTACAAGCCTGACATTACATTAGACTCATATTTTCGACCAAACTGGAGTTTGGTAAATGATTTTTAACATTATGTGGTCATCTTTAGGTACCCCACCAACAAAGCAATGATGATAGTAACAATAGATGTCTTGGGCCTAATATCTAATATTTTTATTCCATTTAGGTTATTCCTGACTATTAGAAGCAGATTCCTAATTGATTCTTGTATGTTTGGGACAGCTGGTATGAGTTTCTGGGTGCATCCATATTCTTTTCAAAGAGCGGGGTTTTTTAGGGGGATTTTGCCCTTTTAGTTGTAAGGACTATTTCTGGTTCAGGTGAAAAGTGTCTTGAAGAAATTATTTCCAGTGCAAGTGAAATTTTGAAAGCCAGATTTCAAGTTCATGAAGTTGCACAAGGAAATAAGTATTTGGAATAGATTTATGTCCCTTCTCCACTAGATTTTACACTTAAAATAGTTTCATCATTTTTACTTATTGATGCCCAGTGGAATCTCAGCAGATGGGCTTCTGTGGCTTTGTGGGTCAAGTATTTTGCAAACAGTAAAATGTGGTTTAAAGATGAGACATAATCAAGTGACTATGAAATGTACGATCCTTTCCCAGGCACAGGGCCAGAATTCCTTGCTAATATATGCAAACACAGCTCCACTGAAGTATGTGGAGTTGCACTTACTCATGTCAGAGGAATTTGGCACTGCAAATTCAATACTGTGAAAACTCAGTAGTATTAATCAATTTTAAAATCAGAATCTGAATTTCTTGGATGTCTTACCGAGCTCAGTAGAAAGCCTATCAAAAGGTCAGGAAAAAATAATCCATGTTGTAATCCTTCTTTACACAAAACCTACTTTTTAACATCCTGAGGAAAAAAAGAAAAAGCAGTTCTTGATATTTGATGAATACAAATGGCAAAATTTTCTTTGCATGGCCAGTGCATTTTAGAAAATACCTGTTGTAAGCATGAGGTTTATGGAGGTTAACTTTCTTTAATAGTCCATATTGCAGAATGCTCGTCTTCTCTCAAAAGCTGTTTTCATTAAATATATATATATGTTTTCCCTTCCCTGCCTTTTATAACAAGATTAATAACCACAAGGATGAATTCTCATTTCTCTGGGCATTCACTGACAATCAGGTTTGTCAGTGGGCTTTGTTGGAAACACAGAGCAAGGTGGTACTTTACTATGATGGAAATCATCCAAAGTAAATCAGATTTATTTTATCTGTCATACAGATTCTGGGGGTTAAAGATAATAATATAGTAAAGCAGAGTTTAGATGGTGCCACTCCAGGCTTGGAGGGCTGACTCTTTTCCTTCCAATCATTTCTCAGCAGTCACCTCTCAGTTTTTCTCTGCCTTTGGAAACCGAGGTTAGAGAAGTGATGGCACCTCTTCCAGGCCATGATCTTTGCCTCGTGAATCCCTTTAATGTTTTCTTTCACAAATTATCTCTTAATGATTGAAAGGCAGGAAATGCCTGAGCTGTAATGCCAGCTTCAGGTGTGACCTCGGGAAGTCATTTAACTTCTCTATCCAGGCACTTTCATTTGTAGCATGAGGTTAATGACAGATAATTCACACACCTACCACACAAAGGCACTTGACTGATAAATCAGCTCGGATTTATTCAGTGCATCTATCAAAGCACTATACGGCAGCTAATTAATTAATGTTCATTATTTTGTTTAGTAAAGCCTCCTTGGTTTAACTGTTAGTCCTCTGGAGTGTTTCTTGCAAAATTAAATTATTAAATCCATCAGGTTTTCCTGGCAGATGGAATTCAGCATCCTGTAAACTCTCAAGAGCCACAATAGCAGGCCGTTCAGTCGAAATTCAGATTATAGGGCCTTAGTGGATTGGGTCAGACTTCCCATCCTCACAAGGATGGACAGGAGTGCAAGGGAGTTCTACTTGTTATTTCAGTTTTGGGGATTTTTAGTACTTTTATCGAAGGACTTCACCATTTGGTGGTAGGTGAACATTTACAAGTCTCATTATTTTTCCTTGAAACTTATTTCCAACGAAATTGGAATGAAAGGTTTTTTTGTTCTTCAACATGAACTGATGCAGCACCAAATTTAAAGCATCTAAAAATTAACTTTTGAGAAGACAGTACTTTCCCAATTTTGGATGAAGCGATTTTTATGAAGAATTTTGAGGAGCCTTACATGAATCAGTTTAATCTCACGCAAACTTACAGATTTCTGAGACACACCAGATAATCAAAGTTGTCTTCTAAGAACACTTGGCCAGTGAAAGAACTCTGTTAGGCAATGATTTATGGTGATTTAAAGTTGATAAAGTGCAAGCAAATCAATAATATGATAAGGTTAGATAGTAGTCTGTAGCAGATGAAATCCAACAGCACCATTCGTTCTCTTTTATAGTTTCTTTGTCCATTAAGGTTGCAGGAGAATTTATTAATGTTCTCCACTTTGAAGAGGATAATGGGATTACTTTGGGATTTTAGGGGTTTGGGATTTTTTTCTTTTACATTCTCAAGGGGAAGAAGAGAAGTGTTTGAGCTTCTTTACAAGATATAATGCAAGCTACTTTTAATTTTCCAAGAACAGTATTATTTGGAGCTGCCCAATTCAGACTGATTGAATGCTTTCCCATCATAAATGTAGAAGCAGGGTGAAAGCAGTGAAAACCCACTGTCAGCATGCACAGCACACAAAACAATCCACTGGACTTGCTCAGTGACCCCTGGTTACTTGATTTGGCAACGAGAGGAGAGGGGGGAAAAGTGTGAAGGAAAACCTTACTCTGGTGGTTGGCAATGAATTTAACCTAGATTTCCATCAGCATTATCAGAACTAATATCCAGCCCAGTAGGTTGTTTTTTTATTTTTCTTTCCAGAAATATCTCTCAGAAAAGCACACAGAGCATTTGGTTCATAAGAAGTGCAAAACTAGACTTTCTCTTAGGGAGTGAAAATCATCTGCTGCAATCCTGCAAGGCTCTTGAGGTCGATGGAGTGCTGAGGGTTCACAGTGTGGCACTCAAGCTCACTTCCAGGAGGTACTAGTGGACTTCATAAGGACTAGATGATAGTGTTTTATCTGTGCTTTTGCAAATATTTTCTAAATTCAGGAACTGAAAAGATTTTAATTAAAGACAGACAAAACCCGGAGGAAGAAGCCTAAGAAAAAAAATTTGGTTCATTTTTTTATTCAACTTTAGTTCAAGGAACAAAGAGTTTTCCTGCTGATGTATTTCACAGATACTTGATTTATCAGAGTATACAACTAGCTTTTTGCTTCTGATAATGAAGAAAAAGTGTCAATATTCTTTCATAGCTTCTGTATCCAACCTCCCAAAAATGTATACATCCCTGGGTTTCCTCTGATCAGCTTTTACTCTCGTGTTTTTCTTTTAGCTGACATTAAGCTAGATAAGAAATACTATTTAGAAGGTAGTAATCTGTGATTCTAATCAAGGAGTGTTAGGAAGGTCATAGATTAGTTTAATTCAAGCTCTTCAAGTTGAGAGATTTTATTTCAAATTAAAGCTGTGGGCTGCCTTTGTGTCCTAGTGTTTCACCTGCTCAGTTTAGTTTTAATTTCCATCCCAGGCCTTTCTTCCCTGTGTGGGCAACAGATGTTCTCAATTCCTGGTAAACATTATTAGTATGTTGACAGAGCTAAAGCCACAAGTCCAGTTATTTGCAACGAGACAATGAAAAGCTTGAACTCTTTGCAGTTATTTCTTCTGAGTCCCTGCTGCTGCCAGATCTAGTGTCCATCTCTTCACCTTGCAGGGGTGGAGAAGGAAGTTTTGGAGGCAAAATGAACTCAAATTCTTTCAGGATGAAACTTTCTGGTAGTGCAATGTCTTGGGTGAGCTTTTTATGCTGCCTTTTTCTCTCACTTTAACCCCTGGATATCAGCAGTCCACTAGGACCTGTGCCAGTTCCCCCTTCCAGCTTTTAGATTAACACTGATGTGAAACCAAATTGCTTTGTAGAAA
>JAYRBT010000139.1:70022210-70042805 GCA_036023395.1 Myiotriccus ornatus | reverse complement strand
TGAGTATCTGTCCCCGAAGAAGGTAGGCAATTAAAGGAGTTAAATACTCAGTGTCTGCATTTTCAAGACTGCTTTTGTCCAGAAGCCATCTCTGCCTTCAGGCACAACTGGTCCGTCTCTGAGGGTTACAAAGTCTGCCGGGGTCGGAGGCAGCTGCAGAACCTGTCTGTGATTTTCAGGCATCATTAACACAGAAATACAGGGGAAATTAAACAGTTTGGCAGCAGAGAACTTGGCTGCAGCACATCCTGATCCCTCAACGTGTGCCCTTTGCAGGTTTCTGGTGAAACCCAGGATGGCTGAAGGGGGAGGAGCTTCCCTATCTCACGGCTATTTTGGCAATACACCTTTGTTTCCAAAATTTCTTCCCACTAATGCACACCAGAGTCTGTGAGAGCATTAACATGTCCTGCAGAATCACTTTTTACTCATTTGCCCCTTTCCTTTTTTCTTAGGTTGTTACATTTCTACACTTTGTAGCAACACCAAAGGGGTTGAAGGATAATTTATTTTTTCACACATATTTCTGTAATGGAAGTAATAGGCAAATACTACATGAAGTTAGCAGCCTGTGAGTAATCATGATATTTTTCTTCCTTCCCAGGAAAGTACAAGATTAAAAAATAAATTAAAGAAAACCCTAGGTGGTAAATTGCTGCAGAATCCCCCTTGTCAACTTGAAAGCATCTCTAGCTTTGGGACTGTAAACATAAAGCCAGTGCTGTGCTGGTTCTGTTGTCTGATTTCCTACAGGTCATCATTCATTAGCAAATGATTGTGTCATGTGGTTTTACACATTGGAAAAGAAGTGGTGGAGGGTTTTTTTAATAAATTAATTTTGCCACTTATTCACTTTTTTCTTTGTAATTCTTTCACATTTTTCATGTGTACTCTATTAATTATTTTCATGAGAAATACCTGCTTTTCTCCTTGCAGAAAAACTTACTTGTAGCAATTCCCCAGCATTTTCCAGTTATCTGATCATTTTTTAAAGATAATCAACTTTTAACCATGCTTATTTAAGGCTTCTGTAGAAGGGATTAAATCCAAATTGCTCCCTTTTCAATCACTGAGTAATTTTTTTTAAAATGTTTTTCTAGTGAACAACACCCTCTGAGCTGGGGACTCAGTTCTCTCTGATCACGCTACTGTGCTGGGTGATTCACATTTCCCCAAAATAACCTGACTCCTACAAACTCTACTATCCATTTATACCTACTATCCCATACAATCCGATCACACAGCAGCCTGGGTGATTTAGAACTCGTTAATAATACAGTCAGCAGCTGCTGGTACTATTTTAATAGGCTGATTGCATAAATGAATGATTTAGCTCCCCCGAACCAGTTGGTTTTGAAACCTTGGAGTGCTAAGATGGAATACAACATTCAGCATGTTAGTTGTTCAAAGGGGATATTTTCTAGACAGTCCCACTTTGTTATCCTCATTCCTTATTTTTTACTCTCATATCCTGTTTGATAAAGGGTTTTATTTGTGCCTCTGGTAACAAGCCCTAACCACAACTGATGCTTTTACCTGTGTTTCTTTAAAATGTTATACTCCAGAAGTTGTGTGGATTAATTTTTGCTGCTCAAGACAGGTTAACATTTACTACTCTGTGAAATTTTTAGCATCTTGGCCTTTGTTCTGTGTTGTATTAGCAGGGTTGTATTTCAGTCAGTGAATATTAAGAACTGTGCTTTTACATGTGCACCTTAGGCTTCACTGTATGAAAGAAGAGTTTAATCAAATAACCTGTTTTAGAGCGTGAAATTTAGGAGAAATAAGGATAATGGTGGGGAATGAAAGAAAATGTGAAATGCAAGAATCTCTGCTGGTATTCCAAACTTACAGCAAAGTAAGAAATAAAACAGAAAGAAAACAAACAGCTGATGTTACTGTAGAGAAAAGGAATTTGTCATCCACGACTGAACCTTTTCGGGACAGAGATGGAAGGACTAGAACTACTTAAGAAGCCAGTTAAAAGTTCAGTAAAAGGCAGTAAGTACTTCTGAGGAAACTGAAAAAAAGTGTTTACAAGGAAATAGTGAGTCAGGAATAACGGAGAGCATTCAGATATACTCAGAAAATGAGCAGGAGATGGCCAAGGAAAAGTCATGTCAGACACTTGTGGGCAGGACGGAATGTTTAATGAGGGAGTTTTGAACTATGGAAAAGAAGAAATTGTAATCTAGAAATCTCATGACCTTGAACAAAAGTTATAGCAGCTCTGATTTTAAAAAACATATAAAATTATATGTGACAAATTTTCCAGTGCAGTCCATTGAGTAATAAATTTTATTAATCCAGAGCGAAGTATGCAAATGCAGAAAGCATCATCTCCAAATACCAGGATCACAGGTAACTAGAGTTGCACTGGAGTGTCTCTGTTGCTTCAACTTATGCAATGTATGGGTCATAGTAGATCTTATCCTGTTTTTACCCCTGCATCCCATTGCCTAGACTCTAACAAACATAGTGGTTATGATAAACCCATCATAGGTGTGTCATCCTGCTTCTACTACAGTGTTTTAATACCACTTGACTGTTAATTAATCCTTACTGCTTAAATGTTCTTGGCAGGGGTGCTGTCTGTGTTGGCTTTTCAAAGTTCCTGTGGCAAACTTTGGAAACTTTGCCACAAACTGTGTTTAGTGGCACCCACAACCATTCCCTTGGTATGTTTACAACCCTCTGTGTGTTTATAATTTAGGAAGACCAAAACTCTTCCATCCCAAGTTTTTATTAGAAACATTTAACTGGTACCAAATCCATAATAAGTTATGCCATGTAATTCAACACTGAATTCCCTTCAGTACTACGGTTTATCACTATATTTGTAATCTAAAGAGGGGTATGTTATATTTTTTAGATCTTACACTTCATTCCACATCTTATCTGCACCTTTGTTGCGAAGAATCTTTCTTACAGTAAATCTGTTCTCTCTGTAGGTACTTGCAAATTTTGATCGAACAACTCCCAAACTTTAGGCTGTTAAATGAGGTCCTTTAGGGAAAAATTCCTGGCTGTGAGGGTGGGGAGGCCCTGGCACAGGCTGCCCAGAGAAGCTGTGGCTGCCCCATCCCTGGAAGTGTCCAAGGCCAGGTTGGGCAGGGCTTGGAGCAACCCGGGCTAGTGGAAGGTGTCCCTGCCCATGGCAGTGGGTGGAACGGGTTGATCTTTAAGGTCCCTTCCAACCTAAACAATTCTATCTTTCTAAGCCCTCTTTTTTGTCCCAAGTTTAGTTACTTGTGTGTCTCATCTCTATTCCTCCAGTTTTTCCAGCTATTTCACTTGTATGTCTATTCACAAACATAAAATGCCCCACTTTTTCCTAGCATTTACCAGGTGGAAGTAATACCTGTAGACACAGTGTTTTGTGCTTTACTTGAATGAAAAAATCTGTCACATCAATACCTTTTGTGTGTTTTCCTGGAGTTCCAGATATTTTCAGTAACAAAATGCACTTTTTGCCGTTTTGGATTAGTTCAATAACTGCTGTTATTGTGTTTTGACACCTATAGGCTTAGCCTGGAATGGGCTGTGCAGCTTTAAAATATTTTGCTGTCAAAATAGATCTTCAAGATAACCAGTAGAGTCAGATAATCCATGTCTTTGTTTCCCCCAGGATAGTTGTTATTTGGACAAAATATACATCTCTAGCTGGAAGCTTTTGCTGCAGAATTGCACGAGGGAAACAGCAAGAGAAATCAGGATGATAATGTGAATGGACACAGAGCAGGCTGTGAGAAATGAGAATTTGGGAGAGCTCCTGGGGAAAGCGAAGGTTTTAGGGTGAATTTTCAGTGGATTTATTTATATGTGCTTGTAATGCTGCTGCTGAATGTCAAGTACATATGGGAATAGGTTTCTTCAGTTTAGTCATGATTTTTTTATTTTTTTTTTTTTTACTTATTGACAACCCATTTCATGTAGATATGGATCTGAAAGTAAATATTCTTAGTCATAATTATCCTAAGTAAAAACTTGAGCTCAGTTACAAAGGAGAAGACACACACTGGAAAGCCTGTAGTGCTGCAACCTTGTGAGATAGAACAGTAGCAAGCTCATTGAGAAAATATCTAGATATTACTGAGTAAAGTGCTATAAGTCTAATAACAAGTTTCCTTAGAGTTTGAAAATTTATTTTATAACAAGTTTCCTTAGAGTTTGAAAATTTATTCTATACCTTAATTAAATTCCCAAAGATAAAACAACCAATCTCACTATTCCTTTAGAAGGACATTGTAACAAATGTGTGGATCATGCTTCACTAGAAAATCTTTGATGGAATACTGATGATAATAAAGGGACACTGACTCCATGGCTTAGCATGAAACAGCATTGGTTTCACTGCTTTATTTCCCAGCTTGGGTTTCTGAGAATCAAATAAAACAATTAAGTGGATTTTCTTCCAAGTTCCAGAAAGTTTTTTTCCTATGGCCTCAGTGCAATCAGGAGAACTTCAGCCTGAGGACAACCTATAAGTAGCTCGGTAAATGATTTTAGCATGAAAGTGTAATCTCAACAGTAAGTTTAGTTTCACAGTACACAGGTTATAAAACTCGTGTTTTGATGATCCTGAAGTACTTCCAAGACTTCAGGAGTTGAGGAAAAGTGGTTCTCTGAGCCTTAATCTCTTTAGAATACGTTATGCTTGAAAAGCACAAGACAGAGAGGGGAGGAAAAGTCAAGATTTTATCAATGCCTGTACTTCTTGCAGTGGAAAGGTCTGTAGGAGAGAGGTCTTGCTTCTAAAAGCTGAGTGACTTAGAGGCTGGTGATCCCACCCTGATGTCTGGGTCATTATGTCTGGGTGAGAAAGTCAAGCCACTGCTTTACAATGAGAGCCTTTTATCACAGAGCCAAAAACGCTGGTGTTACGTGTGTCCTTTTAGTCTGCAATTTCCCAGCCGTACCCTTTGAGGCACCAATTAAATGACTCGAGTTTTTTCTTTTACTTGTAGAGAAAATAAGTCCAATTCTCACCCGTAGCTATGCAGAGCATGTGGCAGATCAGCTGTCACCTTTCCAAGACACAGTTTGTGCTGTTCTGTAGCTTAAAGGGATTTGCCAATATTGCCATGCCCAAGGAAACTGTTCAGAGCAGCCCTAAGATCTTAAACCCCTGCTTGTGACATGACTGAAAAGGCCCCTGGATACGTTTTTGTTACAAAAAATTGCTATTGCCATAACGTCAGGAGGAAGATGAAGGCACTCAGTGATGTATATTAACAACAGAACAAGGAAACTTTTAAATAGGAGAGGGGAAAATGAGAAAGAAGCAATAATGATAACTTATTTGACTCAGTGTAACTTCCTCACAGGGATAATTATTCTTGCTGGGATGCCAATATAAATAGAGAGTTTATGTAGGAGAGGCAAATCAGGCCTTGTGTTATCACTCAGATAATAACAGTGTCAGAGGACATCCCTTTTAACAAAAGAAGGTTTGGTGATTTTGTTGATTTAAGTTACAAAAATTGAAGTAGGAAGGACCAGCTGCTGCTTACCACTGTTCTTCCAATATTGTGTAACACTAAACCTCGAATCATGCCTAGTATTGCAGCTGATCAATGAGTTACCTTGACACCCACGAGTTTAAATGAAGTCAAACACTTTAATAACACAGATAGGAAGCTGTGGCATTTCACATTCCCAGTCTGTGTGAGAGAAAGCATGAGGAGATGAAATTTTGTACCTTGGACTGCAAACAAATATCTCAGTAAGGCTGTAGTATTTGCCCATTTCATTGAACAATGGTAAATAAATAGAACAAGCAGATCACTGGCAACCGTATACAAAAGGTTCTACATCAGTGTAAGTGCTAATTACACTCATTTGTGACACATGATTATCAAAAGCCTAACAGATAAAAGCATTACGTTCATAAATCATTAATTTAATCTGATTATTTCCAGTCAGTCTTTTATTTACTGTCCGCTCAATTAAAAATTGAGGTTAATGAATCTTTCAAAGGTACTATAATATTTAGTGTCCATTATTTTGCTCTTCCACCCCAGGTGAAAATCTATGTCTTTTTTCTCCTCTCCATCTCTTTTTGCATTAGAGAGGAACTTCTGAGTCACACCATATATTTTCATTTCTGAAAGTCGCTGATAGCAGTTTTCCCATCTGAAATGATGTTCAGAGAATGAGATGGCAAAAAGCCAGGCAGCAGCAGGAGCTCTGGAGAGCAAATGTGCAAGTACAGCTACACCTTAAGTCTTACCTTACATCTTTCTGTCTTTGCCATTTGCTGCAGAAGTTTTCTTCTTTCTCATCCACAGCACAGCCATAAATCATCTTTTACTTTAGTTTTATTTCTAGTAAAACTCAGAATTCTGCTGAGAAACTTGCCTTTCTTTCCCCATTTTTAAATTTGCTGATTTGCAAACGAATGAGGTGTTATCTAAATATACCCAAAATTGGTAGCAATCATTAGAACGATGTCATTTTTTTAATCAGAATTGCAAATACAAAAAATTCTTCCCCAATGTTTTTTTTTTTTTTTGCTGGATATTATCCCATTCCTTGTTGTTACCTGCCTTCAGAAAGATTTTTGTCTTTTAGGGAAAGATTATTTCCCACATCTTCAAAGCAAGAAAACGACAGTTTTTATTCCTTCTCATTTTGTAATGTTTGACACAGAAGTATTTGGCACTTTGCGAGCAATAAGTGAATGTCTGAGGCTCAGTTGGGGTAAAATATTGAGCCTTCCTCCATTTTCACAGGCACCAGCTCAGTCTCCAACAACCAGGTGTAAATCCAAGCCTTCTAATTTGACTGAATTTATAATTAAAACAGCTCAAGTTCTCCCAGGATTTGGGTGATGCTTCTTGCCTCAAACACCTTTTAGTGCTCAAAAGCACCAAAAGTCTGTCTTACATCAGATTTTTTTGCTGTTGTTGAACTCAAAATGCTTTTTAAACGTAATCATTAATATGACCTTCACTTTGCTGGTGGCATCCTAACAGGTGAAATGATTTGCCCAGCGTGTGTTAGTGAACCTGTGGCAGATGGAGAAAAAAAGATCTGGTTGCTGTGATTTCTATCAGTGGTTTATCAGTGAGGCTTTCACAATCCTTGTTCCAATTTCTAGATTTTAGCCATACTATCTTTTGACTTTTAGTTGACTTGTTATTTGCATATCACTTAAAATAGTAAATTAGACACTAGTGAGCAAAAAACTTTGAGCATTTAGAAATAATTAGATCCAGCCTACTCTTTACTATATATAAGCCAGTAAAGTAAATATAGTATACTACCAGGATTGGTTTTAAATAGCTAGAACCTTGCTAACATACAACATAAAATTATTTCTGCCCAGTGTTTGCCTTTGACTAATCATTTAAACTTTTAGATGGCTGTTGTCTACACCCTCTGGGACATCACTATAGGGAGATGTTGGGAGCAAGCTGTTAGAAAACAAAGCTTTAGAAACCATCCAAAGGAGAGCTGTGAAGATGGAGAAGGGTCTAGAAGGGAAGACGTATGAGGAGTGGCTGAGGTCACTTGGTCTGCTCAGCTGGAGGAGACTGAGGTCAGACCTCACTGTGGGTTGCAGCTTCCTCATGAGGGGCAGTGGAGGGGCAGCTCCAACCTCTGCTCTCTGTGACCAGTGACAGGACCCAAAGGAACTGCTGGAGGTGTCAGGGCAGGTTTAGGTCGGATATTAAGAAAAGGTTCTGTCCCCAGAGGGTGGTTGGCACTGCCCAGGCTCCCCAGGGCAGTGGGCACAGCCCCAAGGCTGCCAGAGCTCCAGGAGGGTTTGGACGATGCCCTCAGGGACAGGGTGGGATTGCTGGGGTGTCCTGGGCAGGGCCAGGAGTTGGACTGGATGATTCTAGTGGGTCACTTCCAACTGAGGGTGTTCTATGATTCCATGATTCTGTGGATCTTAGACAACTAGGTGGCAATAAATGCCTTTCAGACTGGTCATGTTGAGTTGTTTATGTACTGTATTAAATGCCTACTGTAGTAAATTACCTGGGCAGTTTCTAGAGACTGATATATTTCTAGAAACAGATATGTCTCCATACATAGAAGAAGCAGTTTTTATCTCTCTATAGCATCACCTCTGTCTGTAATGACAAAAGTCCTGTTTGTGGTAAAAGGCTTTTCCCACAGTAGATACTGCTGCTGCCTGTGGTGTGCTTCTAGTTCTGCCCTCAACTTTCTTGCAGTGAGGATAATATATTCTTGTAATTACCTTCTGGTGAAAGCTCGAGATGCTTCATTTACATCGAGCTCTTCCCTTGTAATAACACTACAACATCAAGTCCCTTTGAAAGTGAGACAACCAGTGGGACGTGTGTCTTAGGGGAGTGTCGGCATTTCCCACCTCGTGCAGGCTGAAGATATGTTTCCCTAATATTTTCTTTTAAGCTGCAGCAAAAGAGTAATATCCTGCAGCCACTGCCTGTGGCCGGGTGGATCTTAACCTGCTGGAGCTCTCCAAGCTTATTTCAGTCTGCAGTGTCTGTCAGAGATGCTCCTGTTTCCATCCTGTGTGCGTGGAAAGCTTTCTTGGCATGTAACTGGAACACAGCAGGTGGCACACGGTGCATCTTGGCTGACCTCTACTTGCAGCATTGAAATAGCTGAACTGATTTTATTACCGCAAAATAAACTTCCAAGAACTTCTGACGCCGTAGACCAAGCTAACAAGTGCCAGCTGCAATCCCGTAATTGCAATAGCTCAAGAGGTCGGTTTTCAGGACAGTTTCGTGGGATTTTGAGAGATATTTCCATGGATTTTAATGAGGAACACAGGGATGAAATGCCTAGAAAATTTACGTCTTCCTCTAGCTAAGACAAGGAAGTGAAAGTAACAGTGGTAGCAGCACACGCAGATTTCATTAATGTTTCTGAAGTCTTACAAAGTACGAACTTCTCACTGTCATTGAAAAGAGATGGGAGACAAACAGGCCTTGGAATATTGGGAACTGAAAAATTTTGCTTGAAAATGGTCAACACACTTTGTCTCAAGGCTGCCACTTTATTGAGGAGGTTTTCTTTATGGTATCATTGTTCTGTTGTTTTCAGTTCCTGATGCCCCCATTCCTTTGTTATATTTACCCTCCTTTTAGGCTGATTGTAACACCAGTAGCTACCAGCTCTACATCTTTAGCAGGCCAGGTTTTATTTCCAACCAGAGACTTCCTGGGGAAATTCAAGTACACCATTGCAAAACTTGAGAATACAATCCCCTTAAGAAAAATAAACACTAGAAGTTTATATATCTATTACAATGTAAAAAAGAGAAGACTGGAGTTACTGAAAAGGAGGTAAAAAAGACACTTGCCCTGTAGACCTTGGCTTCTGACAAAGGGATAAAGGTCTCATGAGCATTTTTTTTACCCTTTTTGAATATTTTTTTTTCCTTTAAAGCTGCTTATTATTGCACCTCCTCATGTCCTAGACTGGTTTTTCCATACAAGAATTTAGACTCCCTCCTTCCAGCTCCTAATCCCATTTGTCGGGCTGCAGTGTGGCTGCCTTTGAACCAACTCACAAATATTAAAAAATATATACATACCCAAATCATAGAATTATATATTAAAAAAACTTTTGACACATTCTTTAAAAATGTGCAAAATTCATGGACTGTTTGTATTTAAAAAAATATCTGGCTGAGATAACACAGCAATACATTTAAACACTTGATTCCTTTGGGCTGCTGTGAATGAATCATGTGCTTTGTAGAAGGGCCCTTGTGTCTGATTTTTACACTTACAGCAACAACAAATGATATGCACTTAGTTACAGATACAACCACAACTGTGCTGTGATCTAATGACACAGACACTGGAAATCTGATTTTCCTTGACCAGATGTGAACATGCCTGTTAAGTCTAGTTCTAGATGGCCTCGTTTTTTATTCCGGTGTTTAAAAAAAAAAAAAGGACAAAGCAAATTTTGTGCAGCTAAATAATAAAGATGATTTCAATAGCAGTTATTATAGTGGGGAGGAAGAAATCTATTTCTTTTCTTCACTGATACTATTCTCTACAGCTTTTTCTGCACAGGTTTTTGCACTGTTTTCATTCTTCCTGTGTGACTTTGTCTTCAGTAATAGAATACATGAAACAAACTGTTGTGTGTTCTGCTTCATATCTTATTCTGTAATTATGGCATTTTTGTTGTAATATAGATTTGGAAATAAAAAGGCCCATCTGCATTTCTGTGCATAAAGAAATGAAAACCTGAATCTTACAAGAGAGACTTTTTTAACCTTCCCTGAGATGATCTGTGGCAGGCTTGCAGGAGAGAGAAATAAAGGAAGAATACTGTGGCTTGAAACTCTACTTTCTTTTTATGAGAAAGTTTATTACAAAGTTAAGAACATATATTTATGTTATATAAATAATCATCTTCAAGAAGTTCTTTTGATCAAATTGAATTTCATGTTTGTACCTCATTCTGCAACTCTGTCATACTTACATGATAATTATCATTATTATTTCTTCATCCTGATGACTAAGAGAGTCTTTCGCTGTGTCAGAAGCCATTTATGGAAGAACTGAATTTTTCAATTAATTAAATCCTTCTCATAGGATGTATGAGACCCTGCACTTACCAAGGGAGCAGAATACCTGCCAGGAAAGTGAAGGAGGCTGCCTGGAAAGTCAAACAAGACTAAAACGGCACAACCAACCAAAAGCCTCAATAGGTGGCGATGAAAATCCTCCTGACATGCTGAATGTAATGGAAATGAAGTGTGAGAAAGACCACCAAGAATAGTAAATAATGATCCAAATTCTCTAATTATTCAATGATCTAATTTCTAATTCCAGTCCAATTTCTAATCTGTAAATTCCAGAAACTTTCAAGCTCTGTGTCAAAGAGCCCATTGGTAAGTGATTCCAGAATTTTATTCCCACAGTGATCACAAATATTTTAAAATTGGTTTTGAAAATCTTACCAGAATGTGACACTATAGTTATTTTTATCTCCCAAGCACGGATCTCAAATTCATTTGTAAAACACTATTGTAGCTTCCTCTAATGTCCTATTTCTTATTTCCCTCTTTGTACCTTGCAATTCACACTGCTCTTTTTTATATGACTGGTCTAAGTGAAGTTTTCCAGTGTTTTTTATTAAGAATTTAATATATTTTCCCAATTTATCACTATTTCTTCAACATCTTTATCTGCTCCAGTGTCTTGGACTCTGATCTGGTTTGTTTAGTCTTTAAAACTGATTACACAAGTATGAGTCTTAAAATAGATTATCATCTGTGCTTGTAACCTGCCAGAGTTGATATAATTCCTTATGATTGATCAGACAATAGAATTTCTGTTTTTCCTTAATCTCTTCTGTGCTCTGTAGTTTCTTGGTCTGATGGGCATTGAGGTAATCTTGGTTCCTTTGGCAGCTCCTCAGTGAGTGAAGTCCAAGCCTTTTGGCCTTGTGGATACATCTGTAATTCTGAATAAAAGAGGATCAGAGAGCTAATGCAAGAGCTGGGATAATTCAGTGGAATTCTCTGATTTAACAATGCAGGCACAGAATAACATCTCTTTCTACAGCAACGTGAGTGAGCTGCATTTTAAGGGAAGGTCTATTGGGAACACATGTGTCATGTAAAAGGGACACAGAGACAGTGTTTAATCATTTGTGGGAATCACTTTGTGTCTGGAGACTTTTGTGATGCTGTCCTCGAAAAGAAAGGCTCCTTTCCAGAATAGTGTTTGTTGAAGTCTGCACAGGCAGAGTGATTGTGGTAACAGCAGCGAGTGGTGCTTAATCTGAACCCTGAACCTTTTTCTTTCCCGCCTCATTTTTTGGCTATGCTGTTTCAACTATTTTACAATACGCTGGCATGCATTTTGTCATGTCAGTACCCTGAAAATATCTCAGGAATTCACAGAATGCCTGTGAAGCTCGAACTCTCAGATAATTGATAATTGTTTGGTAAACACGCATTGCATCTCCAGCATGGCTGAAAAACGGCAGGATGGGGCAGCACGGTGTCAGTTCCTTGAAAAAGGGGCAGAGATTTTCAATGCAAAGAGCACTGAAAAGCAAGACAGCTCAGTAAATTCTGCTGGAGATGTCAGGTGCTAATCTGAACACGAAGAGAATAGCCTTGATAATAAAGGGTAGAGCTGGTAGGTGGGTGGGTGGTAGGTAGTGGGTTTATTTAAAAATAACAGGTGGAGACATTTGGAAGCTGATGAATGAATCCACAGAGCTGAACACAAAGTCTCTGACCCCTCCAAGCAAATGTACATTGGGGATGCTAAACACAGGAGTGTATATTGTATAAATACAGGTTTGAATTATTCTGGGAAAACCTGGAACTAGAGAGAAGCTGTGTGAAATATCTCATATTAATGATTTCCTTTTGGGTCAACATAAACTACCTGTGAAGGTTTGGTGAATTTGGCCAATAGGAATATACTTGATTTGTCAACCTGACACAGTTTTTTGTGATTATTTTTCTTTGCAGCCACCAAACAGAAAAAAAAATATTATTTAAACAGCTCTCTTTTTTTGGCACACGTTTCACATACAGATAGTATGTCTGGCACAGTTTCTTTATTTTTATTCTCTTATTATGGAATAATTTTCCTGAATCTGTCATATATGTTTATAATAAATCTTAACCCTCACCCATATATATTTTCTACTAAAAAAACCAATAATGATCTGGAGGAAAAACGCAGGATAAATTAATGTATTAATTATTTCTTTTGAAATTGTGTGGGAATTCTGGCGTATTTTAGAATCTTGGTCATGTTTCCTGCAGTAATATCAAACATAATGCCCTGACTAATTGCTTTTGGAACTATTTTACTGAATCCCCCTCATTTCTGTTTAGCTGATGTATTCTTCATTTCCTTCCTTAAGCTGAAATGTGAAAATGCCAGGGCTCTTTTGTAAACAGCTGATATGCTCTGTTATAAAAGCCAACAGACTTTTTGGGAAAAAAGAACAAAAAAAATTATTATCTGTGAGTTTGATGAAACATAGCATACAGATGTGGGAGAAAATAAAGTTGATCTTGACACTGTATTTAATGCATACATCAGAGGGAAAAATGCAATACCAGGATGATATTATCTTGATTTAAACTGATTTTTTTAAGGTGCTTAGTGAACCACAGTTGCCCAAGAACAAAACAACCATTAGAAGGAAATAAATTTTAATGTTCAGTTCTCTCTGCTTGTCTTCCCTGTGAGGGTGGGGAGGCCCTGGCACAGGTTGCCCAGAGAAGCTGTGGCTGCCCCATCCCTGGAAGTGTCCAAGGCCAGGTTGGAACAACCTGGTCTAGTGGAAGGTGTCCCTGCCCACGACAGGGATTGGAACTAAATAATCTTTAAGGTCCCTTCCAAACCATCCTATCATTCTTTTTACTTGGAAATCAATGGACTCAGATACGTGATCTATAACTTTCATAGAAAGGAAATCCTGTAAAGATGTATTTTACTTATGTTGAAGGAATATAGATTTTTTTTTTTTAATAATATGATATTGTAGTGATCAGGAAAAGTATATATGTTATCATTTTTAAACCCTGTAGCAGTTTAAAACACAATCATATACTATGGACAGAAAGGATTACGTGTAATTACTCTTTTAATTAAGTTTTGCTAAGTGTTGGAGAAATACATCAATAAACAAATGCTGACATTTGTTCCTTTTTGAGACAGAAATGTATAGATGGGATTGCTTTGGTTTGCAAGGAGCAGAATTTCCTTGCATTAGCACTTTTATCTCCTTTAGCCTGAGTTTTGCCAAAGGATGACTCTGTTTTGTTTCGGGCTCCCTTTGAAGGAGGTTCAGAATTACGTGTCACTGATTGTATTTGGGGTTGGAACAAAACACCTCTTGATTTCCACTGAATCTTCCAGGTTTTTCTTCGTAGTGTTAAAACTTTGATAGAAAGGCAGCCAGTAAAAGTGCTCTGTGCTTTGGGCACCAGACCTCTACAAAGGATAAAGCTGTTTGTGCACTTTCAGGCAAAGAATGGAAGCAGTCCTAGATGTCTAAAAATTAAGCTGTTGTTCAAGGATGGGTAGATATATTGACTCTTCTTCCCAAGAAATTTCAAAATCAAGGAGACACCACTGGTGCTGGGAAGGTGGAAAGGGAGAGAACATATATTCTCACCTCCTGGAAAATCTGATTAGCTGTGAACAGATACAGGTACAGAGGTTTTTCCCTTGGTTCACTCCTTTGTGCTGGGAGAGCAAAACCGGGTTGAGACTCTGTAAAATTGGTTTCTTACAAATTGCTCTGAGGTGCTGAAGGTAATGCAGGATGAAAAGCCCAACTATTGCTTTGTCTACAGAAAGCATTAGTAACCTACCTGAGAGCCTGGGTAAGAATAGTTTTCTATATTTTGTTAAATAACTTGGTAAAGTTGGAGAAAAATTTCAGAATTTTTAGTGACCTATGAGTTTCCAATTTGTAATATTATATCCTGAAGCTGAGCCCTCCCTGGTCCTCTCTTCTGAACTTCTGTAGCCATCCATAAGCACCTGACATGTGGAATTAGCTTGGGGGAAAAACAGCATCAACAGGAATGCTATGATACTTATTGTCTCTGGTTCAGCCCTCTGAGATGTTTTGATCTGGGTTTTTTTGGTAACAGGCAAAAGATAAATTCCCTATAATGCAGAGTTGAGACATGACTGCTAAGTTAAATGCTCTCCAAATTTAGACCAATTAATTACACATTATCTGCCTTTTCACAGCAGGCTTGAGGTTTTAACCTGTTAAAGCAGAAACTGCTTGAAAGCAGCAGCTGTGCCATCAGTGAATATTAAGGAAGATGATTCTCTTAGTTAATTTGAAAACAGCCTGCAGTCTAGAAAAGAAACCTCTAGTCCCACAAATCCCCCCAAACTGTTCTGAATTTAATAGAATAGTTATTTATTGGGGTTGGGCGTGTTTGTTTTTTAATTTTTTTAACTGGCTTATCCACTGTTCAAAGGGTGTCCCTTTGAGTGGACAGACCAAGAGAGTTTATTTAGTTATTTAATAAACAGGGCTTCTATTCTGCAAGTAAACATTAGACAGCTTATAAAAGCCTCTCAGGGAGCTGCTTGAAGCTTGTGCTGTTGGTATTTGTTCTGTCTTCACCAATGTTCGGGGAGCTTTATTGAAGCCTGTGGTCCAGTGTACCAGCTTTGGTCTGGGAAGCAACATCATCAGTCTGTGTATGCTCATTAGGTTGATTTTGTCAGTAATTGGCTTTGCTTTGCTCCACTTTGACCAAGGAACCAGAAGGGTTTCATGGGGGTGGGAGCACAGTAAGGATTGTGAAGTTTTGCCACTGTACAGTCACCTTGAATATACTGAGGTGAATATACAGAAAACTGAGCAGCAGACACTTCAACCTTCAAAAAAAAAGAGCCTTTTATTAAAGAAAAAGAATTTTTTTGGTTAATACCAGAGTGCGGTTCTAATGTGAAGAACAGCTCACCAAAGCCAAAAAGTGATTCAGAAAATGGATAAAAATGCTTCAAAATACTTTAGAATCTTTCAGGATAACGCTGCAATGCTTCACTGGCGTATTTGGGCATCTAAATTCCAATTGGAACAGCCTTTCTTAGGGGAAAGAACTGCCACTTGAGCACTCTCAGCAGCATATTTGGCATTTGTTTGAGAACTGAAGGATAGGCTTCAATTTCCCTGCATAAATCCTGGGTAAGAACACGAGTTCAGTCCAGTATGTCTAATTATACAAGTACAGATAAATGCAGTATCTGCCCTATTTCATATTTAGGATTTTTCAAAAGGAGATTTATTCTTTGCTGGAATGTTCATTTGAATGTCGGTGTCGAATGTCAGCTGGAGTGTTAAATGTTAGTTTGAGTGTCTGTTGTTTGAATTTGGGTGCCTTTAGTCCATGCAGATGAAACTGGCATTTCTCAGCCTTTTGAGAACCTGCAGGTTTTTTTCCCCTGCCATAAATCATGTGAATTCAAGTAGAACATTAAGACTTTCAACTTGACTGTGTTTGTGTTTAAGCCATTCTCTTGAAATGAGATCGAGATATTAAATTTAAATCACCTCTGCGCTCCCTTCTCAAATTGAATGCTTGCCTAAACTGGGATTAACAGAACATGAAAATCAGCTGTTCCTCTCTGAACTTCTGAAATGAGTAAAGCTGATCTTAGGTACTCCAGTGTTTTCTCTCTATCTTTTGTATTCAAATATCTTCAGCACAAGTCCATTTGCCTCTATTTCTACTGGGTTTTGAGAGCTAGGAGAAGAAAATTTGGGAATTTTGACCTCAATTTGTAAACTGAAAAATATGTTTTTCTTTGAAGTTTTTCAATAATCCTGAGCAGCTGCATGATTATCTGTGAGAATCATGTTATATCTTTTTATAATTTTAATCTAACAGGTGAACATGCGTTGTACCAACATATTCCCAACCTAATTTGAATGGCACTCTTATGTTACTACACAGTCCTGTATGATTTTGTCTTGTTTCTTCAGACTGCAGTACAGTGTTGGTATAATAGGTTGCAGGTAATATCTTGCAGGCAATTTGACTGTCACTCTCTCAGGAAAGGTGGTTTCTCAGGTGAGAACTGCCTGGGGTAAGTTATATTTCCATTGCCTCAGAAATGGAATTGATTTCCTCGTGTTTATGCAAATAAACATTTCCAACAGCTGTTATCCCCAAACCATATCCCTGAGCTCATTTCTCCTGTCACTCACGCCGACGGAAATCAAGATTAATTCCACTGTCGCTGATGACTGGGTAGTGCTAAATATATAGAAAGAATCAATTATTTGATACCTTGCAAACTACCCCTTGAAGTAAGACAGAGTAAAAAGCAGGGTTAAAGCTTTTAGCACCGAGAAGCTGCAGCACGTGCTGCCATTTGGGACCCGTGGTCTGGGGCACCAAACCCTGTCACACGCCCGGCTCAGCCACGCGCTGTCAGACCACTGGGGCTGTTCCTTCCCCTGCCCTTTCAGCTGGCACGAGGCTGTCAGAGGGTTCAGAGAGCTACAAAATTAGTCATGGAAAGAAAGTAAAGATTTTAAAAATATATATATATATATAAAAATATAAAAAGCATTAGCTCCTTGGCAGTGAGAAAAAAAAAAGTGTATATAAGAGATGAAGCAAGAAATACTCACCTGACTCTTTGGCTTATTGTTATTCTGGCTTCATTCTAATGCAGTTTCTTCCTGTTCAATATCAGTTTATAAAACTGTGTTACGTGTTCACTGACCCCCAATAACTAACAAATCCCTCTGTGCAGTCTGATGAATAAATTCCAGTTGGTAGTAGTGCAAATGTATGCTGATGGCTGTTCAGTGAATCCATAATAAATTAACCATTAAAAAGATGGGGGTTAGAAGAATAAAAGGATAAAGGATTGACGTCTTTTTGTAATATGTTATTCATTTCTGGTAGCAATCATATCTACATTTCTTTATTATAGAGACTATGGCATGCTCTTTGGTCAGCAAATTGTGTCTTTTTAATGCCAGAGAAAGGAAAGCTTTAGTGATCAATTGCCACATTTAGAAAACACTATTTTATTTACTTCTTTCTATACATGGACTGGCACTACAGAGGCATTTCTACATGGAGTCTCTTAAACATTTCTGGAATGCCATTGTACAGATGGAGAAGTGAAAACACAGATTTACTGCCATTTGTGTACTGTTGGTGGATTGATTGTGCAGTTAATTTCTACCTTGGTTTTTCAAAGCTACAATTTATTCACCAAAGTGTGTGTTCTATGAGGCAGGGCTGGGGTAAATCACTGCAGCTTTGCTGAAGTGGAACAGAGCTGCTCTACATGAGTTGGGGACCCTCATCTTTGTCTCATGGGATGGGTTGAATGAAGAGGCTTCGTCACTTCGTGTAAGAGTCGATGGGGTTTGTACCTCTAGAATTATGGAGTGAAACGTTCAGTGTGATCTGCAGTCCTTTACTGTGCAAGGGCTGATTTATTTGTGTTTGTAACTGCCCTTGAACCCCCTCTATCTCTTACTTTCACACACATAATTTGAAGAATTAATACTTAAATTTTGCTAATGTTTTTTAATGTGTTCAGGGCTCCTGCTGCTGTTTCTCACTCTGAGAACAGGGATTCATTTTCAAATAAACAGAATCGAGTTGACTGCAATCCCTCTTAAATACTTTAAGTAGTGATCAACATTTTTGTCATTATTTCTGAATTACCTGAGGAGTCTGAGAGACATCTGAGTAGAGACAAAAAATAACAATGTGTTAAACAGATCAGAGGAACCAGCACGTCACCTGTTCTGATGGTAAAAGGAAGTTCTTTCACAGAAAGAAAAATCACTCAAAGATATGTTTTAATTACATCTTTCCTTTCCTCTTCCAAGTGCACAAAGATATCCCAAGAACCTGGGTAATACGTGGCAACTTGATTTACAAGATGAATTGTCCAGACTCAGCCAATAATCCTTTGTGGTGGTGTTTCAAGCACAGAAATGCACATGCAAAAAAAGACAGTGGGAAGGGATATCAAAATTTCTTTTGGCTTAAAAGGTCACCTCCACTGGTAGCAGCTTCTTGGTAGAACTCATGTTGAGGATTTTTTGGTCTGTATTTTTTTAAGATCCTAAAGATCTGTGAGTTGACTACAATCATGTAAAAACAGTCCTAATAGGATGCAAATGGCCTTCTTGCTGTGCACTAGACAAATGTGGTCTTTAGCTTGTTCTCTTCTCTCACAAATTCTAATAGCTCAAACCTATACTTCAGCTCACAGCGAGTCTGCAAAGGAGAAATGGGCAGAGGAAATAAAGATGGGGGGTTGCTGGGTTTTGGCTGGGTTTTTTTAGTTGTTTTTTCTGCCTGCTGTCATTACTCAGTCTCCTGATATGTATTTGAATGGGCCCTGATTAGTGCACACTGCCTGCAGTTGGTCTAGTAAGCCTGACCTCGTCACACACTGCTGCTGTTTGTTCTCCCTAATTAAATGTTTCATGTACAGGAATAGAAATCCATACGATGTGTATCAATGCAGACTTGTGAGACTAAGTGAAACAAACACCTGCCAGGAGTGGTTTGGGTGCAGCTGATCCTGCCTTCAGACAGGAGCATCATCTGTCGAGTTTCCTTTCGGCTCCAATTTCCACGACTCGCAGTAATATCATATTAATATCGGAGTAGTGACGTGGGTGCTGCTGTGGAATCTGCTCTCCTGTAAGAACGAATCAAACTCAGCCACAGTGTTCCCAAGGTTAAAATAAACTTCATTTGCCTACTCCAAAGGAAGGTGTTATTTATTCCCCACCTGCTTCACAGGTAGGCAATCTATGGGTTAAAAAAAATTAATAAATATAGGTATAATCCATCACCTCATCTGGACATATTGTTGGGTGCAATTGTCACTTCTCAAAGCAGCATGGAATGGGCCTGAGAGAAGACCTAATAATGCTCCATTTTATTGTATATGACCTTGCATTTTCTGTGCTTTTGGTTTTTTTTCCTGTTCCAGGATGATATCTTAGAAATAATTTAATCTAAAAGCAGATCTTGGAAAACCTGTAGTGTGATGAAGGGTAGCTTCCTAACCAACACTGGGGGAAAACCTACTCTTATAATACATTCATTCACATGTGGCTAATTTTAAAGGTGATTTACTGAAAAGTTCAAGAAACTAAAGTCCTGGAGCTACTCCTTGGCCCAACATAGGATTTCACATGCCCAGAGTGATATTAAAAGTGCTGGTTTCAGCACACACAAAGGTCAGGAGTCCCTGTGGATGCAAACTAAAACATCTCCCGATTCCAAACCTTCCTCATGGAACCAACATGAGGCGTTTTGCCTCAGAAATGCAGCAACTCTCCTGCTTCCTGGTTAAAGGTCTTTCAGTTGTGCAACTCTTGCTGTAGTTTTGTCTTCTATTAGACAAGCAGTTCTGTAAACACCAGGCACTGTGAAATGTGATTTCTTAGAGATTTGTATTTTGTGGTAAAGTGTCAGATCCAGCTGAAGATTTCCCCACAGAATTTAAGACATCTCTCACCTACTCAGACTCCTCAGTGTGGCCCATCAGGTAAACTCACTCTTCACTGAGGCATTAGGAGGATAATAAGGTTTGTGCCCTCAAAACAGTTGCCTATTTCAATTGCAATTTAACTTTCATTAAGTTTTAATTTTTGATTGAATTTAATTTTCACTGAGACAGTTAGGCTTATCTGTTACTTTGAATTAAATCAATCAAAAACTTAAAAAAATATTGAGATGGACTGGTGGAGAGACTCCCTGCAGCTTCACCATGGACCCATCAGCCACTGACTTTGAACCAGCAGTTTGCAAAGGAGCCCAAACACATCCTGATATTGCTGTTAAAACTGACAGCAGAGACAACTGAATTATTACACTCATCTCTCCATGCCAAGAGGACCACAAATCAAAGCACAGTAAATCATAGATATCTGCAGTCCTATTTGGAATTTTGATGTCAGTGTTGATTTCTATATCTATTTATTCTATATCTATTTATTTCTATATTGTGTTTAGTGCTGAAAGTCACACAAAGCAAATTAATTGCATGTGAGCTGCATTCGTATGACAATTATCTTATTTTTGAGGAGTCTAAGAAAAAGTCAGAAATAGCACTCTAATAC
>JAYRBT010000139.1:69971109-70005465 GCA_036023395.1 Myiotriccus ornatus | reverse complement strand
GGCCCTTAGTGCCATGATATAGTAATTGGAGTTGGATCAGGGGTTGGACTTGATGGTCTTGGAGGTCTTTTCCAACCTAATCTATTCTATGATTCTATAAATAATTTCTGTTTTATTCTTTAGATTTACTTGTTTTCACTGTATTTTGAATGATTTCTTTTTGATGCTCAGTCTAAAGACTTCCTTATGCAATCATATTAGTCTCCTACTACACTTTCAAGTGTTCTATTAATTAAGATAATTTGATATATGCATTTATAAATATTCTTTCCAAAACTTCCAGCTCTCTCATACTCCTAATTAGAATGTTTCCCCTCTGCCTGGCAATGTTTTGTTAATGTTTACTTTTTTAAAGTCTATTGTTGCTGCCACTTTTTCCTGTTTTCTTCAATATATCCCAAGCAGTTACTGAGGATTTTCTGCGTGGAGGACACAATTTTGTTCTCTCCTCTGTGTATATGGACAAATACATATATATATATGTTTGTGTGTGTGTATACACATATAAAAAAGATTTGAATCACTATGTCTTGAACTTTGAAAGGTTCCCCATTAATATCCAGTGAGTAATACTTAAATGCCAGAAACAGAAAGTTTGAGCTCGTGGTTGCTGCCACTTCTTCTCTATAGTGTAAACTATTCTTGAATCATGTTTTTTTTGTGATTTTACTTTGAACCAGAGAGTAAGTAAGATGCATAAAATGTAGTTTTAAATATAGGATATGTAGTCAAGAAGAAAATGTGGTTTCATGTCACAGTGAAAGTTTCCTTCCTAGGAGAGATTGTCACTGCTCTGGATGAAAATAACACTGAAATTCCCCTTTGTGTTCATCAGTTGGGTTCAAGTTACCAAGAAGTGCATTAAAAATAGGGTCTAGGGAAAAGATAGTCTGGAAAGGTAATATTTTAACAACAAAAAAGGCAAATGACTGATTTAGGAATCATCTTTCCTGTTTTTCCAACTATATTGTCAAAATAGTAAAACCAGTGGTACGTGATTTGGATACCTAAATTCTGCATTAAAAATGATATGAATATAAAATAAAGATATCTATCTATAAACCAAGCTTGACCCAAGTTCCTTAAATTCTTTAAAATTAATCCCACTAGATTTTGTATCCAGGTTTCTAGTGAACACAGGTTTCCTCCAATATTAAGCTAAAAATTTTGAAGAGGAGTTGGTAAATGCAGGAGTGCGGGTGCATTATAATCAGTGGGACCTGGCATTCATGTTCCTGTTTGTAGGATTTGGCTGTAAGTTGTTAGAGGACTGATTTGGGGAAGATTTGTCTTTTTGCAAACGTGATGTGCAGAAAGTGATTATACCTTCAAAGGAATGCTGTGTGAAATTTAGAGAAAAGCCTCTTGCTACTTCAAGGAATGCCCTGAAACTATTTACAGAAGTAATAATTGCTTTAAGCTATGTCTTAAAAAGTTCACACCACGATTTATAATACTGTTAGTTAATACCTATTACTATTTTTTGTATTATGTACATGATGATAGTGAAGAAACAGAAGTTTCATTCAAGTGTCTTCTCAGAAGTAATAGGCTTGGTTTTGCATTTCGTCCTTTATATAATTATTATTGTTCAGTTTGAGCTAGAGTGCAGTTAGTCGTCTAAATGAGTGGGGATAATAGCTACAGTTTGCTCTGAGCACTCGATACAAACATGTACTGTCTTCATTCCAAGTTGTAATGCTTTTAAATGTACTTAACTGATTGCTCAGGTATCTTGCAGTCCTTTAAAAGTTAGTAAATCACACATTTTAAAGGAAGTTTTCCATTTTTTATTGTGCAACTGGGGGAGAGAATATGAAGATGTGCCAGAGCTCTGCATGTGCAGCATCAGCACCAACCCATGCCATGAGCCTTCCTGTGTCCTGAGTTTGTAAGAACAGCGCATCCCACATCGGCTGGAAAAGTGTCTCTGCCCCAGAGCAGGGGGAGAATGGTCATGCAAGAAGGTGTCTAATCTTCCTTTCGTTGTGTTTAATCCAGTTATGCCACGTTTTGCTGAGCAAGTTGAGGTTGCCATTGAAGCTCTGAGTGCCAATGTCCCCCAGCCATTCGAGGAGAACGAGTTCATCGACGCCTCCCGCCTGGTTTACGACGGAGTTCGTGACATCAGGAAAGCTGTTCTGATGATAAGGGTATGTAAAGCACCTGGGGAGTGAAATGTGGGACTTCTGGGGGTAGTATCCTGTTGGATATCCTTCTTGGAATCAACCTTGTGCTATAAATAAGCCAAAAAAGGTTGACATTGAAACAAGCGTGAAACAAAAGTATGTGCAACAAAAAAGAATTAGTAAATAAAGAGGTGAGGTTGTTTTTGTAGATGAACCACAATTAATGTGTTAATCACCTCGGAGAAGATTTGATTGCAACTGCCAATAGATGCAAACTTCATTACTGTTTCCATAGTAATAGAATTAATTTCCCAAGGTCTTCAAAGTTTGTGTAGACTTTTGTTGTTTTATTTATTTGGATTTCTTTTCCTAATGTATGTGTGCTGCCTAGGATGTGAGGTAGGTCTGGTTAAAATCTAAATGAATAAATAAATTATCTTGCTGCTCCAGTGAGCCTCTGCAGGGATGGTTTTGAATGTTTACTGAGGTATAAATGTGTCATTTCAGTGTTGACTAACCAGTTGATTCAATTTGCTTAGACATCTTTTAATAAAACAAACAAATAAATAAAAGAAAGCAGAGAACAACATCATTATTATGAGAGTAGGTGTGTGTTGCTTTTCACTGTAGTCTGCAGTCAAAGATTTAAAACATAAAACCAGCAAACCAAACCTAGTTTGGACATCTTTTCAGCAATTGAAACTGTTACTTGTAACCCCAATTACCTTGAATCTGCCCTAAGGAAAGCCACATAAACATAAAGCTATGGAGAAAATCGCAGAGGATTTTTTATTTCTTATGAAGCAAATAGCAGGGCTAAAACACCAACTCATCCCTTGGAGCAAACAGGTAACATACCCTTGTGGTGGGGAGTGTCTTATGGCTCTGATGTAAGACTTCAGGCAGTTGGAGCACTCCAAAATAGCCTCATTTTAGTCATCTGTCACTATGTATTAACATTCACAGAAAAAGCTTTTGACAGGCTTAATTTTATAACTGAGAAACATAAATTCCATTCTCATCCCCAGTGCTCATCTCAGGTAGCCTGAATTATAGTTGTGGCTGATGATGGGGGCAAACCCGTCCTGTTTGTGGGTGTGCAGCATCAGAGTACTGACAACTCCTTCTGGACTGGGATGGAAATCTTTACTTAAATTACTTCCCTGTGAGGGTGGTGAGGCCCTGGCACAGGTTGCCCAGAGAAGCTGTGGCTGCCCCATCCCTGGAAGTGTCCAAGGCCAGGTTGGATGGGGCTTGGAGCAACCTGGGCTAGTGGAAGGTGTTCCTGCCATGGCAGGGGGTGGAACTGGATGGTCTTTAAAAGTCCCTTCCAACCCAAACTGTTCTATGGTTCTATGAAATAAAAGATCTGCATAGCAAAGGATCTCCATTTTCCCTCTGATTATCCAGTTCCTTAGTCTGTAACACCAGATTCCAAACTTCTCTTAGGACAAGAAGAAATTCTCAGCACATTTTAGTCTTCTCTAGTCATTTGAAATCGCTTCATGAGGCACAGCCAGCAGGTGGGATCTGCTGTAGACACACACTTTCCCATCCCCTATGCAGAGTTCTGTCTTCCAGCACCCTCCTGTACATCAGAGTTGCCCCTGAGAGGTTGCCATGAGACTGTCCATCCTGGTGAGGTGTTTCTGCTAAGCACAAAGCTTTAAATTCTGGAGGCACATTCACTTATTTCATTTCTGCCTTACCATTATGTTTACTTGGAAGGCTGATCAGCATGCAGGCTCTGCAGTCCCCCCAAGTTACTTTTGCAGTTGTATCACTACTACTTTCCACTCGTTGTGTGATATGAGTTAATGAATTCTGCTTAACCAGATTAGGAAGATTTATTTTTGCATTCAGACAATTAACGTATTTATGGAGCTAAATGTAGTACTCCTTACCCAGGCAGAGAACTAAAGCACGTAAATGGACTCATTATCCTTGTGAGTTAACTGGAAAAATCCACATATACAAGCTTACACAGGCCAGAGTTTGCTGAATCAGAACCTTATTTTCTGTAGAAAACAAAATTAGTTTCACTTTGAGATACTCATTCCCATCTGAACATGTCACACTGAAATGGAATCTATAATTGAAGGGTGAGGCATTAAGCTATAGAAGAAAGTCTTTAGAATATTTTTATCTAATAATCTATCAAACCATGAAACCCTTTAATTCAGGCTGTAAAACCTCTTGAAGAATTATTAAAAAAAAACCAACAAAAACACACACACGCAAAAAACAAAACACCCCCAAAAACCAAAACCTAACCTTGCAAACTTTTTAGCGCATCCGACGCAATTATTTTCAGGCAGTGATTGTTTGTGTGCAAGCCGTGAAGGATTGAATTTATCTGAGATGATTCCCTCATTCCATAGAGTAAATAAAGCCGCTTTTTAAATTAATTTCGGTTGGTGTTATTACTTTTGGTAAGCTGAAGGAAAGGGGGATAATCTCTGTTCTTCTCTTTTTCTTTCACAAGGGGAGAATTTATTTTCCCGCTGGAGGAGAAAGGGGACTCATTTTTTCACTGAGGACTGTTATTATGATCTACACAGAAGAAAAAATCCCTTCCACAACTTAAGAAGTAGTATAAATGAATTTAAGAGTATAATTATAGAACCTAAAAATAAAATAGAAAATAATAATTTCCTTCCAACATCTTTTCTATTACTGCGTAGGGATGAAACTACACTTTGTTTTTTTCACAGCTGTTCATGAAATTCCCTCAGTTATTAGCCAGAAACCCTCTCTGCAGTTAGAAGGAACCACAATGGCACCTTTTCTCATTCTTATGTCTCTCTGAGGCCAGTTTACTCTATTCACACATGGCCTTTGCTATTAGAAACCTCGCCTTTAGTGCCGAGGTAATCTACGTTAACCTCAGTGTTACATCTGTTTGGGTCAGGAGTGCACTTTTTGGAGCCAATCTCCAGGTGCTCCTTCTTGCTGTGTTTTAGTTCATTTTACAGAGTAGTCTTGCAGCGCAGAAACTTGGTTCTTTGGGAGGATGCACTCTGTGAGCATCTTAGGACCCGCGGGAATGGCTTGAAGTTGTGTCAGGAGAGGTTTAGGTTGGATATCAGGAAAAGATTCTTCACCCAGAGGGTGGCCAGGCACTGGAACAGGCTCCCCAGGGAAGTGCCCATGGCCCCAAGGCTGGCAGAGTTCAGGAAGCATTTGGAAAATGCTCTCAGGCACATGGTGGGATTTTTTGGGGGCCTCTCTTGTGCAGAGCCAGGAGTTGGACTCACTGATCCTTGTGGATCCAACTCAGGATGTTCTATTCTACGATTCTATAATTAACTGCATTTCTATTCAGTTGTTAAGGGACTTTCAGTCCATGAAAGAAGACCACAATGAGTCTGAATAAAAATGAAATGAGGGCAGTGTTGGGGTCCTTAACCCCAAAGTGTTTGGGTGTGTTAATGCTCTTCCACACTTGTCAGTACAGGCTTAGCCATCATCACCTGGGGGGCAGCCACTGTGGAGAAACCTGAAGTGCTGCAACTTTTCAGATTCTCTGGAAAACTAGATCTGCTGCAGAATCCCATCATCTTTTGAAATAGCCTGTCTCCAAAGGGTGTTATGGGGTCCACTGTCTGCAGTGACTGCCTGCTGCTTCTCAGGCTGAATTGGAAGTGTTAGATTTTACTGTAAATCGTTAAACAACCAAAGACCTGCAGTGAGAGAGGTTCTCTGACTTAGGCACTCAGGTGCTGCTTGCACCTGAGTCACTCAGGCTGCAATTGTACCAAAACAAATGTACAGAAGAGTGTGGAGTTGGATATAAAAGCATATTATAAGGTCTATTTTTTTTTCTCCTTGCCTTTTACAATTAAAGGGCATTTTCACGTTAAAAAATGGGGGAGTATCTTTTTGTCTTTTCCTTCTTTCCTCTCATTACAAGGTTAGCTTGACTTGGTGTTCACAGTGTTGAAATTCTTATAATCGCATCTTACAATTTCTAAGTGAATACAGCAGTGTAGCATAATGGGGTTTCTACCTACATCAAGTATATTTGAGTAGGTGAAATATGAAACAAATAGCATTTATAAATCTGCATATATATGCCATTTTATGACTTACACTTGTATAATTCACATTTTTATACAGCAGTCACAAAAGATAAAAAAAAATATAGTGATGGAAGGTATTTTATTTACAGCAAGCTCTTTACTCTTACAGTCAGAGAGATATTTAAACAAAATATTCCAGTGCCTGGAAGTCAAAAGTCACCATACTCATATTAGAAATAAAACATGCATCTTAAAAGAGAAAGTATATATTTACTGGGTGATTTATCTGAGACTGTGAAAGATTCTTCATCACTGGAAGAATTCATCTGAGGTAGATGAATGAAGAATATGCCCTGTGTGTAGTAGAGATACTCTATTTGAAAAAGAAGTCGTCCTGGGAAGTCTTCTGGCCAGTGCTACAAACCAGACAGTTGTTATGGCATGTTTAGAAGGCCCTGCTAAGAGGAGAAGTCTTTAAATCAAGGAACTTCAATATTTCTCTTTATACCTTTGTGTCTGAACAAAAGGAAGACTGTTCTATGTGGGCTGCATCTCCAAGAGAGCAGCTAAAACAAAGCAATGGTGCAAGGGTGAAAAGCATGAAGATGTTTGAAATGGCATCAGACAGACGAAAGTTAACTCCAGTTCTTCCCCTTAATGAAAAATGTAGCTGTTTGGGGAAGAGAATGAGGATGTTAAATTCACCACACTTGAAAACCTAGAGGGAATGGAATCTGAAAGATCATTTTGAATTAGATCTCACATGTACAGAGGGGAAATATGGAGATGTCTCGTGCTTGAAGTGTATTAGTAACAGTTGCATTACTGGTCCTTTTGATTTGCACTTCATTTTCTCCAAGTTCAACATCTATACCCATTAAATTTCAGTCTTTTTAAGACCACAGTTGTTAATGTTAGGAGTGTCAAACAATAACATCAATACATTTTTTTTCCTGAATCTTTCTTTAAGAGTAAATCCTTGAATAGAATTTTCAGAATATTTTTGCTTTTTTAAGGGTCATCCTCATGGGTGTCCTTACTGGTTGCAGTGTTGAGATGTGTGTTTTGAATATTACACCCTTACTTTGCTGCAAGTCTGACTATGAAAGCCTGGGAGAGGACTGTACTTTATCTTTTATAGCCTTGTTTATAAAAGTGGAGACAGAAGAAACTAAGAGGAGGATATTTGGGGGTGAAAGGATACTGATTTTACAATAACCAGTGAAACTGGGTAGTTGAATGGACTTGGAGGATGGGTCAGAGCTGGCTGGTTTGTGAAGAAGGGGTTGAAGCTCTCCACCCAATTCCTTTTCTTCACAGGAAAGTGTAGACAGAGCCCTGTGATAGAAATACTCTCTTTGCTCAGGGAGTTGTATGATTCTCTTTGTAGCTTGTTTGTTTGTGACAGATTTTAGGGTCACATCCTGCCCTCTGGCAGCTGAGCAGAGGAAATAAAGTGATTAAAGGTGACTGGAAAACAAGACCGTTGGTCATTTTCATGATGGGTACCAATCTTTCTATTTTTCCTGTGACAGTAGAGAAAAAGGTAAATTCCTTTCTCATCTAAACTTCTCGTGCTGTCTGTCCTGTTGCACACGCTGTTTGTACATGTCTCTCATCAGAGACGCAGCCTGAGTTCCATTACCACACTGTCATACTTGGTTATTTCTTCCTCCAGCACTCAGCATCAAAGCACATATTTAATTGATCCTCCTCAAGCCAAATGAAGATGGCTGTGTTTTACTCTCCCCATCGTGTGCACTGCACCACGCAGCTCCACACACTGATGTGCACTTCACGTTGGAAACCAGGCTGGAACACGAACAGCGCCAAAAGACTTCTCCACATTATGTTAGAGGGGTTGGACCGGTTCCTACTGACTGAGCATCTTCAAGGCAGAGCTGTAATGACAACTGGCAATGATTAGCACCTCTGCTAGGGAACTTGACGTGGCCTCCAAGCGTGGGATGCCAGCATGGATGATTTCTTCTGTACTGGCCTTCGAGAGTGACACTGGGGGCACATGGGGGTATCCAGGCAGGTGATACAGTTGATCTCCTTTTTCTATTACCATTATCCCGTGTTGTACCTACAGGAGTTGCTCATGGGCAGACTGTTGTAGCAGAGGCTGTTCAGTCATAAAGTGGAATATAATCTTTCGAAAGACTCTTTTTTTTTTTTTGCATCATCTATAATAAATATGGTACTAAATAATGATTTTAATTTTACTGTCTTTCTGTATATACATAAGAAAGTTTTTTTCTCCTAATTTTTTGGTAGAATGTGAAAAAAAAAAACCAAATAAAAGGATCCATCAGTTATCTTTTTCCCTCCTTTTCTCTGAAATTTTAAACAAGCTGAATCCTACGTATATGTAACAAGATTTAACCAATCTGCTTAGAGACCCTCAAACCATTTGCAGCACCAGCAATGGAGATAACGTGGTTTCAGTCAGGGGATGAGTCAAATTCCAAAGCTCTGTATCAGAAAAGAACCATGTGAGCTAACAAGATAACACAGCTTATAAACTTTACATTTGTTTCAAAACCAGTTGACACAATTTATGATTTCTTTTAATGGGAAATCTTTTACTTGTTTTGATAAATTCTTCTTCCAGGATGTTAGTTGCTTTTTCCCAGCTATTTACTTTCTCTTTTGAAGATTACATGTAGCTTCCAGTACTATAATAGTATTAATGTCCATTTATATAAGAAATAACATTATTTTGAAATACAGCATTCTGGTTGTTAGTGTTTCCAAAGGATGTTTGTTCCTGGAACTGCATTCATCATGTTAACAGAGTTAAGAGAAATTGCAGTACGAAAAGTTGTGGCAAGGTAATGACAAATGTTATTTGTAAAGAAAACTAGAGTTGAAGCAACTTAATTTTTAAGACAATCCAATTTCAGTTCCTGACTGCTCGGGCAGACAAGTTCATTTAAAAGGGAAACGGAACAGCATTTCCTGGGCAAGGGATTGATGAAATAAGAGCTTACTGTGCATAGGACTTTGTCTGTATTCTTTCTAAGCTTGTCATCTCCTCTCTTTGGCTTTCTCTCCCTCTCTCTCTCTAGACCCCTGAGGAGCTGGAGGATGATTCAGACTTTGAGCAGGAAGATTATGACGTTCGCAGCCGAACAAGTGTACAGACTGAGGATGACCAGCTCATTGCTGGCCAGAGTGCCAGGGTGAGTATAAACCCCCCATAAATCGTCAGTGTCTGCACAGGCACCGATAAAAAGCTGTGCCTCACAAAGCAAAGGCAGTGATTTCCAGTCTTCAGGGTCATTTAAGAAAGGACAGATCCAAGCTGACCCAAGTGCTGAAAGCTCACGTCGCACCTATTTGAGTAGCACTGACTTCACTGAATGATCTTCCTGAGGCTTTCCTGATGCCTTCTATCAGCTGTTTGCTCCAGCTACTGCTGTAAGGGGAGGCTTTGCAGGTTTGGAATGTGCTGAAGCCGTGGGAGTAGTCAGCAAATTAAAAAAAAAATAAAAAAAATCCCATCAGGGCGCCATGTGCCGTATCCAGAGAAATCTTACATTAGTCATGTTTCCCAGTGTGCAAACCTGTCAAGAAGATCTGTTTAAGCTACCGAGTAGTCCCTGTAATTTAATTGTAATTGAAGACATTTGCTACTGAGTCAAGGTAATTTTGCCAGGGTAATTACATCATGATAAACTCCAGTCATTGTGATTTGCGACCTCAGCTTGTGCATGGGGATTGCAAATGAAGCTGATGAGTGCTTGGGGGGGTCACAGGTGCTGGGGAAGTGAAGTTTGTTAACACTCAGGAATATTCCTGTTAACACTCAGGATTATGCCACCCTCTGATGAATGTTTACTTCACACTGAATAGGCTGCTCAGATCAGATTATTAAAAAAGCCATCAGAATATAATTTGAGGGGAAAATGACATCGTGAAATTATGTTTGACTGGAAAGAGAGTTTAAAAAATAAGGCTTAAACATTTTCCAGCAGGGAACCAGTGGGGAACTGGGAAGTGCATGAATGATTTTCATGGCTGTTTCACACAAGTCTGTGGGTTCTTCTGATGTGTCCTCACACACTTAAACAAACACTAGCAAAAGATGGTAGCTGGAATGGGGATTTCTTACCTTGGATTCTGGAAGAGGATTTGTAGGGCTGAGAATCTGAAGATCAAAAGGCAACGATGGTTTGGAAAATCAGTTCAGAGCATCAGGACAGAGGAGATTTTAGCTGCTGTAGGACTCACAGTATGCTGGGACTTAACAGAAAGATTTTACACCCTGAAAAGAAACAGAAGCATTGCACAAATCTAAAAGAAGCTTACTTAAAAGAATGGGAGAAATGTGAGACATGGAATCAGTGTAATGGCCAGAGATTTTTTTGTCTTAAATTAAGTTCCATGAATATTGAATACAGATGGTAAATAAATCATACCATATATCAGAAAAGCTGAGTTTCTATCACTGACTCCCAAGGACATAATGCATATATTCCTTTTGATCTACATGAAGAGAGGTGGATTGTAGGTCCCATCCCAGGGAGCTGGGTGGACCAGGACCTGCCAGTGAAAAGCAGGCAGTCCCAAGAACTGCAGAATGACACCTGGATACCTCACTCTGAGAAGGATGGCAGAACTGTGTTCTGGAGGGAGATGACTATCTTTTGTGATTTTTGTATTTTAAAGAGCATAAAGTACTGTTTGTTACAGTCAAAGAATTGACTACTGAAGTAAGTCTCAGGTACAGCAGAATTGAGGTACAGTACAGAGCATTTTACCAAAGTTCAGTCTTTTTTCCTTTTTTTTGGTTACCTTTAGGACTGGTAGCTTGTCATCCTTTCTTGATCTGAAAGCCAAGTAAAGACTGCAGTAATTTTTTTACTAAGAATTGAATTCACCTAGGGACTTAGGAGTCTTAAATTCTATTACATTTATTGCAGCTATTATTATTGCTGCACTTAAAACTTTCTGCTTTGATCAGCTGCAAACACTGTATAAGCACAATACATTATAAGGACAGTTCCTGAATAACATAATAACATTAAAATATGTCACAGGCAGCAACAATTGACAAAAACCTAAAAGGAAAACATGCTAAGCAGAAGCTGCCCAGTCCACACTCTGCAGTGATTCTAAGTAGAATAGAATCTTATTTGAACCTTTTCTGTGGAAAATATTCAAAACGTTTTTATTTGTGGAATGTAATGGATTTGTTTAATATGCTTACTCCATAAAGCTGTTAGTGTTTCTAACAGAACAACTGTGTTGTTCTTCAGTAGAAATTGAACTGGAATGAATGAGCTGCATTTGCTGTAGGATGTGGCTGCTCTGAAAGCACCTCAGCGGCTGGAACAGAAATATTAAAACACTGTCTACCAGTTTAAAGCGTGTGCAGGTGAATCTGCCACCCAAAGAAACTGCAGGCAAGACATTCAGATCCACTTCCCAAATTTTACTACTCCTACTGTGTTCTCTTCAGTTAATTCATCAGTTCTAGGAGTTTATGTGTATTTTAAATATTTATTTATTAGCTTGACTTACACAGCATTTTTCTGTGGAAGGACTATTATTCTAACATTTGAAACTGCTGAGTTACATTGATAAGGCCTAATTAAAACCCGTGTTGAATTTTAATTTGATTAACTTGCAAATTTTTCATTTTCTGATCTACTGTTTATAACCCTTTTTCATTTCAGTTTTGGAAAAGGTCAATTATGAACTTTAAAAAGCTAAGAGCATTTTAAGAATATGTAGAAAAAGACTTCAGCTGATTGAAAGTGACATAAACAAGAAAAAAAATGTAATGACGCTTAAATATGTGTCACACCCCATTAAATGCATAATGTGGTCTTCAGAACCCCTAAAGCCAAATAGTGACTCAACTTGGAAATCATTATTGGAAGTGTCCATTTGATCTTCAAAAGCAATTATTATAATTTTATAAGGGTTTTTTTTGTTGGTTTGGGTATTTTTTTTTTGAGAGGGAAGGGAACTTTCTTCTTTCTTGATCTGGAGGCAGATTAGTACCAACCTGTGCAGTGCTTTTTGCATATCACCCGAGAGAAAGAACACTAAATATCTTTAAAAAACGTTTGTTACAATTCACTTTAAATGCATTATCTTGGATGTCACAGCTTATTTTAGTGTTGCCTTAATCAGAAACTTGTATTTCTGACAGAGAAAGAGACTAGGGGAAACACTGGCAATTCAGTCTGCCTCTTCCCATAAATGTCCGTCATTTTATGCTTTCTGGAAGTTTAGATTTAATAGGAATTTAACCCTCCTGTAGCAACTGGTGAATAATCTGTATATCATATAATTTTTACCATCTTGAAGGTGCAAGAAGAGCTATCAACATGCTGTGGATTTGGCTTTGCCTGTCCTACCGGAAATCAAATGCCTGCTGGATTTGGCTTGGCATCTTCAGCTCCCATGAAAAGCAACTCAAGCTGTGCTTGCCATTTGGACCACTGGAAATGTCAAGTTTCTGGCTTCCTTTTTTTCATGCCCAGCTTCTGTTTTTTCCTCCAGGCTATCATGGCTCAGCTTCCCCAGGAGGAGAAGGCTAAGATTGCCGAGCAGGTGGAGATATTCCACCAAGAAAAGAGCAAACTGGATGCGGAGGTGGCAAAGTGGGATGACAGTGGCAATGACATCATTGTGCTGGCAAAGCAGATGTGCATGATCATGATGGAAATGACAGACTTCACTAGGTGAGGACGAAGTAACCTGCACTGAGGAGTTCAGATATGCCACATCTTTCCTTTTCTGTTCAGTCTGTAGCCTGCTGAGATGATTTGCTGGTGGTTTTGGAGATGCAAAGCCAGCTAACACACATCATAAACAGTGGGATGTGTTGTTTAGTTCTCTGCACACGACTGCTCTGGACATTTCTCCAAATAGGATTAATCACATGAAGTTTTTGTCCTGTTTCTGAATCTCTTTTACTTGCAGATCCTCTTGAATTTCAGCAGCAAAGGTAGTCTGTGACCTTACAGACACACCACTGACATTTCGTTTAGTACCCATCTGAATGCAGGTGCCTCTCTGAACTTTCAGCATTTCACTGCCATTTGTGTCAATCAAAAATAATGGCAAAACTATTTATATAATTTTGAACACTGAACTTCTTTCAAAAAAAAAATCCCAAATGAAATGAAACTGTTTTGATCTAATATTTCATGGGAGTCTGTCAGTAATGATTTTTTTTTTTGCTTTCATTTCTTTTCTCTATTGATATCTTGTTCTTCTCTTATTGCAAAGCATCAAAAGGCCATTCATTAATGATATAATGTAAACAGAATTATTTCGTTAAACTGTAGTCATAGTGTTAAACACATCAGGGACAACATTTTACAAGACGCTTTGAACTACAAATCACCATAATAAATTAGATTTGGTTCAGTGTTTGTTTTTAATGGGAGTTCACAAGTTTAAAAGATATCTGTCAAAATGTGATTACACCAAACTGGACAAAAATCTTCATGTTTTCCTTTATAATTAAAACATCCATTTATTCTTCTCATTGTGTTCCCCAGACAAGCTGTGGCTGCCCCATCACTAAAAGTGTTCCAGACCAGGTTGGATGGGTCTTGGAGCAACCTGGTCTAGTGGAAGGTGTCCCTGCCCATGGCAGGGGGTTGGAACAGGATGATCTTTAAGGTCCCTTCCAACCCAAATCTTTCAGGGATTCTATGATTTCTTAATCTCCAGCTGATCACCTGCCTTGTGTCTGAAACCCTCAAACCGTGTCAGAGGAGCCAGTCTCTGCATTTACAACCTGGAGTCCACACATACCAGAGAGAGAGAGAGAGAGAGAGAAGGAGTGTGTATAAATAACAATCTTCAAATAACTTGACTATTTGCATAGGTAGTTAGTTGATAGTCAGCAACAGCAAACATTTTTATCCATTTTAAATTTAATTATGCCAATAGAAAGTTTGCTTACTTTAATAGATTACTACTAGACTTGCTCCAAGCTGTTATTCTCTCCACTTACTTGTTTTCCTCTCAGTTTGTGCTTTCATGACTGTTGTTTTTGCAGTAGATTCAGAACCCCTGGATACTAAATGTCAGGATGGAACCTCCTGTGAAGGGTGATATTTTACAGGATTCTGAACTACTTATGTATTTGTGTTGTCTTGGGACTCTGATCCTTCTGCTCAAAAAACAGACTGAAAAACTGCCCAAACAGTGTCACTGTTTCATGGAAGGAGGAAATGATGTTCTACAGACACAACCCAAAATATGAACATTTTATCCAACCTCCTGGACAACACTCGATGCACTGAACATGAAATTACATTTCCAAGCATCAAAAGAACAGAACTAATATGAGAATGAGAGAAAACTGCTGTCACATTTGAAGTAAATGAAAAAGAGAAAATCAAAGTGCACCTCTGTCAGCATCAGATTCAATAACAACTTGTTTAATATATTCCATTAAAACAGAACAAAGCCTATCACACCTTTCTGGTTGACTGTAACCTGAGCAGTGTTAAAATAGAATAATTTTTCAAATGCATGGAGTTTGTGACAGCAAGATCTGCTCATGTAATTAATGTAGAAACATAAGAGGTCACCAAGAAGGACTTTTGCTGCAGTTTAAGTTCACCAGAAGTGGGATACTTTTGTTTCCTTATCTGTTTAAGGTGGAAATGGAAGTATGGAAAGAAGATTTTAGTGGAAATATGTTTCAGCATGTTATTCTTGGCATTATAGATTATGAAAAAAAAGGAAAAAATAATACAACATTGTGTTTAGAAAAAAAAATTCCTTCTGGTTCAATTAAAAAAACATCAGTTTGATCATATTATGATTTTCCAAATTGAAAAAAAAAAAAAAAAAGAAAATAAGCTTCCTTCTAACTGAGCTGTCCTCAGGAGCAGCAGCAATTTGATTAGTACAAAAAAGATTAAAGTTTTGAGTGTGAAGCAAACCCAGAAAAATCTGTGATGACTTTTTAATTTTTGTCTTAATGCACTTTGGTTACTTTCTAGACTAAAATGAGAGTTTTGTACATCATCCTAAAATACAGGGAAAGATCAATCTTAAAGCTAATTATACATGTTTTAAGTGTAATATTTAAATGTAATATAAGGATTATGCCTCACATGTCTTCATTTTCCAATGAAAAAAACCTACTAAAAAAGGTTTTCTAAAATGTGACATTCTTGCCCTAGACATGATGGGCTTAACATTTAGCACTGGCTTGGGAATCACACAATTTTTAAATAGTTGTGTATTCCACAAAGAGCACTGGCTTAATGAGCACTTAAAAATGCATATACTTCTAAGTACAGCTCATGGGCTTGAAGTCACCATCACACTAAATTGCTAGTGAGGCATTTTGTAAGGGAGAGGAAATGCAGCAGACCGATTTCTTCATCAAGCTGTACTGTAAAGTAGTTAAAAGCTGAGATTCTAATAAATTAACAAGTCATTCGTGTTGCTATTTTAAAATCAAGCACCAAACAGGGTCACTAAAACTGTTGCCTCTCGTGATTTATTTGGGTTGTGCGTAATTGTCTTGTGTTTCACAGAGGCAAAGGCCCCCTGAAGAACACATCAGATGTCATCAATGCAGCCAAGAAGATTGCAGAGGCAGGATCGAGGATGGACAAATTGGCACGGGCAGTAGCTGATCAGGTAACCACAGAAATGCAATGTAACCTCTACAGATGAGTTGCCTTTTGCAGGAAAAGGTTATTTTTACTTGGCAGGGAATCACCTGCTGGAAGTCACCAGCTGGATGCTGATCTACCCATTGAAGAGAAGTTTTTCTGTACCCATCACTTGGGTTTTGCAGTACAGGAAAGGCATAAACAGGTCTCTCTAAAGCTCAAAGATGCCTGACTTGATCCACAGCCTCATTCCTGGGCCCAGGTGTTGTGTTAGAATTAGACTGATAGAGACTCATTCAGGTTGGAAAAGACCTCTAAGATCAACGAATCCAGAATTTATTTGCTGTTATGGAAGCAGCAGGGACTCGGATGCTCCGTTACCTTTGCCATATGCCTTGGGATCCTTACCTTCTTTTCAGCTCATTCTTTCAGCAATTTCCCTTGATATGGCACATTTCTTCTTCAGTGGTCCTTGACTCCCTGTTTTCTGGTTTGCTTCAGGCCACTGTGGGTATTTCACCTTAAGAGGCCCCCAGTCCCTGTTCTGTGTCCTCGCTCCCAGTACCAAATTCATCTCACAACTGGAAAGATGAACTCGCTCGATATATATTTTTTCAGATTGGATTCCATCTGGATCCATCTGGAGAGCGAGAGGAAGCAGCAGACTAAAAGTCAAGAGCCAAATTTCAAATCCAGGTCCTAGGTAGTTAATTTTAGATTCAGGCAAATTAAATTTGACTATTTTTTTCACTTGTAAACTTCCTCTAGTTCCTTTCCTCTCTTTGTCATCCTTGCTTCTAGTCTTTCTCTTCACAATAAATATGTTTTTTCTTCTCCAAAAAAGAATGTAATAGTGTGTAACGTATCCTGCCATGGAATAGGAGCAAAAATGGCAAGAAACCTGAAGCTGCCCATTTTTCTATAACCTTGGAAATTTTGGGTTTAAAGTTTCATTACGAGCAAGAATTTTTTCCTGTAGTTAACCCATTCCAATCCTTCGAAAGTAGCATCTGTTCATTTTAGCTCAAGAAAGAAGAAATCCATCTGTGAGCTGATGAAATTCCTAGTCTGCAGTATTTGCAGAGGTGGAATATTTTAAAGACAGAAACACAAACAGACTTGTTATGCTTAGACTGCATTGGCTTGAGTCACATTTTAAATTTCAGAGGACTATAACACTTCAATAATAAACAGTGAAAGCACTTTGAGAATTAATTGTTTTAATGCTTGCACTTTAATGATATTTCACAGAACTTTGGAGACCCTCGTGCAATATAAACTTTTTATGGACAGTTGCATTTTTAATTATTGTTCCAATGAGAGAGCTCTTACATTTTTTCACTCCAAGGTGCTTATATTTAAAACCTTGACAGTTCTCTAGTATTATTGCTTTAAAGTTCATTTATTTCAGTTCATAGACTTTAATAATAGGGTAAATATTTTTGTATTTAATTATCACTGGTAGGGAGGAAAGGTTTCTAAGGGATTCATGCCTGAAAGATGTGGCATCTGTCTGAGGAAAAGAGGCTTTGTAGCATTGCCATAAATGTAGGGCAGGTTTAACCTGAGAGCCACAGTGAACCTCCAGCTTTGTTTATTGTTAGTTTTAAAGGGAGAGAAAAAAGCAAAGTGACTGCTTTCAGGGTTATAGAAAATAATATACCACTGGTTCATCCTGAACTCGTTCCTGGCCAGCAATATCTGTTGGGTTAGAGCAGCAGTCTTAAGTCAGAGGCTGTGATACTGTTGGCTCATGTGTGTTTAATTCTATCAGTTTTTCTTGAAATGCTCTGATAATATTTTTTAAAAAAAAGAGCATAAACTTTGTAAGATGCTTAAAAGGCATATTTGGAATCTTTGTTCCCCAAGCTATGCACTCAAAGGATATTCAAAGGGTATTTATTGGAGACATGCTGTTAGCAATGGACCCTTTTAGCACTGTTTCATCAGAGTGAATTACTGAGGTCTGTTCTCTTGAGGCAAGACTTCGAATATTAACTACAAGACTGTTGTTTTTTATGCTCTTGATATTGTGGGGGAAGATGCAGATTCTATTAAGAGTCCCAGGGACTATGAATAAATTGTACTCGAGCCTTTTCTAGTTATATTGATTATAAAACCCTCACAGTGTCTAGCACATTTGACCTAATCTAATCTGCATCAACACACATTTGGGTTCGATTCACAGCATCTGAAGTGGTACAGGACTGTAAACAGCCTTCCCTCTAGGATGGAGAAGTATCCCTTAGACATGCAGAGGGACCAGCTTAATTCACAGTGTTCTTGAGCAGGGCTGCAATACTGATGTCATCTGCTGACATACTCTGCAATATGTCACTCACACTTGTGTAAATAATTCCTCTCTGGCACAGATTAAGGTATTTCAGCATCAAAAATGAGCTTGCCAGATCTGTCATTACCAAACACAAGCAGCCTCACCTCTGCCTCTCAAGTCCTTCAGGTATCAGTGAGAGACCTGGCTTCTGCCAAGCCTGAGGCAGAGCTGTGTCCTCTGAAGGTCTGCACAAATGCCAGGGAAGATGGCAACACAGACAAGATTTGGCATTAGAATGGGTGTAAATCAGTCAGAACTGGGTTCCTCTGGACTTTAACTGGTCCATGCTGGGGAGTTTCAAGTCAAACCTGGTTTTTTGGATGCTCAGTAGACTCTTCTGTTCAGTACAATCTGATGTCCTAAGTAAACACAGTGATCATATTATTGTCACTGCCTTTCATTAGTGACTGACAGAGAGGTTTCATCTCTCTCCAGAAAGGAATAGTGCATCTCCAGGCTACAATTCATAAACCTTGAGTTAAATGAAAGGCAGAGTCTGAGTTTTCTTCAAGTATTTCATGTAAAGACAAAATAGACCCACCTAATACACACACCTTGCCACTAACTGGTGACCTGTCTCTAATCATATTAACTCAGCTTCATCTAATGAAATATTTCTTTCATCTGCAGTGCCCAGACTCAGCCTGCAAACAGGACCTGCTGGCCTACCTGCAGCGCATTGCCCTGTACTGCCACCAGCTCAATATCTGCAGCAAAGTGAAGGCAGAAGTTCAGAACCTGGGAGGAGAACTTATTGTATCAGGGGTAAGCTGGGATTTGTATTTAGCCATTTCTGTTTCCCACTTGAAAGGGAGCATTTTTGATTGCAGTAATATGCAAAACAAAAAACCACTGATTCATAAGCAAGCTTTTTAAAAATGTTATCACCATTATTCCAGGCCTTACAATAACTTGTGTAGAGCAATTTGATTTTCCAGTTACCCTTTGTTTATATTAACCTTGTAAAATCTTCATTATTCCAAAAGAAAAGTAATTTTATAGCCTAGAAAGTCATTGCCAAGCTGTGAATATTATAATTATTTGGAGCTTTTGTATATTTACTCATTATAAATCTTCTTTCCTTTGTTAGTACTGGTAATTTCCTTCCTCTGTGCAGAAGCCAGCTCTGTATGAAGTGCATATTGTTAAGATGGTGATGACTAATGGGATTCATTCACTCAGGTTCCAATGCACACTAGGTTTAGCAAAAAAATCTGGAAGGCCAGCAAAATATTTTAAATTTTGATGCATGTGCTGTTTTCAAATACTATTGGCAAGCGCAAGGATTATATGCTCTAATGCCCATCCAGTTATTTCAGTTATTTTCAATATACACTGCAAACTTCTTACACACAATCTTTTTTTTAGAAATAAAGACAGGAATATGCAGCAGCAGTAATATTGTAAACAATGAGTTTTCTGTATTTTTAAAGTATTTTTTCTTTCCTTCTCCTAATGTTGGCCTCTGTGCCTCTGGGAGAACACTAGAACCAAGCAGTGGCAATTGCTGCTCTTCATGATTTCCTTTTTTTGTTCTTTCACCCTAGTATTAGCCCCATGACACCTTTGTTATCCTCCAACTCAAATATGGACCATATGGATGTAAATGTGTAATTTTTTCACTCTCCTGAGTGTTTTCAAAACAATGGTGATTTGTGAGACCCAAGATGCTTCAGACAAATCGTTCTCAAATGTGGTTTTGAAAAAGCACCCTTTCATTGTTTAAGCCCAATCAAGTACGAAGATTATTAGGACAATTAACTTGTGCCCTTCATTCCATCCATAAGGTTCCCCAGTGACATCACTGGCCTTCCTCAAACATATCAGAAGGCAGAGAAAATGTTCTCAACCACGTAACATTTTTATTTTTTTTGCAAAGCACTATAGAAGGTCTTAAACATTTGCCAGGCTCTCTTGGATCAAACATTCTGAAGTCATACACACAATCCTAAAAGGAGCTGCTTAAAGGTTCCTGTATCTGTCCTGCAATTGGTCTTCACTTCTTGACGTATGTACGTATGTAATTTTAATACCTTGATCTTCCCACAGCAACGAAAAGATCCTCTTCCATTTTCCTGATATTAACGGAATGATCTGTCCTTGTGTTGCTGACAGCTATGCTGCAGAGTGATTGCTGTGATCTTTTCTTACCTACTGCCATCTGGGTCCAGCTTTTCATACCCATTGAGTCGTCATATTCATCTCTCTACAACAATTACCCAAATCAGTGCTTCGACCAGCTTGGCTTTTGTGGTTGTGTGTGTTTCTTTTTTGAGTCTCTTTATTCAGTGTATGTGAATGCTGAATAAGCCATTGTGAATCTCGAGCATCTACTCGTTCCTGGAACATCCCCATCCGTTGTGAAACTCTAAGTGGCCGAACCGCTTGACCTCATCATTCCCAGTCTGGCATTGTTGGCACCCGCTGCTTACCAGGCTTCATCACCATTGTGTTTCTGTTTGGTTGGGGTTTCACAGTCAGCTGCAAAGAAAAAAAAATGGCTTCAAACGCAGAAATTATTTGGTTCTGTCCCCAAGACTCAGTAGCCCTGAGGTGTGGAAAATGTGAAGGTTGCCCAGCTCGCTTCTTCTGCTGGTGCCCTGAACAGGAGGTGACGTGGAGCTGAACTCCTGTGCATCCCTTTGTGAGAGCAATATCTTGAGATCTGGTGTAACACAGTGCAGTGCTTCCCTGACAGTGCTTCCTGAGCTGTTTATCTTCGAGGTGCTGGGTGCTGTATGCTCCTTTGCTATCCAGAGATCTGGTATCCAAGTGCACATCTACATCTGCTTGTCTACTTGCTGCTTCTGCTTCCATCTTCTTCTTCATTTTCTCTTGGATAGCCAATTACAAATAAACAGTATTTTATTTGTATCAAAATGAAATACCATTATTTGGCAACTTGCATACAGTACAATGTTGGAAGTACTATAAAAATGCAGAATTCCAGCTTCCCAACCTGTGACTATGGAATTAACTTTATGTTTGTGCTATATTTAAGTGTTTTGGTGTAAATATCAAGAACCAGGATGATTATTACAATATTGTAATTTACTACTGTGTTTTCAGAGAACCACAATATCATTCAGATCGATCCAAAAGATGACTTATGATTCAGAATTCTAATAGGGAGTAGAAAGTCTGCTTGAATACTTTCATTGTTAAGAATATTAATCAATATTTATAAATTAAATGAATGTATGCATATGTATGTTTGAATCTGTGTGTGGGTGCATGCATATTTATATAAAAAGGAAAGAGACATAAAACCAATTAAAACTAAAAAAGACAGATGAAAGCCACCCCACAGTTCTTATAGTTTTGTTAGAGAAAAATATGTTGCAACAACTCCAAAAATATTATCTAAATAACACATAATGTGCTGTATATATTTTGATGAAACTTCTATTTTTCCCCCCTACAAGATTCAGGAGTTTAGTATGGTTTATCTCTGAAAATAAGCCTAAAGCTGATCTTGTTTGCTTTTTCTTCTATAGATTGATATGGTACTAGCATAGCATATGAAGGGGTCCTTTTTGGCATCAGTGACTTTGCTGCAAGTAGGAAAACAGATCAAAAAGTAAGAAAATGTCACAGTCCTGAAATGTAAACTATTTCAGTAAAGAACCCACTGTTTTTTCCCTTTCCTTTCTCCCATTCCTTTTTCCCTCCAAGCTCTTTTTTCTCCCTTGATCTTTCCCATCAAACTCCCTCCATGCAGAGAGCAAAACTATTTTTACCAGATAAGTAAGACCTGGCAATTGGGAGTTAGCTCATGATAGCAGTGGAGCAAGGCCACTTGTCTGTTGACTTGGTCCCTTATTTTGCGAGGTGAAACTCTTAATTTCTGATTCCAGATGAGTTTTGGAAAGTAAAATAAGGAAAGAATATCTTCTATCTGTCCTTCAGTGAAGAGCCTTGTAAACCTGAAGAAGATTATAGGGAAGAAAGTAAGCAAAAATGGGGAGGAGGTTAGATAATAGCAAAAGCAAATTAATATAAAAAATTGCAAAAGACTTTACAAATATTTCTGATCTGTGTAGATGATATCCTTGTTCCTAATAAAAGTCTCTTTGACTTTGGTCCATAAACAGATATATTCTGTAGATTCAAATTTGAATATTCAATTTCTAGTTCCCCTCTAAGAATAAACAACGTCCTTTAATGAAATTACAGAGTAAAAGCATTTCAAAATAATTTGCTTTGTCTCTTGCCTTAGTTTATTTAAAGTAATGTGTATTTGCTTCATAATCAGTTGCACTGTTGTATTGGAATGAATCCTCTGAGGTGCTGAGCAGACACTACTCTCAGTAAATCCCATTTACATATACTTAGCTCTTGCTGATAGCCTTGCCTCTTTGTGGGAGCTACTTTTGTTCAATAGAGTTGCTTTTAGTGATGATGTTTCTTATTTAGATACAAATTCAGACTTCTGACTGTAGGGCTACTTTATTTTTCCAGTGTTCCTTTCTGCCTCTTGTTAGCAAGAGCGTTACAATAAAACAAATATATATATTCATTTCTTACTCTGGAATAAATATCCACTTGTTCTGTTTACTGCTGTTCAGAAGCTGATCAGCTCATTTACCTACTGCCAATTTAGGGTGTGAGCTTGCATTTTTAAAGATTCTTGTTTATGTTAGTAGATTTGCCACAGATTTTCCTGTAGGATTAGACTGAGCAGAATCTAAGAAAATCCCTTATCCAAGGCAGCCCCTTATCGTGTTCAGGTTTGATTTAGAGCTCTACAGATCTAATCAGATGTATTATCAAAAAATTTGCCCAGAGAGTCTGAAACTTCTGAGCCAGACAGATAGCCAGTGTTGTACCATGTGCCTTTGGACACTGTCCAAAAATATTGAATCAGTAGCCAAAGCACTCTCCAAAAACTTATACTTTAGCTGGGTCCAGTTCCCAATTGTTTTCCAAATCTCATTTATCTTAACATAATAGGTTCAACTGCAATATCCAGAGAAGGATTCTTATAATCTGTTGAAGATACAAGACAGTTTCATTAGGATTGGGAATTTATTGAGGAGCTCTCGCTTCGGGAATTGAAGTGAGGACTTTGGTGGGAAAAGGAAGATAAAAAGTCTGGAGCCACCCCATTAATTTTGGGTTAAAATTACCATAACACACCTGACTGGGAGGGTGGATACATAAAAATATTAACAGATACAGGACATGGGGCAAAATAAATGTATGTTTATTCTTGGTCAGTGATAAGAGGAAGGTAACCAGAAAGAGCTGGTCCTCACCAAAAATGAATGAACTTCATTTTTTATCACAGAGTAACAGGGAGCATCCAGCAGTTATTTCAGGTGAGCTGGCAGTGTCCCTATCGAGTCTGCCTATGGATCTTACATGGAATAAAACAAGATAAAGGTCCTACTTTTCTTTCATTTGAGGCTGAATCACTGTAAACTACCTCGTGCTGTAAAAGCAGGTTGGTGTGCATGTGGGCAGTGAAGTATCAAGTTGCTGCTTTTTGATTCTAGAGACTAACAGAAAAATCAGGTAATTTGAGGTTCAACTGTTATGAAAAGTGAGTAAGGCTGTCTTTCATTGAATTTGGATAAAGAGCACGTTCCTAAACATTTATTTAAGAGTCACTGATGGGTTATTTCATTTTCCTGAAAAAGGAAGCCTTTCTGGAGTGTTTTCCTTTGCTTTAAAGCTGACAGTCAAAGAGAAACTTTGCATGTAAAATGAAAAAAAAGAACGTGGACTAAGTGTTGTTTTGGAGCTTGGTGAATAGAGTGATTTAATTCCTCCTGAATCAGGCAAGAATTTAGTATTATGTAAAAGAAACTTTCCCGAAGGGAGAGCTGGTAAATTGACAAAACTGTTGGGGTCCTTTTTCTTCAAGATTCTCAGGAGTACAAGAAGGTTATTTCTGTTACTTAGCTAGCAAGAAAATAAGTTTTACTATTAATTTATAATAGAAATTGAACAACTGGCCCACATATCCTCGTCTCTAAACTGTAGGGACACGGATTTGACAGATGGACGAATTGGTGGATAAGGAATGGGCTGGATGGTCTCACTGAAAGAGTTGTGGCCAATGGCTCAGTGTCCAGGTGGAGAACAGTGATGAGTGGTGTCCCTCAGGGGTCAATACTGGGTCAGCAGTATAGACCATGGGATCGAGTGCAACCTCATATTGATGCTCGAGAGGGTGAAATAAAACCATAGTAAATGTCCTTTGTTCCAAAGATATGGCTGTATGAAGCACGTGATGCTGACACAGGTTTTGATAAACCTTTATCTGGAACAAATTTGTTTGGGCTTTTCTTTCTGTGATGAATACAGGAGTCTCCAGCTCCTGCTGGCACAGAATGTCCCTCAGTACACTGAGGGACTGCCCGATGATAAGGTAACATAAAAAATTTATCATCCTGACACTGAGTCAATTTACTACTCCTAGAGGATAAAGGCACCAGTGAATTATGCAGGTTAATCAAAATGAGTGCTGATAAAATCCCTCATGGTCATATATTCATTATATATGACGTATTTTATTGAAGCACTGTCTTAGGGCCTTCTGAAAGTTAAAACAGTGAAGAATTCCTAATTATCCTATGAAACATCTCAAAGATGAACAGGAAAAAAAAACCACCAGACATAAATAGATGTATCTGTGGTGGCTCTAAAGCCATTTGCAATACCTCTCCCAAATATTTGCCAATAATAAAGATTGAGTTCATTATATGTAGCTTATCTATTGCTCCCCAGTAAAGGCAGTGTGGACCAGGAGCCCAGAGAGTTTATGCACTTGGCATCATTGGAGGGATTCAAGCCCCAAGCAGACAGTGCTGAGCAGATCTAATGTGGGTAATCAACTCACCTTAAGTCAAAAGTTGTACAGGAATTTGTAGAAGCCTTTGGAAAGGTTAATTTATTTTTGTTAGTGTATGGCTGTTTCCTCAAAGCAGCTGAGTGAAGGTGGATTGGTGGCAGGCAGAGTTTACTCCATGAAAGGAAAAGTAGATGAATGAAGCTTAAGGCAGAACTGAAAAATTCAACAGGAAAATATTTTTTGTGCAATAATCTCAGTTCTTCTGGAGCTCCAATGTCTTGATATAAGGCTATTTTCAGGTCTAAGCAAATATCTCATTGTAAATAAATGCTTATGTTAACACACATACACATAAATATGAAACAGTATAACCTGCATAAATGGAGAGATGTTATCTATAATTTAATTTGCGAAGCAAAATCACACTGCACTTGTCTTCATTAGAATATATTCATGGAGACGAGAAGCACCGTCTAGATGTCTGCATTCAGTAAGTTCAAATTTAGACAGGTCAGATTTTCTCCTTATTAAGCAGCATTTTGGCTGGAGGGAACTTGGTCTTGTGCTTTATCAGGTGACAAATATTCATGAATTTCTGACGATTACATTTATTGAAATTTCTCATTAGAAGAGTTTTCTGCAAAGGAAAGCATTTCCAATACCAAATAATCCATTTAATTCCATAAGAACAAAGCAGAGTGTTACAGATTCAAGACTAAAGCTTGAAACAAATATGATCATAGACAAAGATTAGAGAATTGAAGGAAATACTATTGTATGTGCTTCATTACATGCTGCATTTGCTTTAAAAATAGTAACCACTCAAAAATTCAAAGCTCCTCTGCTACAGTAGTTATGGCTTCAGTTCAGCTTGTTTTCCTCTTCCAGGCCATGTTGAATGAGTTGGGAAGAAAATGGGAATATTATGGCTTTCTGATACACGAATTGCACCAGCCCTGCAATAATTAGCAAACAACATTCTAACACACCCTAAGATATGGTTCTAAAAGATTATTCCTGTAAAAATTACTACAAAGAAAGGGAGCAATGTAGCCCTTTTTCACATTCCCTTCTTTTCGTGTATTACCGCCTTTAAAAGAGATGGTTTGGGACCAAGTGTCACCATTTTGTATTCAATAAGAATTCCTTTACTCTGGGGCATTCTCAGTTGGCCTCTCTAGTGCAAAGCAGAGATTTCCTAATAGGTACATCCCGAGGCTTTAAATAAAAGTTAGGAGGTTTTTTTATTTTCTTTTTCATGGAATTATGGAGAACTGAATTTGCATAATGACAGATTTAGCACACAATAGGAGATTTTGGATTTTGTTTCTTAACCAGAAGTACCTCTTGTAGCTCTTGCAATTTTTTTTTAATTCCCTGAGTTGGATAGTGCTGAGACTAAATCTCACTTCTAGAAGTACTGTCAGGTGGTGCTTTTGCAGATATTAAAAGAATAACAACTTCAGTTCAGACTCATCAGTTCCTTTGACTTTAATTATTGTTCTTGACAACCTGAGTTGCAGATGGAGTAACACACACACAGAAACATTCACAGACAAGACATACCCTGAAGGGAAAACATCAACAGGTTTTCTCAGCCTGAGCAAAACTGACTGCAAATACTGAGCAACTTACAACAAAGTATTTAATAAAACTCACAACAGGGATGTGTTTCCATTAAATGCAGGAGGTGATAATAGCCTTTGGGAAGAGAACAAACTGAGGGAGGAAGGTTAAAAGTTACCTTTTTTCTTTAACCTGTGAAATATTTTCTTCCACACTTGGGACATATTATTATTACAGTTATTATTTATGTACCTCATTGGAGAAAGAATATTTCTGTTATCACTTGATTAATCTTACATAACTGAGAAGCAGCTGCATCAACAAAAAGTAAAATGTCAAAGTAATAACTAACGAGTATCAGAAAAATCAGTCCTAACTTCTTCCTGTTAGATATTCTCAAATGCTCTCTTTTAACATCAAGTCTTTCAGATTCTCACTAATACATCATCAAAATGCCTTGTAAACTAAGTTACCAGGTAGGTAATTGTATCTCTAGAAACTGAGAAGAAGTCTGCAAGTAATGTGTCCTAAATCTCATCAAAGGCCAAATCAGAACTCTGTAAAACTGGATTAGAGCACCAATATCTGAGTCAAAAGACTGCAGAAGTGTTTTCATCCCTTTTTATACCTGCAACGAAATTCGGCATTTCCATTGTCAAAAACTTCGAGAAGTTACAGCTTTACTCGGTGTCAGGTAGGATGTTACATATTTCACCATTCCCTAACTGTGACAGATAATGTACAAAAAGGATTTTTCCACTTATCCATCAGGCTGATCCACTGCAGAAACTGGACACCTTTGGGTCAGAGGTGTGTCCGTTTGAAACTCTCAGACTTTAATGATCCGTGTCACCTTGGCATTTTCACATGGCCTCTTTTCAAGCTCTTGTTTCAGTTTCTTAAAATATATCCCTGTTTCCCTTCTGGGTCTCTGTAACACTCGTGCACCGTTGGTGCTCTTCAGCTTTTCACAATCTTGCTGGTACTCAGACTTTACAGACAGGAGCCACTGGTACCTGCGCGGTGCCTGCCCTTTCCCATCACTTGTTTATCTCTTTAAGCAAGAAAGAAAGCACAGAGGGATTTTTTCCAACACATCTTTGAGGTCAGACTGAACATGGACCCTTTTTTTAAGTTGGTTTCTAGTGCCTGGGTGCAAATTATTAAATCAATTACTCAACCTGCATTCACAGTGTTCTTATGCTGTTAGGCTTAACTTACATCCCTTAATAAACATTTGATATTAAAGTCTTCATTTACTGTCTCTTTGCATTTCCATGCATTCATTTAATTAATCTTAGTTGTGTTCTTTGGAACATTTGGAAGATTTCTGTCCTTTCTTCCTTGAACGTATAAACATTTTTAAAATGTTTCCATGAGATATATTCTTTCTCTGCTTTTATTCAATAATGTGTTTTACTAAGTAATGTGTTCTAGTGTATGTTCACAACTCAGTCTTAACTTTGCTCTTCAGTCTTAACTTTGCTCTTCCCTTAATTTTCTCTTTATAAACCACAGATGTCATACTAAGAAAGTCAAAGGAAGATTTCAGATCTGGGGTATTGTCTGCTATCTAATCTGTTGAACTGTTTATATCACATTATCATGATGGAATCATCCACATTTCTCCATATTCCTTGTCTTGTTACTGGAGAATATCCTTGTCCACACTCAGTCTTCTGGGATTTAATTGTGCTGCTTCCATATGTTCCTATTCCAATAAAAGACAATTTAACTCTTTCTCTCTGTAAGAGATCTTAGAACTGCTATTACAGGTGTAATATTTCTCATATTTAAGAATATATCCTCTGAATGTCCTTCTCTTTATCAGAATCAGCAGCATTGCTAAGCCTTCATAAGGTCTGGTGCTCACAGGAGTTCAAATACATTCCTACTTTATTTGGCAAAAACAACTGTGGTGCAGTAGTCAAGGCATAGGTTACCTAAGTTATGGATTAACTGAATTCTACTTGGTACTTTTTACCATAAAAGCCTTTAAAAATTCCCATTTTTCTTTTGTTTCAGCAGGCCATTAGACATGAATATTAATAAGGACTCGAGGCAATACAGGGTGCCAGAGGTGGTTTTCTTCCTCTCTATCTTCAGACATGCAAATAGCTTGTAGTCAAGAAGATGCAAAGAGAAATCAGACAGATGTGTGTTTAATTCAATTGTGAACAGCACTATCATCACAGCATTACTCAGCTGCAGCCTAGTTTTGCATTGTGTTCCTGAAGTTCCATATCATCTCTAAGTCACAGTAACTCTTCATTTTTCCAGCTGGGCACCCATTTGTTGATTTTTTTAAATCCACAAATGTACTGGTTTAAAGTAGCATCTGCAGGTACTGCAGGATTAACATTATGATAAAAGTTTTGAAGGGTAAGAATTAAAATACTTGACTTCTGTTGTTGGGTGAAGGGATTGGTTCTAGGCATGAGTCACACAGTTTCTTTTTTCAGTAGAAGCAAGGGAGAGAAAAACAAAGATCACACAGAGCAGGGAATGCACATTAATCGTTATTAAGACAGAAAAACTAATCATGATTAGATTAGAATTCACATGATCCTTGTAGCATCAAAAAACCTAAGGGAAAACATCAATATTAGCTCAGTGTGCCTATAATCCATAGTCTTAAAAGAGATTTAAGGAGCATTCATTTTTCCTCTTCCAAAAGGCAGGATCTTATGTTAGCCCTCATTACTGGCCCTTAATAGCCCCCCATTCTCTAAGCAGTTTTATTAAATGGAGTTAAGTTTAGCAGCATATACTATTTTTTTTGTCACTTTTAGGATGCAGCTAGGTTATCAAGAAAATCCCAGTGAATAATTTAAGCAATTATGTTTACTCTTGAACCTGCTTTTCCAGAATTTGGATGATAAAAATTCCATTTACAAGAAATTAGAATGAATATCCCATTTTAAGCCCTCCCGTTTCAGTTCTTGGGATGTTTTTTGAAAAAAAAAAAAAAAAAAGTGCCTCAGCCTGGAAGGTTGTCACTGCCTAAAAATGCACATATTTAAAAACATCACCTCTCTGCAATTTTGTTGATATTTTCTGGAACTTTGAAAGTGTGCTCTTTAAATAAATGTATGCCCAGAATTTTTATACTTCCCTCACTTGTTCTTTCAGCACAGTTTGTCAGTTCTCATTTCCAGTGCAAGAAAACCATAATTCTTTGCTGACCTCCTCCACACAGTGGTGTATAGAGGGTAAACAGAAGGCCAGCCCTCTGGTTTTCTCTACTCAAGGGTCATTCCAGAGGTGTGGATTGGATGTTTGTTCAGCACGGGGGTACACAAGTGTAATTCCAGTTGTAGTCACTGGAATTTTACCTGCTTGCACTGGTGTGTATGTTTTTGTGCAGGTTGGCTGTACAAAACCATACATAAACCAGTGTAATTGGGAAGCCTATGAACCAAATTTGTGATTTGATGTCAGTTAGTGTGTAACGGGGACAGAGCTTGTCGTCCTCTGGTTTTCATCCAAAAGTGCCAAAAATTCCCCCCTTTGCCAACAACCTGTGCTATGGGAACAAGTGAGAGGAACCAGCAGGCAGCGGGGTCACTCATCGTGGAGCAGTCCCTGTCTCCTTGGCCAAGCAGAGCTCCTTCAGCACACGCTTCCCTCTCTCCTCACCTCTACGCTACGGCACAGTTTTTCTCTTGCTCTCTCTCTCACTATCTCTTTTCTGTATCTCTCGGAAATCAGACTGGAGTTCAGAGCACTTTCACTACCTTTTATGAGGTAGAGTGTGATGTCATAGATGGGGGCAGGGCTAGTCAACTTTCCACCCACCCACCCACCTGTGCTGAGGGAGCTACGCTTGAGACTGGAAGCGGTGACTCCTCAACGGTGAGTAACCTCCTGTCTCATCTATGTCTTTACAGATCTGGGGGTGGAGGGAAGAGACATGGCAACGGGGGATTTTTTTGATAGCTTCTTTTTTTTTTAAAAAATTAGGACTCACAGAATTATTTGCATGTGTTGTCTTAGTCACCTGAGAAAAAGCATTCCCTTCCTGTCCCGAAGTCCCAGAGTTTACATCATCTGCAAAGCAATGATCGCGTTTCTCTGCAGAGACAGTCCATTTACTCATGGGTAAACTGATCCTTCAGTGTTTAACTTGCCTTGCTAAAAGGCAGGCCCTGGTCCCCTTGAACTCAATTGCTAAACTTCTATTAATTTAATTACAGTATTTAATTACAGTGCTGGGCCATACTTTTTCTAGAATGATAGATGATGTTATTTATGTATTTAACATTCCTAACTGTGGATAATGGCTGTTTATATGGGACAGGATTTTTTTTTCATATATTTTCTATTACTGTTTTTATTTTCTTTGCCCAGAATATTTAATGAAGCTGTGTATTGACAATGGACCAATTATTTTATAGATGAAATAAAATTCAAAGGTAAATTGTGATAGACTTAAAATTAAGCATGAAACCCCAGGAGATGTAACTGAGATTTAACTTTTGAAATTAAAAATCAAAGCATTTGATTATTTTTTTTCTGTGATAAGAACTTGAGGTGGGCATGGCTACTGCTAACTGAATTTCTTGGTGTTTTTCTTTTGTCACTACCTAAACATTACTATTTTCCTTTAAAGCATTGTCTTGTTACCAATGTCCCTTGGCCCCAAGTATTGCTGTTTCACTGTTTTAATATCCCTCAGCACTTTAAAAAAGACAAGACGGACTACGAAGATCTTCCTTTCTTGTTCTGCCTCTTGGGTATCTATTAAAGCTGTCAAGATGTCAGAGCTCTCGTACTAAAGGGCAGAAGAAGGATCATATGAAGATTTTGGCCCCCAGGGATTCTGCAAATCTTGCTGTTCTTGTTCATTTAAAGCTCTTTACCAGCTTTGTGTGGGGTCCTGTCATATCTCAGTGAGAGGCACTAAAAGGCAGCAGCACGTTCTCCATAAATCAAAGACGAGGAGAGTGCAATCACAGCCTTTTCTGCAGAGGTGGTCCATAGTTTGATTGATGAAGTACTTCTATTTCCAGGTGACTTGGTGGCTTTGAGCAATTGGTTAAGGATGCAGACCATTCCATCTTCTGGTCAGTGGCACGTACTGGGGATTGGTCTGTGGTGATGGATAGATATTCCTCCCTGATGACTCAGGGATGCTCTTCGTATCAATGCATAGGAGATCTGAATGAAATTCTGGGAGGATAAGAGTATTGTTTACAAAGCCAGCTACCAAAACTTTCACTAATGATTGTTTCCCTTCCTGTCAGAGAGAAAAATAAGGACATAGAATATAAAAATGTCCCCCTGACAGGTGGTAACTCTTCTGGCTTTGAATAATGTGCACAAGGAGTTTTACTGCTGTTTGTTCCTGTGGTGAACCAAACGTGAACCTCCAAATCTTCCTTTGTGAAGCCACGAACTCGTTAAGCAAATTTACCTTCCCCAGCAAACTTTAATCTTTTCCAGTAGGAAAGGAAAAGCAGGTTAGTCAGTCTCTCATGTTTCACTGGGAAAACTTTATGGGAATTGCCGCTCTTAAAAGATGATTTGAAGTTTGTTCTTTTCAGAAGCAAACGCTTGGAGGTAAAATTTAATTTAGAGCCTAAGCACATCCTTTGCTGATGAGTTTTGTCAAACTGTCTTAGCACATTTGTAATTAACTCTTGCATAATGCAGGAGATTTTAATTTTTGCATGGAATTGATAAAAGATAAGGACCAACTGTACAATGCCTCTAATCTCACTTCAATGATACAAAACCATTTTGGTGGCATAGGGAGGAAAACTCTTTTAAAAAGTGATATAAGGATTGGGAAGAGGAAATCAGAATTGATGTCATTCAATAATTATGGTGAACGAGGCATAGTGATCAACACTGAGGGGATATTGTGGAACAGAGATGTCAGTGGATTGCTTTAAATCCAGAGAAATTGGCACTCTAAATTTATCTTTTAAGATGAGCAAATTAGAGTTGTATAGCAGGGAGTTTGTAGAGGGAATGATATTCACAATTACATAAATTGTTGCAATAATTAACCTGGAATCTGTCTGTGCCAATTCTAATAACAAATTTTTGACCATGCAACCCCAGGATGTGAGTTTGGCTGAGTAACTTAACACTGGGAGAATAAATAGCCTAATTTTACATTTACTGAGCTAATTCCCATGTTTAATTATTTTACTGGCAGCTATGATTAAAAAAAATATTAAAATGTCTGAAGTGCACAGATTCCTACATTTTACAGCTTATGCTTAAATATGTACTCAGTCAATTATGATGTTTTTAAAATATTATTTACATGTACATAAATTAAATTACTATAAGCCCTATATTTCAGCTGATTTTATTTAGTGTTTAAAATGAAAACTTTTAGAGCAAATATCTGAGCAACTTTTTCCAATATATGCTAATTTAAATGAATTAAATCTTCATAAGTAAGTTGTTAGCAAAATGAAAGTTACTTTCTGATATGGTATATTTGCAAGCACACTGTGTATAACTGTCTTGAAACAAAACCAGTAATTAGCATATTTATGCCTATATATTTAAGGAGGTCAAAGCTTAAATTACAGATTTGTTCCTTGCTCGTAGTGGCACAGGGGGAACAATAGTTTAATGATGTAAGATCATCAGCATTTTTTCAGTATGATTAAGGTGTCTATGTACGATTCCCAAATTTTCTTTATTTCCCAGGCTGATTTCTCTTACAAGTTGAATTAAAACTTTGTGGGTTGGTTCTTACCTTCTTTTTCTATATGAGAAGTGAGGGAGAGCTGTGAAATGCTCCATCTGTTCCTAAACCATGTCAGCTGGCAGCGAGATGCTTCTCACCCTGCCCTCTCTTACTGCAGTTTTAGGCTGGTTTAACACCATTGACTCAAAATGAATTGCTGTGGATTTCATCTTGTTTCAGCAAAAGAAGTCACAGTGATAGTACCCAGCATTCTAGAGGACTCTTCATGTTGATTTAAGTTGCAGTCCTTTTAAACTTTGACCTCAGCTCATTTGGATTGTCAACAAAAATGCTCAATAGCACTTGAGCTGTGCACAGTCGATGGAGGAAACCAGGACTGCCTTCACACCCTGGGCTTTCTGATCCTGGTACAGTTGCACCTCAAAGACATTAATGTGATTCTGTTCAGTCATAATCCTTTGGATTTTTATCAGTCCCACCTCAGTGTTTCAAAGCAAACAAATGGTGAACCCTCATAGAACTGAAAATAGAAGGAAATATTGTCATTATTTCCTTTCTGCAAACAATACTGAGCTCAAGGAGGGAAAGATTATAGAATAATGATGAGTTTCAATCACTACATCCTCCCTTAAGGCACCTAAATTTCAATATCAGCATTTCTGTCTTCTATTCTATATTCCATTTCTACTCTGGATGGCCAAGTAAAAATTAAAACAAAACCAAACAAACAACCCCAACAAACAAACAAACAAACAAAAAACAACCAACCAACCAAAAAACCCACAGACAAACCAGGAGAAAGATTTCACCCTGGTTAATTATGGTTTGAAAAAGATGGAAAAAGAAATCTAGCAGTAACAGTGGGAGGCTACCACACTCAAGCTGTGCAAAAGATGAGAGTAGATCTGTGGTGTAATGAAAATGAATTATTTTATTATTCAGAAAGTTTTTAATTGATTTATGAAGAGGTTTTTACTATCATCTCCATTGCTGTGGAAGAGTGATCCATCTAGTGAAGTGGAAACATCTGCATCTGAGAAGTTCACTCCAGATTTCCTTCATGTGGAACTCAAAGGCCATTTCTAAGGAGCAGATATTCTTGTTTCCGGTAGACACTGACAACTGGTCAGGATAATAATATCTTTTTAAAAATGCAGAGACATGGGCAGGTGAATTAAACCATGTGTTCAGGCAAGAAGAGTTAAATAATTTAACTCT
>JAYRBT010000139.1:69953633-69964740 GCA_036023395.1 Myiotriccus ornatus | reverse complement strand
CCATTATGTTTTGGTTTATCTTTGTCTAATCTATGGAAGTTGAAATATAATCAGCTTCCTGTTAACATGTACTTGCTGATTTTGATAAATTCATTTTTTAGTCATTCTCTTTATGGCTGGAAAAAAACAGAGATGACTGAGTATTTCCCGTAAAATATGCTTTTAGTTCTTGAGTTTCTGTAAATTCTTCCCAGTTCCTCAGCATTGTTCTTGCATTGGGAAGAGGACTCACTATTCCATAATAGATTATGATAATTGAGCCTATTGCATCAGCTCCCTCCTTTTTGTATACTCAAGGAGTGATTACTTGGGATCCTCCATGGAATAAAGTTCCTTATTGTATAAGTAGGTATCATCTGTTATGAAGCTGGCCAAAAATTAAAATCTACATTTTGTGACTTTCAGCAGCCAATTAGATATCAGTCACTTGCCTTCTGTATGAGTTGCCACTTTCCTAATTGTCATCTGAAAATTTCATCCAATAAGTGACCCTTTTCCCAATATTTCAACAGAAATATTAATACTGTGGAGCTGCCAAACGGTTTCTCCAAGACCCCACTGCGAAAGTCGCTGCTGAGCACTGATCTTTTTTTGTGTGTGTGGACGTACTTTTGGAAGCAGCTGTTGGAGAATTTGGGATCACTCTGTGTGTGCCTTGTTAGCTTTGTATCAACTGAGTTTTTAATCAAACTGTCATGTAGGACTAAGCAAAACGCCTTTCGAAGGTCCAATTATATCCACAGCATTATTTTAAGCCAGGCAAGGTTTAATCATATCAAAGTATGATGTAGGTTACTTTGAAAATGTTTTAACCCACACAACCCTTTGGTTGCCATTTATTCCTTTCCTCTCTTTATTTATGGAGTCTGTCACAAACATTGAATTATCTTATTTGGGAGTGCTGTCAGCTGAACTGGCCTATTATTTCACAGGTCATTTTTTTTGATCTGCTCAAATATTTCATGACTAAGAACTATCTACAATTCTTTTGATGTCTTCTCCCACTTTTTAAGGTTTAGTAAAATCAGCAATAATGATAGAGAAAATGCTTAAACAACCAGCTCTTTTAAAACTACCTATATTATAACATTGCTCACTGGAAATACATATTTTTTCTCTATTTCCCTTACTTTTTGTGATTATAAATATGAAGATATCTCTGGAAGTGAGATTTACTCCCTTGTCAAAACTAAGTATAATTCTTCCCCATTACAATGATGTGACAATGCAGGGAGAAAATCTCTTTTCATTGCTGTACTCTTAAAAAGAAAAAATTCCAGCTTTATTCTCTCCCATTTCTTCAGCTATTTTGGTATTGTAATTGCTGGTTATTTTACTCAGATTATGTGTACATGTAAAAGAGGCAAAAAATCTTGATTGTCACAAGATTCTGGAGAATTCTGCAAATAGTGCAGGAAAATTGCTGCAGAGCTTATAGGCAGCTCAAAAACTCCTCTAAACCTTGAGGATTTTTTTGGAGGGGAAAAAAACCTTGGAATTATCTTCCTGGCAGATACGATCCTTTGCTGTTCCAGAGTTCTACCCTTTCATTCACTAATAGCAAAGTTAGCTTGGAGCAAAGGCCTTTTTTTTAAAATTATTTTTTACTGAATGATTTTTGCCTTCCCAGAGTAATGGACCCTGAAGGGAGCCTGCAGGAAAGATGGACAGAAACTTTTTACAGGACCTGGAGTGACAGGACAAGGAGGAATGGCTTCAAACTGAAAATGAGCAGGTTTAGATCAGATATCAGGAAGAAATTCTTCCCTGTGTGGGTGGGCAGGCCCTGGCACAGGTTGCCCAGAGAAGCTGTGGCTGCCTCATCCCTGGAAGTGTCCAAGGCCAGTTTGGATGGGGCTTGGAGCAACGTGGTCTAGTGGAAGGTGTCCCTGCCCATGGCAGGGGTTGGAACTGGATGATCTTTAAGGTCCTTTCAGCCAAGCCATCGTATGATTCTATGATTCCATGGCAATTTTAACCTGGGTAAATTTTTTAGACTTGATGATCTTGGAGGTGTTTTCCAAGCCCAATGATTCTATGATTCTGAGTGCCCAGCTCCAGTGCAGTGATTTTAGGTTATGTATGAATTGTGAATTTTCCTCAGCATTCACTGTTCTTAGAGTTTTATGGGCCAATAACCTAAATTTATCTCTTTTGTTTAAAAGGGCTTTTTTTCCTATAAGGAGGCAAACGCATTTGTAAAGAAGTCTAAGTTGCAGAACACTATTACTTTGTATCAAGTTGAAGGTTCTGTTAGCTGTTAGGACCAAAATCATGGTTATATCCCTAAGTCTCTGGGCACTGCTAGGGAGTAAAGGTCGCCTTCTGTACAGTGCAATAATTTCCTGGTGGTACTTTTATTTGCAATGTTATTTTTCCGTCCCATGTTCTTGATTATTAACATTATCCTTTTGGAAAATTGCATGTGCTTCTTTGCCCAGACTTTGTAAGGGATTAACGCACTAAGGGATTGATTCACTGCTGCCTCATTCCAGCTTTATGCCAGTGTAGCTCTGCTGATGGCAAAGCAGAGCTTAAAGATGGAGGAACACTGGAGTGGTGGAGTAAGATCTAAATGTTTATTGAAATGGTGTTCATTCAGTTTAATTCTTCTTTAGTGAGCCATAAGACAAGCAAGGAGCTGGAGGTGTAAGAAAATCACTGGAAGTGCTTAGGTGGCCAAATTGGATGCATGGCATGGCTAACAGCAGATTTTGGAGAACATTCACGGTCTAATTCTGTGATGGGGCTTTTATGTCTCTTTTCTGCTTCCAAGACTTGAAAGCGTTTTACAATATAAATGGATATTGAGGTCAAAGACTAAGTATCTGTATCTTAAAATGAGATTAATAATGGTGAAAACAGGGAGCTCATATCTACTATAACAGCAGATTAAAACTAAAGGTGATTAAAATGGCATCAGAATAATGTGGTTTCCTAACAGGTGCCATTGCAGTCTGCATCTCATCTTGAAGAAGTACAAGCTTCTGCTCACTCTTATCAATATAATTCATAAAATTACTGTTGTGTTCAAAGACGTAGATTGAACCCTATATATAGGCTTAAGCATCTAATTTGTGTGGCCCCTCATTTTAAAACGCTCCCTTTAATAATTCTGTTCCCTAATGCATGTGAAACAGCTACCAGGATGCTTTTCGTGGTGGAAAGTGTGAAGCTGATGGAAACCTTCAACAACTAGAATTCCTTCAGGAGTGTGCAGTATGGGCTCAGTCCAGGCAGTTTATTCACACTGGTTACGGAGTAAATGCTATTTGACGGTATCACTTTGTATTCAGTATCAATTCACCAGTGTTTCAGAAAGAATCATTTAACAATGAATAATGCTTGATTGTAGATCTCTGCAGTAAATTAGAATATCCTAATTTAATAGAGTATGATCTGTTATTTGCCAACAAACATACAGATTGCCTTATAAATCATACGGTATTGTGGTTATAGAATAACACTGCACTGGATTGTATTTCATTACTCCCTCTTGAACGGTCATGTTTCTGCCATGTAATGTAATTTTCCGTCTTTCAACTCAGTTTCTTTTACTAACAGAAATACAAATTAGTCCTGAGGAAAAATATTTACTGGGGGCAGGCAATTAACTGTGCATTTCAGGAAATGGCACCGAGTACGTGAATATCATTAAAATGCTTTTTTTTTGTTGTTTTTCACCTCACTGTATGTAGCTATTTATGTATTTAATGAATTATAAGGAGGAAATAAAAAAGAACAGGTAAGTATAGAATAATGTGGTTCCAGACACAGGTTTTCTGTAGGGTCTGTTCCTGTTCACATCAGTCACTGACACTTCAGAAGGAGATTTCTCCTGAACTCTTCTGTTAATGATTCAAAGTACTTGAGGTGAAGTATAGTAGAGTTTTTGTATTTCCTTATGACTGTTTATCCTGCTTACCTTGCTTGGCATTTTTATTTCAGAATCATATGCTCCCAAAATAGGGAGCAGGAAAGGTTTGGAGTGACACAGGCCATTTACACCTATTAAAAATAGCTAAAAACTTACTGAACATGTGGGGTGGACTTAAAAGAGCTAAAATAATATTACATGCAAAATAATTCCTACAGTCTGGGAAAGACTTATAAATATTTGAAGCAGTTTCCATGGTATAACTGAAAGGTATATAACTGGTATGTTATGGTATATAATTGAAAGGCTTTACCACAAAAAAAAAAGTGTATCCTACTCTTTTAGTATTTTAGGAAAGAGATAATTGAACATCATAAGTAGTAACCTGGGTTGCTACAGTACTTAGCATATTTTTAGGACCTGGTACTTTGAGGACATCCACTTGGATTTGGCAAGTACCTAATTCACCTTGTGGGACGTCGAGACTTTCCCTTCAAAGTCCCGTTAAGCGCTTAAAATCCTTTCGAAAATGTTGGCCAGGGGTATGTACCTCATTTCAGTGTATGATGGAAGCTGCCTGACTGGAAGTCCCAGTGTTTTGAAGTTCAACAAGTTCTTAAGGGCTCTCCCATCCCGAGGACCCGGGAACCTCAGGCAGGCTCGAGCATGGGAGAAGCACAAAGGCATAAGTACAGAAAGCCTGGTAACCAAAAAGTGAGATTCCCTGTCACCACAAGTGACTCACATGTTACAGGAGCTGCAGAAACCTGTGGTTAACTGTTTCATCTTTTTTGTTTCTGTAGGGGTTTCAGAACCTCCTTTCATTTTTTCAGATGAGATTCTCTTAACAAGCTCAGCACTGGCCTCGCACTATTCCCATAGACATCACTGGGAGGTTATCCTGGGCTTAATAGGAATAATTACAACAAACCAGAACACTTGGGAAAAATCCCTGTTGACCTGTTTTGAGGTTTCTGACATGTAACAGTAAATTTTTAAGGGTTTAAGTGAGAAGTAACATTTTTTTGTGGGGGGAAAAAAAAAAAAGGGTAACTTCTTCAATCATAGAAAAACAATCATCAACAAGAAAAAAAAACAGTGCAAGCTTTTTCCTTTGAATTATCAAAAAAATGTAATGTGAGGTACCACAGTCTTACCTTTACTGTTCAGTGCATGTTCTGTTGGGTGCAAGAAGCTGATCCTGAGGGAGAGTATTTGTTTCATCTGTAACAAGATCTGGGAGGATGCAGACTTCAGCCAGGAAACGGTCCAGTGATCCAGTCGTGGCATAACCTTGCTGTATTTTATTATGGAGTAACCTTGCTGCATTTCATTTTCTTTTCTGTTTGTAGCTGGACAGTGCCACTTCTCTCATCCAGGCAGCTAAAAATCTGATGAACGCTGTGGTCCTGACAGTGAAAGCATCTTATGTGGCTTCTACTAAATATCAGAAGGTCTATGGCACTGCTGCAGTGAACTCACCAGTTGTATCTTGGAAGATGAAGGCCCCCGAGAAGAAACCTCTAGTAAAGAGGGAGAAACCAGAAGAATATCAGACAAGAGTGAGAAGAGGGTCCCAGAAGAAACATATTTCCCCTGTACAGGCCTTAAGTGAATTTAAAGCTATGGATTCATTCTAAACCACTGAGCTTTACCAGGAGGGTTTTATATTCTTTTTGTATGCGTACCTGCCGACTTGTGTGCGTCTGGCATGGGGTGGGGAGGAAGCAGGGACAATTTGCATGCGACCTGAGATTCTATTCATAAAGTTACTAACCTTCTGCAATGCCAGAATTTAGGGCACTCTGATGTGAAATGGATTTACTCCAAGCTTCCTTTTTAAACTAAACTATAGCGTTGAATTGGCCAAAGAATTTGCATCGCGGGGGTAACGTGTGGATTAAATAAAAAATTCAAGTCTAAACCCCGAAATTTTTAATGCATGCAAGAAACATTAGGTTGGCAGGTATATTAAGTGAAAAAAAAAAAAAAAAGGAATTGTAATGGTAGACCATAAAGCTTGTATTGCTTCTGTTGCAGTGCAAAAATGTACTAGCCAGTATGCTTCAATGTGTGGCCCAATAATCAAATGATATAACTTTTAAGTCATCTTCATTATAGTATGTGAATTTTTAAAACAGATTCAAACTAATTCATCTTAAAAATGCTTCTTTTAAACCGGATTTTGTTCTTTATATTCTAGTAGTGTTCTGATTGCTCACATTTCGATTAATCCCATTAATATGACCAGAGGTTTACTTTTGCCAATTGAATTCCTTATGGTGGAGTATGAAGCACAATATGGTGATTGACATTGCCTTTTATATCATGATTATTATTCTGATTATTATAATATTAGTAATAGAAGACCTGGTGGTGGAATGTTTAGAGACACGGGAACTGACAGTGTGAGAATTTAGAGGCAAATATGTAGGTGTAGCTTGGATTACAGGTATCTGACATACCATTGTAACCACTAACTCAATAAACTCATTTAACCTTGGAATCCTCAATATGGCTTGTCTCCTTTAATACACAGATGTCTCCTGCAGCACATTTGATGTATGAAGTGATTAATTCTGCCTCATGCTTTTTTTTTTTTTCTTCTTTTTTACTTTCTTTTTGGTGAATTTTCTCTTTTTTTTTTCTTTTTCTTTTTTTTTTTAATAACCAGAATAAGCCAACCATAGTCAGTGGGTCCAAGCCAAGGTTTAAATCAGAGAGACATATGTAAGCCTTGATACATAGGAGACAGATGTGTGATGTGGGATGAAATTGTTTTCATAGAAAACCTCAGAACCAGCATTGAGATAGTTCAGTTTATTAAGTTTGAAAGGTTGGCACTTCAGAACCTTGGAAATCATCTACTGTGCAACAGCTAATAGACCTGTATAAAGTCCATTGTGCTTATATCTACTTTTATTCTCTTTTAACACCTTTTAACTCTGTAAGTGGCTCAACTACAGAGATTGTATTATTGTTTTCAAAAAAGAAAACAACTTTGTATATATAAAAGAAAAACAAAGAGCATCTAATAATTTTTCATATCATAAAATAGTAACAACTTAAGGGAACGTTCCTGACCTCACGAGGAGTTTGAAACACTGGGATAAACCATAAGTAGCCCCTGCAGAGTTTTCTGGAGATTTTTGGGTGCTTGTCTCAGATACTCTGATTATTCCCCAGAATAGCAGAGTACCAAATTCTATTGCCCTCCTACACAGTCTGTGTAAAGAAACTCTCTGGGGCCTTTTAGGAAATTACTATTTTTGCCTTGTTTAGTTGTGCTGTGGGATAAAAACGGTTCCCCAGTCAGAACTGGAGAGTGTAGACATGACCCAAATATTTAGAAGATGTGGGGAAGTCCTTGAAGAGCTTTCCTTATATTGCCCTGTAGTTTGACATAGGCTGACACTACTTGTGGTACCAATAAACTCCCTAGAAGTAACTGGGGTCTCTACAAATGAAATTACAGAGATGAAAGACAGATACAGATTTTAAAGAAATAAAAATAGTAAGTTACAGACAAAAACATCCCAGTGTGCTGCATGAAAAAAAAAATAGGAAATTTGCTGCAAGTAAAATTATAGCACTTCTTTGTAAGGGTTTTGCTCTAAAACTGTGGTGGATTAACTGAATGGTTGCTTTAAGGTGGTATTGTTGCTATAAAAGGCATCTCAAACATAGAAATGCTTAGAGGAAAGCATGTAGACAAATGCCATCTATGAACATGTAGATTTTCCACTGATTAAGGCTGAGCAAAGCTGTAGCAGAAAGAATCCTTTATCAGTCACTCAGTCAAAATAGTGTCTGCAAAATGCTGAGGAAAAACAGTCCGTGAAGGGTGGTAACATTAAATTTAATGCTGCTACATACATGAAAAATGATGCACATGAAAACAAGAACAAAAAGACAAGCAGAACATACAGCTCATATAGTAAAGCCAACAGAATGTTCAGATTGATGAGGTTTGACAGAGAGAGAGGAAAATATTGAGTGATTCTGTGTTTGAGTACTTTATATAAAGTTTCTATCAACTCACTTGAAACAAGTGTCAGTGTAGGATGGAAAAGTACGTGGAAACATAAGCATTGCAAGCTCTGGATTTGCTTTCATTTAAGGAGAGACTAAATGAGGTAAGTATTTTCAGTTTTGAACTAAATGATCTTTAAGGTCCCTTCTACCCAAACCATTCTGTGGTTCTATAAATTACTAAATAAGCAAAAAGGAATAACTGGCCCTTATAACTCAAAAAATTCGGAGTGACACAGAGAACTATCGAACAGCAAGTCCAATATTTTAAAAAATATATTTTTCTTCTTAAAATGAGTAAATTGTGGAATTCGTTTTCACAATGTTATCGCCACAGTGTTAATTCCATTAACTACCCCCATCAAGAATTCATCCCACTGACTTTCCATCTTGAAATCTTGCAGATCTTTTAGAATCTAGAAGACCTTTAAGTGGAATATGAAGTGTGGGCATAAACAGTGTTCTGTGGATTTTGGGAGTGTTCTCTAGAGCCAGTAAATATACAGCAAAATGACTGTTTTGAACATCAACATGAAGGTCAGAGAGGCCCCCCTGAACTAGGGACAGTTTCTAGTGTGGTCTTAAATGCTGTAGTCACTCTGCTTTGTATTCATATGCCAGGAATTCTTTCTTTTCTATGAGAAATTAGATGCCCAAGTTACTGAAGTCCCAGAGATGCCTGTATCTTTTGACCTGTGGTCATAAGGAGAAAAGGGGTTGGAGAAAAGGGTTTGCTTTTCTTCCCATCTTAATAAAATATGCGAAAATGTCTATGAAAATATTTCAATTTATAATACAGTTCTTCAGCAAGAACAGGAGCTACTTCCTGAATTAAGAAGTCAGAGAAAGCCTAAGAACTTTTAGACAGCCTTCAAAATAATTTTCCAAAGATTTTTTTTTTCCTGAGTGTTGTAAAACAACAATATATTACTCAGACATAGCACTTCTTTATCCTCAATCCCCAGTCATCTCAATTACATCATTAAACTTCTACATGACTTTAAATGCCTGGCCCCAAATAAATGATAGTTTTCAGATGTTTAAAGCTGAACAAATGCTTTGGTAATAAGGAAGCAGGGGATACAGCTCTGCAGAGATTCACGTTGATCCGGTATTTTCCTGCTACTGTGCCCTCAGGAGTGTGAAATACCAATCAATAGCTCAGTTCTTCTACACTTTATAAAGAGGTGGACCAAGGTGTGGAAGTGCAGTGGGAAAACATCTCACGAAGATAAACTGGGGTGGATATTTTTATATCTAATGGTTTGGTTTGTATCTCCATGTCAAAGCTGGCCAAAGCAGGTTTCCAGTGTCTCTGTCCAGTTTAAGACAGAGGATGTACATTTATAGGCTTTAAAATGACATTTCTGCATATAAAAATGTAGATTTGAGTGGGATTTTCAAGCAAAAACTGAGTAGTAGATTTGTTTTTTAAATGAACCCATTGGTATGAATCTAAATTAAAGGCTTACAGTGGAAATATGGCAACACATCTCCTTTCATTCTTTATATAAATATGCTGCCAGACAACCTTTTAGACCAGACTTGGTGGTTCAGTTATTTTGTCAGACAATGAATATGAGTGTGGAGAAAAAAAAGAAGCTGGAATAGATAAAAAGGATTTTTTGTTTGTTTGTTTTTGGTTTTTTTTTGTTGGAACCTTATGAGTAGTTTGTCCAGAAGTGAAAGGTCACGTCTGAAGCCGTCTCCAAAGGCAGGCCCATTATCTCACATCTTCTTAGAGAACTCAAGCATCTGTTTGGAAGTTAAGCTCACATCCAGTTTGCAGCTGAGTTGCACCTGCAGAGAGCAGGAATATCAAGAATTTCTCTGTTTTCTCACTGAATGACCAAGTGCATCCTCAGGCAAGGGTTCACACATTTCTCCTGCTTTAGATATTTTTCCCTTTATGACTCAGTTAACACCAAGTTATGGAGAACTTGACAGCTTGATAAAAGCTGTGGGAGGTAGAAATGTATTTTCGTGCTCTAGTTATACCTTTAAAGGAATAAATATTTAATTACTTGAGAAATGTTTCCTTCTTTTGATATTGCTAGGTGAGGTGTCATAGGTGAGTATCTCTTACCCAATATTATCCTCTCCCTTTGGGTAAAATTTCAAAGTTCCTGTGTTGTTTGGTAACTCCTGCTTAATAATGGCCTTGGAAAGAGCTGAATCATTGCAGGATGTGAAATGTTTATACTTACCTGCTTTATCCCAGCTCACTAAAAATTAAACACAAGAAAGAGAAGTAACATTTCTAAAGCCTCTTAGAATGTTCAGAGGTAACGGCTTTGCTGGAAGGATGTGTTTGATCTGTTATTTTCCTGAAATATTTCATGCAGAAATTATTAAATAAAGGTTCTTTGGCTTGAGTTTCCAAAAGGTCATATTAAGTCATCTTAATGGCTCTATCTCCTCACTGAACCATAGGTTTGGCTGCTAAAAGGAGGGTGAATGGAAAGAAAAATCCATTTTTAAATCCTAATTTCTCATAAGCTGCTTGATTATTTTTCTTTAGGCATGTCCATTTGTAAATATGTGTGCTTCATGTGTGCCTGCAAGCACACAAAAAAATATCCAGGAGACACAGAGATGGCCAAAAATCTCCCATGTACCAATCTGCTCCCCAGGAAACAGATGTTGCCTTTATTTAGGTGGAATATCACAGGAATATCACACGACTTTCTGGATGGGCTGTCCTGGGTTTTTTAAGATCTCTGAAGATCCCAGTGCCTGAATTTTCAAATATATAAATATGTGCATTTATTTTTATTTGCATAGATGTGGGGCCCCTCAATAGGGGCTCACATTTCACAGGGGAGACACTGAGGGGCTGGAGTGAGTCCAGGGGAGGGAACGGAGCTGGAAAAGGGGCTGGAGCAGCAGGAGCGGCTGAGGGAGCTGAGGGGGCTCAGCCTGGAGAAAAGGAGGCTCAGGGGAGACCTTCTCGCTCTGTGCAACTCCTTGGAAATATCTGGAAAATTTCTTCTTCACAGAAATGGTTGCCAGGGATTGGAAGAGGCTGCCCAGGGCAGTGGTGGATTCACCGTCCCTGGAAGAGTTCAAAAAATGTGTGGATGTGGCTCTTGGGGACACGACCCTGGCAGTGCAGGGTTGATGGTTGCACTCAATGATCTTAGAGGGCTTTTTCAACCTAAATGTTTCTATGATTTCATACATATATGAATCCAGATA
>JAYRBT010000139.1:69935679-69950992 GCA_036023395.1 Myiotriccus ornatus | reverse complement strand
CCAGGCTGATGCAGTGTTCCCCATCCCACTTTGTGTAAATATACTCTGTATGTTAAAGAAGAAGAAAAAAAAAAAAAGGAGGAAAAAAGGGGGAGGGGGGGAATCTCTGTAAAGGTTTTATGTAAATTCTCGGACTAAAAGAGATTTAAACCTTTGGCTCCTGCATCCCCTGAATGAGAAGCAGGTAATGGAGACTCTCACTGAACACCCATATCCAGGCTGATGGTAAGAAAAATAAAACTGAGTTAGTCTAATTCTACACCCACACAGATGCTCATACATAAACCAGTTATCTGTCTTAATTTGTTAACCATATCTCATCAGTAAAAATATTTTTTGTGCTGTTGTGGGTTGGAATTTCAGACATACGTTGTTACTGCATCCAACTTTATCACCATCGATTTCCTCAGCTAATTTTTATTTATTTTGTGTGATTTCTAAGAATACTAAAAAAAAACAAACTGATTTTTTTTCCCTGTGAAGCATAAATCAATTAAAACCACTCAAAAAGATTAAAAAAGGAAAAACAAAATAAAACCAGAAAACCACCCTGATACATATTTTGTTGTCTCTGGATTCTTCGAGATACTAAATCTACCAGTATTGTACCATAAACCAAACACACAACTGTAACTGCCCTCCTTAGGGGGCTACCCTCTGTGGTCACCATTTTTCACAGTGAAACTATCTTATAGTTTCCAGATACAAATTGTATGGATTTGGGGAGATTTTCAAGTCTAAGGCTGAAATTAGAGGGTGCATGTAAACTGACTGCATGGATAAAAGGTTGTTGCTTTAGGAATTGTAATGGCCAGGCTGAATCTACGTGAATATATAAATTAGACTGAGGAAAGATGCCCTGACACGTGTCTCCCCATCATCTAGTTCTGCATAAATAGTCACAAGGATCTTTTAAGTTTCTTCCCCCCATCTCCAGAAAGGTGAAGCAGAAAGCTGCCTTCAGGCTCAAACATAACTGCAAAAGACTAACATTTGTCCCCATTTCAGAAAGTACTGCCTTGATTTAATGGAGATGTGAAGAAATGTGAAGAAAAATTAAATTCCTCTGTTTTTATTTTTCTTAATGTCCCTCTCAAATGCTTTTCAGCCTAAGAAAAAAAAAAAAAAAAAAAAGAAAATTAGTAGGGCAGCTCCAAAGAATGATAATTTATACTCCTTTTCCTCGCCAAAAAAGTCTGACTGAGAATATGGTTTGTTAATTGACCTTATAATTGACCTGTAGAGCATCACGTGTTGGGCAGACTAAGTTGTCTCATGGTAATGCCCTCCTCATCAAGCCTTATTGCTTTAGTGCAGCTCATTAGGAAACGAGGAGATAAATTAAACTTGAAAAGAGAAACGGAAATGCTGGAGCTGATGCGGGAATGCCAGAGCATCCTGCATGCTGCAGAGGGCAAGCTGACCTTTGCTTCCCCGTGCCTTGGCTGAGAGATGCATTTATTTAGGAGTCACGCCTCCCATTAAATTTAATTGCTTCCCCTGGGGCTCTCCTGGGAAAAGCTGTTTGGCTGAATCGTCTCTGAGAGGGTGTGGTCAAGGTGTGGATATTGGGGAGGAAGAGATTCCCACTAAGCTGTTTGGTCTGAGGGCTCAAAGGTGATGCTTGTGGTGGGATTGTCAGGCAGGGCTGAGAAGCAGAATAAATCCCTCGTGCTACCCGTGGTGGGTAACCTGCATTCACTGCATTTCCACGGGGAAAAAACGAGATACCAGACCTCACTCAAAAGCACATTGCATTTCTTACCGATGAAGTATTTTTGATAGCACAGAAGTTTTATTTGTTCTTTCAGGATTGGTGTTTCTTACTGAGGGAGTCTCTTCTACCTTACTAATTCAATCATAGAGAGCACCTGGCTCTTTAATGTTTTGCTTTCAGATTCTTCTCACCCCTTCCAGAGCTGTGGGATTTTAGGTTTGCAGTCAAGCTACTGAAGGCTCTGTTCTTGCTGAAAGATATACTTGATTGCTGATTAACTGGGGGGTTTAAAACTCTCTGGCTGTTTCTCAATTATAGCCACTTGACTTTTTTTTTATCTCCTCCCTTCTCAGCATTTTGTGTTCAGGAGGAAACATCATTATTTACATTAACCTAATTGGGGGGGCATCTTATAATTCCCCACTGCAATAGCATTGGGAAGCTTTCTCAGCAGCCTGGGATGGAGGAAATGTTGTCAAACAGCTTCATCCTTCATCCCACACTTCTGCGAGAGAAACCTTGGACCGAGTGCATCTGTAGCACAAAGGTTTCAGTGGTTTCAAAATTCTCTTGGATCTTCATCTTACACTATTCATGTGGGTCCAGGCCTTGTTTCTCTGTGTTGTCTGGGTTGTTTTCCAGGATGGTGTCTGTTTTGTGCCACAGAACATGACTTGGAGATAACCAAACCAGAAGTAGTATAACTGCACCACAGCCACATTCTATGCAAGTAAAACCCTGATAACCAGTACTTTGCAGTGGCTGAAAAAAAGCCCAGGTTATTCAGGGTTTCAACATAGAAAAGTGTGATGGTTTCTCTACAGTAATCATTTATGAGGAGATTAAAATAACTGTAAAAGTTATTCATTAGAATATATGCCCTAGTATTTCTTAAGTAAAATGCAAAAATGTCTTGAGTAAACAGGATAGTAATTAAAAAGAAAAAAAAGCAATATAAACAACTACCTTTGTCCACTGCACTGTTGCAGCAGGTTCCATTAATTCAGGCTTTGTTTCCACCAGTAATTGGTTCTCTCACTGGAAATTGTCCTCAAAGAAACTCCCTTCCCCTCTGCTTCAGAGCCAGGACTGCACATCTGCAACCTGCACCCCAGAGATGCCCTTCTCTGAACTGTGTGCTCCCTCCCTTGTCTCTTCCCTTTCTTCTGGCCCTGTTCTGGAGCCTGATTTCCCCTTTCTCCAAGGAGCATCTACTTCTCCCCATGCCACTTTTCCCAGGATTTCTCTGCCTGCCCAAAACCGGCTGGAGGGGTCTCTTCCTCAGGTGTTGAAGGGTGAGCTTGTGCTCTGTGTTGCAGGTATGTGAATCAGGACTATCCAAAGCAGAGCCGTCCCAGGCCACCTTCAAATCATTATTTGTCAGAAGAAGAATGTTCCCTCTGGATGGCACACTCTGTGGTGATTACCTGGAGCTGTCTCTGCGTTACCCTGTCAGGATGCACTCAGCAGTGACCTGAGACCCTCTTTGCTGAACCACCTTGTCCAGTTTGCTGCTCAGGTGCTGAGAGTAACTTGGCTGGGATGCCCCAGGAACACACATAAGGGTCTCCACACTGTGTCCCAGCAACATAAAGTAGGAAGAAAAGAGTCTACTATTTCTCTGCAATGATTTCTTACACTTTTGAGAGCCCCTTCTCTTCCCAGCTACTTCAGATCTGAGACTGGACTGTTTCCCTAACTTTGCCTCTGTTGGGTTATTTGGAAGTTGGAATCATTTTTTTTCTTTTCCCCATGTGGTTACTCTTTTGTCAAGGTGTAACTTCTCTAAGATGACTTTGATGAGACAGGTTAGTTTCCCTGTTTTATGTGACAGGGACATGTGCATCCTCTGAACTGGATTTGTGCCTTGCGTGGCTCAACTGTTACTGTGAGAAGCAACTACTCAACATTTGCCCTCTTAGCAAGAGCTTCCTTTGCCTGGAAACCTCTTTTTCTAGGCTTTGAATCTCTCGTAGGCACAGATGGACCCTGAAGGGCTGGTATGTTTTGTTACAGTCACTTGGCTGCTTCCATTTTTAGGCTGGTGCCTTTTTAAGACCCAAAACTTGCTTGCAGTCCACAGTGCAGAAGCATGTCTGCTGGATAACACGAAACTGTTGGGTTGCTCACTGAAAGTAGGGCATAAAAGACAGTATTTGGACATTTAGCATAATTATTTGGGTTAAGTTGTATTTGGAGGTGCAACTAATCTTTCCTGAAATGTCAGATCGCTTAAAAAAAAATAAGCAGAAGTCTGGCAGATGTGGGAACTGATGGTGGAGGTGGCAAAGAAAACCAGACCATCGCTGAAAAATAGGGGTGGCAACTGAGTTTATCTGATCTCTTCAAAATACTCAGAATTTCTGTGCTTAATGGAGGTTTCTGGGGTTGATTTTTGTGGTCGAGTGTGGTTGGGAAGTTTTTCCTGCTGCCTGGTCTGTGTTCAGAATAAACCGGTGACTGCAGAGCTTTAGGGCTGTCTGAGCAGGCTGGGGACCAGGAGCAGCCCGTGTGTAACACCAGGAAACCCAGTGAAGGTTTGTTAACCTGTTTGCTCTGCTTTCATTCTCACTTCTGTCTGCCTGTCTCATTAACCTGCATGACCTGACACTGTGTCTGTACCAGGCCACTTGAGCACACAAGCTCCTCTCCCTGAGGAAGCTTCAGAAACCATTTTGAATTTGACAGTAATTGGTCAAGAAATTGCAAAAGCCTCACTTCTGAAGTCGTAAATATATTTCAGTGAACAGGAGCTTCAGAAATACGCTATGTAAACTTTTCTATCCACAATTAAATCTATATTAAAATCCATACATTGGCAGATTAGATGCCAGTAAAATATGGGTAATACTAAAGCAATGAGTCATATCACCAATGCTGCGGTCCCTTGTGAAGAATTTTATCAGGAGATTAATATAATCTCATTTGAAATTGCCACAAACATCCTTTATTTTAATTATCTTTGCCTGAGGTTCTGTTAAGAAACCGTGAATCATTCTGTATTACAAATGCTTCATAATTGTAGATCCTTGTCCTGTGCAGTAACATTAAAATGACTTCATGTCACTTATGTATACAAATTAAACAGAAGGAAATTCACTTCAGCATAAATTGATTATAATCATTTTGCCAAAATGACTCTTCAGTCATAAGTTAGCTTAGCTTACAGTATGCTGATATTGAATAACAATCTTATTCTTATACATCTGTTTTCTCTGACAGTAGTTAATTGACCACAATTTAAATTTGCGCACTGTTTTTTGTTTATTTGTTTGTTTTGCTTTATTTCAAAGCAGGGGATGTTTCTGTCATCACTTCAACCAATTTAATGTCAATCAATGGCAGCTCATTACCTTTTTTGAATCCTGTTGGAGTTTTAATGAATTTTTGGTTTTGGATTTTGGTGGGTTTTTTTTCTTTTTTTAGTATAAAATTTAAAATGCTAGCCCGGATTTTCCTTTAGCATCCTTCACAGGCAACTTTGGGAATGCTTGGTCACTGGAACTTGGCTGTGCTACAAGTTTAAGTAACCTGGTGACTAATACACATTGTGCAAGAAGCCAAGGAAGCGCTGGAATAAGGGGGTGGGAAGCTGTTGGGTGGGAGTAGCTGAAGGACTTTTTTGCACCGTGGCAGGAATCCCTGGCACACAGAGCACATTCCAAGTACTTGCTCTGCCTTTTTTACAGGCAAGATATTCAATGAAGCTCTTTAGAGAGATCACCATCTCCAGGAGTCTTATGCCTTTGGAATTCTCCGTGTGTAAAACCACGTGAGAACTGACTTAGGCCTGTTGTTGTGCTCCTCTCCAGTGGAAACAGCTGCTTAATTGGACTAATGCAGCTTCTGGCCCAGACTGATCTGTAGTTTTGTGTGAGTAGGAGCAGAATGGAGAAAAGAAGGCTCTGAGGAGACCTTTTGGCTTTTTTCTGTACCTGAAGGGGCTCCAGCAGAGCTGCAGAGGGAGCCTGGACCAGGGCCTGGAGGGACAGGGCAAGGGGGAATGGCCTTAAGCTGAAATAGGGTATATTTATATTAGACATCAGGTAGAAAGTCTTCACTGTGAGGGTGGTGAGACACAGGTTTCCCTCAGAAGCTGCGGCCGCCCCTGGATCCCTGGAAGTGTCCAAGGCCAGGTTGGATGGGGCTTGGAGCATCCTGGGCTAGTGGGAGGTGTCCCTGCCCATGGCAGGGATTTGGAACTGGGTGGTCTTTAAGGCTCCTTCCAATCAAACCATTCTATGATTTGATGATTGATATGGTCCCATGTTTAGACAGCTGTGGTTTCAGCAGCAGTTTATTTGAGTCACTGAGTTCAGATAAGCTAAAAAAATACCCAAACATCAATCAACCCAAAGTTTTTGGTGAGCTTCTAAGGTATCAAACTGCAGGAAGCTGTATTTATTTGATGAAGTCTTACAAAGAATTCTGAAGAATAAAATCCTAAAAGACATTTTTATGCAAGCGCAGGAGCATATTTCATCAATACTTGATGGCTGAGGGTTTAATATTGACTACAGCTGTTCTCATGCATGTATCTTTTTAGTACTACACTGTGACTTCACCAAGATTTCGGATTTTCTTCTAAAAAGCCTTGCTGCAGGCATTTAAACTTACTCTCACAAGCTTGCTACAAGCACAAGGCACAGAGCTACCTCTGAGAATAAAACTAAGAAGGAAATCAGAGAACTTTGTGATACCAATGTGTCTGTGTTGAAGTTGGAATACTTAAGAATAACTCCTGAAACACAGAGCACCTTGACATCAGCACTGTTAAATGCCAAGTAGGAGGAAAATGCAGATAGATAGAGAAAATTAAGTCAGGTTTCTGTATTTTATAACATTTCAGGACAAACTGAGGTGCCTCTTGCCACTCTGTGTTTCCAGCACAGTTAAGGATGATTTGACTGCAAGCACGAAACAGCCCTGGGCAGTTCTGGTCTCTGTCTAAGAACCTCTGGTCCCAAATTGGGCAGAGCCTGGATATTAATTTTTCCGAAAGAGGACGAGATATTATTCAACTGATGCACCACATGAACACCTTTGTCATAGAAATGAAGGATAATTTTGCAATAACATTCTAAGAGCCAGTTATATATTGGATGTTTTACAGATTATATGCAAGGCTGGAAAGATTTCTGTGCTCCACGTCTTCCTACTAAATCTTCCTGTAACTGAGAGCAAACTTCTTTATTTTGATACTGTATCCTTAAGCAAATCCTCCATCTCTCCTGTAATTTCCTCCCTAAAATTAATATAAGAAAAGACAAACATTTAAAAAATATTACCTGTGTTGAATTGCATCCTTTTCAAGCAGACTTGGCTAGGAAATTGTCAGTATTCACTTTGAGGGGAAAAATATTTGTTACATTATTTCATAAATATTTTCTAAGCATTTCATTCAGGGGAAAAAAACCCAATAACTATAGTTTCCCAAAATGCCAAATCTATTTCCACTCACAGTAAGAAAAATCTATAATGAGGCATTGAAGGATTAGTGAGCAAGTGATCTTCCTGCTGTCAAAATTTAAATCTAACAAAGCTTTCTTGGGGGGAGGGGGGGGAAGAAACTTTTTTTTCTATGGAAAAGAAATTTAACAAAATATAGTTCCAACTAAGTCTCTTTTGAAGGGAATCAGAGACGTTTCCACAAAGGACATCGTCATCTAATTTAAGGCAGAATAGCCACACTGTCATCAGAAGTTAATATTTTTAAGATACTTTAAGTTATTACCTGGTAGGATTTTAACAACATGATGGTTTAGTTTACTGCATTCTTCCCTTGCAGTGTTATAGGCAGGATTCACCAGGCTCTGCATACTGGAACACTTACCCAGCACACATTTAAAAGACCCAATTTTTGGACACTGGCCATTTTGCCTGAGTATGTCCTTTAAGACTGACATTTTCTATGCTCTGTGTTTACGAAGCAGCTGAAAAATAAAATAACCTGGACTTATTCTGTCCCATATGAATTACAGAATCTTGGGAAAGACCTCTACAATCACTGAGTCCAACTGCTAACACAGCAATGGCAAGCCCAGCACTAAACCACGTCCTCCAGTGTCACATCCACACAACTACTCCATCCCTGCAGGGGTGGTGACTGCAGCACTTCCCTGGGCAGCCTGTTCCAATGACAGCCCTTTCTGTGGAGAATTTTTCCCCATATCCAACCTAACCCTCCCCTGGCACAACTTGAGGCCATTTCCTCTGGTTCTGCTCCTGTCCCTTGTTCCCTGTCAGGGAGTTGCAGAGCCAGAAGGTCCCCCCTGAGCCTCCTTTTCTCCAGGCTGAGCCCCCCCAGCTCCCTCAGCTGCTCCTGCTGCTCCAGACTCTTTCCCAGTTCTGTTGCTTTTCTTTGGACACTCAGTGAGAGTGGAAATAAAGTTTATTGCTTTGCTCTGGGTAAGCAAGAAGTGTCGATCTCCCTGGAGTCGGGGTTTTCTCTCCACTGCCCGGAGCCAAACCCACAAGTCCTGCTCCTGCTTTGCCTGTGCCCAGAGTGTGTCTCTAGGGAGCCCTGCACAGGGTGGGCTGCCTTCCCTTGTCCATGTGCAGGGAGCACTGCAATAGGCCACTGGTGCCCTTAGCTCAGATGGGCTCTAGGGTGGGTTTATACAGCACAGCACAGATTTTATAGAGGTACTGACGTTGGCTCGTGAAGAGATAAGGATGGGTAACAACAACAAGAGCAGCTTTCTATTACAGCACATCCTTGCAGTGAGGATTCTTCAGGTACAGTTGCATTTCAATGCAGAGGTAGACTCTTGACTAGCTGGTTTTCAACATGTTAAATAATCTTTCTGTGAGCTAGAGATTATTCTGATTTTTTTTTTTTTTTAACCTGAACGGTGTATGATGTCATAAAAAATGCCTTGTAGCAATCTCAGTAAGCAAAACTGACACCATGCACTTTCATAATGTGCAATTTCATGAAAGGACATATCAGATTAGCTTGATAGGATCACTTTCGAAAGAAAATGTGAATTACAGCATCTTCCTTTAGGTCTTAATCTGCTATATCCTGTGTCAACCATTATTTTCCTCAGAACCAGCCTCAGGCTGATGTGTCTGTGGTTACTTGGTTTATTTAAATACCACCACACTCCTCATTTGAAGGATGTGGATGCAGGGCACACGGGACTGCTGTGTTTTCAGATTTATTTTTTCAAGGATTGGAAATAACACACATTCATCTGGACTAATGGGGATGTGTAAATCTTGCAGTCACAGACGACACTGCTGGGGACAGCTGAGCTCCAGTTCATTACATCCTAACCCATAATCATGAAATATGGGAGATAAACCGAGCCCTCAGAAATGCCTGTTCCTCACTGTTGGTGATGAAGGCAGTTTAGGATGATTTGCTCATAGGTGTCCACAGTCTGACAACTTCTCAAATTAAATATTGTTCAAAGAAAGCAAATGGGACGATGGAAGGATACCAAAGCCTGTCAGCTCAGCAATATTTCCAAGGGTAATGGGGTATGATGAGTGACTGCCAAGGAGGAAATCACAACACGGGGATTCAAGCATACGAAACATTGCTAACAGCACATCTCTAACGTGGCAGAATCAGGCAAAACTCAGACTTGAGCTTTCCTAAGATTGAAGGGTTTCAGTTCGCAGACCTATTATTTAACAACCTGTCACTCATAGTTAGTGTGTCTGACTATGTGCTACCTGTACAGTTTCTGTTCCCTGCTTGGGCTAAACCGTGAGACAATCTTTAATTACTAAGCACAGATAATTTTATATTTTTTTCTTTTTTTTGCATGAGATCCTACCTTTTTCCACATGTGTGATGGAATTCTGGGGATATATCACGGCTGTATCTGGAGGAGGCTCTCTGTCAGACTTCGTCCTCACTTTCTGTCAGCAGCTATCCTCAACAAGCCAAAGACTACAGGACTTAATTAGATCTCAACCTCTGCCTTCAACTTGTGTGATGCCCAGAAAGTCACTTGAACTGAACTCTGCACAAATGGTCATTAATTGAGCATCCCTCTCTTCCATGTCTCTCACCTGGAGATCCCAGCTAATGACTGGTAGGAGTCTGAGCTCCTGCAGCAGCAGCCAAAGCCACTGATTCTGTGCTTGGAAAAAAATAAAAAAAATTAAGAATACAAGGATAAATACCCTGAAAAAATCCCATTCCAGGTGTTTCAGGCTGGACATATTAGTGTATGCACTTGATTTTAATCAATTTGTGCTTCAGCTGCACGTTGGTCCAAAGGAGATACTGTTGCGTCCCAGAAGGGTAATTTAATTAATATTTATTAAGTACTTGTTTTCTGTGGTATCTTCACTCTAGAAGGATCAGGAAGAAATTAATAAGTGGGTTTTTTTTGAGCTGGAGTTGACTAGGGCAGAGTAAGTAAAGGAAGGGCCAATTAACTAAAAGATGAGAGTGTCGAGTGGCAGCTGATTAAGTGAGCGTTGTCCTTCTGCTCTGTGACTGAGGTTTGAAGCACAAACAATTAGCTTTCTGTCTGTCCTGAGTACCAAAAGATCAGATAAGTGTAAATTGGACCACCTTTTTGTATGGAATTTTATCATTAAAGCTCGGTATAGAACATTTTGTTACCCTGTGAAAATAAATCACTTTTTCTTATTAAAATACTTTGGAAATTATTCAGAATTGCTTCTTTCAACTGGAAAAAGGAGGGAAAAAAATTGAACAAAGCATTTTAATTAAGAAAAGGCCTTTGCAACTTTTTGAACATTAGAAGGAGGCAATGACCAAGCTCCAAATCTTTGTCCATTTTGATGTGCAGGCTTCCATGAAATCCCAAAGGAATGCATCAATAATGCAGACACACGGTTTTTGTATTAGCAATATCTGTGTGAAGCTGAGCAGGACACACCTGATTTTGTGTCCCTAAGAAACACAAGTTTCTGTGTCAGGTCATTCTTCATAGAATTGCCACAGAATCACAGAATAGTTTGGGTTGGAAGGGACTTTAAGGACCATCTATTTCCAAACCCCCTGCCATGGGCAGGGTCATCTTCCACATCCTTGTGGTGTGACAAGGAACAAAGCTGGGTCAGCTGGTAATGCAGGCATAAAATTTGTCCTATAATAAACTACTGGAACTTACATTTAGTGATTTTATGAAGGAGGATGCGTTTCAAATCCCTGGCATGTCATTATTCAATGTGCTTGTGAAAATAATCCTGTCCTGGAATACTTGCAAGGGATCATTGGGATTTTTTTTTTTAATGAAAATGCAACTGTACAGAAAATTCTTCAGGGGTAAGAACAGTGATTCCTCTATAACACTTCTCATCAGTGGATCATTATTAAAAAAAAACAAAAAACAACCAACCAACCAAAAATACCAAAACAAAAACCAAAAGCATAAACATTTCCTCTGTTTTACAGACGTAGAAATAGAGGTCACTTACATTACAAACTTTATAAACAACAAAAATTGAATTATCATAAAATGCCGTCTCTACTGTGTCATGCATCATAAAGGTAGAATAAAAAATAATAATTGCTCAATTAAATAAACTAAGAATTATCAAAATATACAAAAGCTCAGACAATCTCCTTGTGTCAGTTAAGTCATCATTCTTCTGTGCAATATCTACATGCAAAAAAAGATTGAATAGCATGCTGTTATATCAGACTTAATAGTGCTGTTTGAAAATGTTCTATTAAGCAGTTCTTTTTTTCTAATATAAGTTTTGCTTTCGGCAATCTGACAAAAAAAAGGGTTGGGGATTGGGTTTTTAGGTAGTGAGAGTCACCAAGGGGTTTTTTTTTTTCAGCTTTTAGGAAGAAATCTGCATATTGGTAATAGCCACATCTAAACTAGTTGAAGTGGAAAAGTACTAATTCCTTATAACCCTTTCCTTGAAAACATCATATTTTTTTAAGTCCTGGTTATAAAAAACCAATTTATTTCATCTATCAGCATTTAGATTGACAGATAATTTTCCTATTTTTTATGAACTGTATCACCTATGAGAGTCTTTTTTTTTTTTTTCCCACATTTGACCCTAGGACTAAGTAAAATATTTGTATATGGCAAATTTTCGAGGGCAGATTCCACCACCTTGGACCAGAGAAGCACACGGCATTATTTGGCCGAGGGGGGGGGGTAAAAACATTGCTCAGGAGGAGCAAACATTGAAGAATCTGCTCACTAGCAGAGATACCCATGAAGTGTTGTGACTAATTGGAACAGCGACTCTGAAATTAGCATTTGCTGAATGGTTTAATAAAAATCAGCGTGGTACGAGAAAAAAAATAACAGCAATTACTGTCTTACATAACTCCCAGGAAACATCTATCAGACATCACAGACTAGCTGGAGATGTATAATTTAGCATTCCCCTTCCCCAGAACTGCTTGTTCTTGCTCAAGATGGTCTCTTTCCACCATATCCCCCATCTGCTCCACCCCCGCTTCCTATCCCGTCTCATTGCTTGTACACTCTTTTTTTTAATGTATTTTATTTTTTATTACTGGTACTCATTTTAAGGAATCAATATCAGTTCTGCAGTTGAATCTTCCAACTGCTGAAGGCCTCTGCCAGTTAAATAGGGATTCCAGCTCCCTTTAGCTTCAACTCACCGGTTTCCATTTAATCTCAGTTTATCTACCATGATATTGCTGTCTACCAGTGCTATCAGTGTTCAGGTTGCAGTTGTGTGTTGGCAGGAAGATTTCACAGAGGAATCCCTTCTCAGGGGAGTTGATTTTAATTTCCTGAGTGCAGTGCTGGCTCTCAATTTATTTGTGACCATGGGATTAAAATGTCACAGCCCAGACACACTGAAGGAGGACAACTGGGAGACATCAGTGGGCTCTCAGGTGAAATCCACCCCATGTAGAATAACAACAACAATAATAGTTGTTGTTATATTTCCTGGGCTATGCCAGTTTAAATCAGTGGTGTTTATGGCCAGGATCTGGATGTGTTTGATACCTGAGGAGAACTTAACGATGACTTCGCCGAGGCTTCCACATCCTGGGTCATAACTCATCACCGGTGCCAGGGGCTGCAGAGGGCATGAAGGACCTCCCTGAGATGCAGCTCATGCAGGTGGTATTTTCACAAGGATAAGCAGTATAAAATCCCTGATCCAACACTGTTGCAGTTACACATGTGGGCAGGTGATGTGCAAAGCAGGACACAGTGGTCAAACCTCTCACTCTCAGCAATGTGCTCCTTTATTCCAACAGCCCCCAACCCTCTTGACCCCCCTTAGCCTTTCATACTCTTCCAATAGATCTACATCTCACAACTCCTGCCTCTGACTCTTGCAAGTCATTTGACCATCCAAACCATTAGATACTTAATTTCTAGGAACGGTGATTGTAAAGATGTTTAAATCACCTGAGACAGGACTTTAGTTTGGGCTTGAGAATTTAGTAATAGCTTTGCTGGCTCAAAGAGAGAATGGATCTTTTCAATGGGATGCTGATGGAATTCTCTGGTGAATTTAGACACTTTTAGATGGATTCAAATCCTTTTCTAATGGTGACTGATAATCTGTGAACACCTAAGAAACCCCTTGCATATCTTCTCAGAGGTCTCATTTACAAACATTTCTAATTTGAAAGCAAATCTCTCCCAGACCACAGAGCCTTCTCTTTAAATCTCATCAATTTAGCAGTTTTCAGACCCTACAGGGAAGAACACCTTTTACAGTGCATGGATACAGCACGTGACAAAAGAGACAGAAGCGTATTGATGCCTGGTTTTGTTTTATTGATGTTTCTGATGTGTGTAAAATTACTGTAATATAAAAGCGAGTTAACCAAGGTCTTTAGCTGAGAGAGTGCCCAAATGGTGACTGAAATTGAGTGGTTCTCTAATAATCACAGGTAATTAAAAGGGAAAAAAAAGTTAGTGGTAGGAATCATGTTTATCTAATAAATAGGTCACTAGAGAGAAGCTGATGAGAGGAGAAAAATCAATGACTGACATGAAAGGAAAAGTAAAAACCACTACATTTTCAATCCAACTCTGACAGCGAGTTGCCTTGATGGTGTCATAATTGTTAGTGCAGTTTTGTGTGACAACAAAATTCTGGTTATGCTGAAAGAAGTTTTATGACCTGCTATTACAGCTTTAAGTTTCCATTAAAGAGTCGCTCTCTGCGTTCTCCTGCAATTTGTGGCTCATAGTTCTGACCACAGAAAGACCTCTTCTGGTTTGTTTTCTGTTTTCCTACATAATAATGAAAATCTTGCCCTTGTCAGTAGCCAATGGAACAGGATTCAGCCTTGAGGGCAACAGACTGTTCTGCTCAGCTTTTTTCTTGGAGACAGGAGTACAGAGGGACAAAAAAACCCTGAAGGAAACCACCATATTCTTGCAGACAGGGTTTTAGACACGAGTCCCATTCAATCCTAGAATCATTTAGGTTGGAAAAGCCCTCTAAGGTAACCAAGGCCACACATGAACCTGGCACTGACAAATCCCACCCCTAAACCCTGTCTCCAATTGCCACATGAGGGTTTGTTTTTGTGAAAAGAGGTGGAAATAGGTGGAAATGGGCTATATGTCTATGGTTAGAAATTTTAGGGAACTACATCCTCCAACTAAACTGCCTTAGAATGAGGAGTAACAAATAACAGTAGGAAAAATAAGAGGCTCTAACTAGGATACCCTCTCTGTAGTTATGGCAGCACTGTGAATATGGCATTGATCTGTCCTCTTGTGAATAGTTTTGGTTATTCTTGTGCACTGTGGGAATGCAGGAGCTCCTATTGTCTCAGGTTCCTCAGGGAGGTGAAGAAGTGTTGGAATCACAGGGATTGATTCCGCAGAGATTTCGTCCTCCTCAAAAACAAACCCCGTGGTATTTTTGGGAAAGGGAGCTACTGATAGATTCAGATATTCTCCAATTTTTTTTGTATTACCTGGGCATTTAGGGCAAAGTGATTGTAAATATCAGGACTCCTGTGCAAGAGGCATTGCACAGACTGCACACTATAGAACTGGCTGATTTGTGCCTAAATATTACATCTTGATGTCCCCAGAGGAAGCCTAAATGACCAGAGAAGATTAGATGCTATTTAACTGCCAAAAATACATTGTATGGGTCTGCTGTCAGGGGTGAGATTTGCCTGACCAGTCAGACTTCGCAGTGCAGATATTTAAATTATTACAGTGAGTCACAGAAGATTCCTTTTCTAGTAAAACATAACAGGCTAGTGACTGTAGGGTGCTGCAAGTTGCATCCTAAAGCAGACAGCTACCTTTGGGCAAGCAAACCATACTCATATAACACTTTCTGACAAAAAAAAAAAGAAATAAAAAGGACCCTGAGGTGACTTGCTCAGGTATGAAGGTATATAAAGTTAGGAGATGTGAATCCTAGTCTACATGCAGGAGGAGAGAGAGCATTAGAAAATGCAACAGCAGCTAAGGAATAATATTTAATAAAAATAAGAAGAAAAATGTGATGCTAAAAACATCATAGAATCATAGAATCAACCAGGTTGGAAAAGGCCTCTGAGATCATCAAGTACAACCTTTGATCCAACCTTGCTGTGGTTCCCAGACCATGGCACTGATGCCACATCCAGTCTCATCTTAAAAACCTCCAGGGATGGTGAATCCACCACCT
>JAYRBT010000139.1:69909778-69935579 GCA_036023395.1 Myiotriccus ornatus | reverse complement strand
CCCTGTCCAAGCCATGGGCTGCAGCTTTTCCAGGAGCGTGCTGTGGGAGATGGTGCCAAAGGCTTTGCTGAAGTGCAGATAGACGCATTCACAGTCTTCCAATCATCCACAGCAAAATATTTTATTTTAGATTAGAAGTAGTAGAATTAAAAAAAAAGCAAACAAAACTTTATTGTGATTTTTTTCTGACTGTCAAGGTTGTTTTGAGATGAAAATGAACTTTGTGTCAACCCTTCCACTGAAGGATAAATTAAGCTTGATGAGCAAATAGATGAGTAAAGCATGTTCCATCTTGTGAGAAGAGTTTTGCTTTTTCAAGCCTTTCCGCAGCTAAGGAGGCCAGGATTAGCACCACTGCAATGTTTTTTTTAAGTAAGTCCAGCATTTCCTAGTGCAATGTTTTCTAAAAGATGAGAGGAGTGTGAAAATTAAAAAGAAGAGAGCTCTGTGCCAGCATCTGAAGAGCTGCTTACTTTACCCCGTGGAAACAACGCATGGTTCCTACGGTGTTTTTTGGTGGTTTTTATAGGACAAATATGTCTCAGCCTGCAGTCTAAACTGATATAGTTTTCTCTTTCTCATTGTATCTCGTCTTCTTTAATCTTCAAAGATTAGGAAGATAAATATTTCATGTTGTATGCGACAAATACGTATAAAAATATATTCCTGTTCACCTCATTATGGAAGACTATATCAGCCTCTCGGTGGGAAATCAGATAACACTGAGAAATCATTTGAAGATTGGTTGGTTGTTAAGGATATTGTTGCTGGAAAATTATTCAGGTAATATGAAGGGGAGGAAGAGCATACATTAACAAATTATGCTGTAACTGAATATTATGTGACAGATATTCTAAATAAGGGATATCAGGAAGTATAAGGTTCTGCTTTATAGTATGTCAGGAGCTGAAATTAGCCATATTTCACAAAAAAAAAAACCAGTAGAAATGTGAGGAATTGTCTGAAGATTTAAACTGGACATATACATCCTTCATTGTTTTTTTATTCTTTCCTCCATACCCCACATTCTTCAAAAGGAAGGTGGTAGGGGGATAGTTCACTGGTGGTGGTATTGATAGGGGTCTATAAAAAGTGGGAATCAAGTTTCCCAAAGATTTCCTGGGTAGCCTTGAGGAAAGTCCAACTCCCAAGACTCAATCCATACTCTACCGCCTACAAACAAACAATAAAGTGCCCAGTCCTTCCAGAAGTCACAAATGAGGAGGAATTCCTTTGTCTCCATGATGAGCTCACCCTGCAATGAGCCACCCTTTGCCTTCCCTGCACGAGAGGAGACAAAGGGAAGCCCTTACACAGAGCTCAGTGCTCAAGGCATTGTGCAAGAAAGGGACTTACCCTCCTTTTCTCCTTCATCTTCATACCTCTGCGTCCTAAATGTAAGGTTAAAGTATTTTTGAACAGAAATCAGCAATTCATCTGATAAGGCAGAGGGTGTAAGTAAGGGAAAAATTCTGTAGTGGCACTGTTGTTTATAACTTAGTTTGCTCTTCCTGTCAGTACCTAAACACTAAGGACTAGCAATATATTCTCAATAAAACAGTAACTCTTTAAAATACAGTGAAATTCCTTGGAGCAGAAAACACAGCTCAGAATTTTCCTAGGTGAAGTCATCAACCAAGTAGGTTAGAGATTTAAACTCACACTCTCTCTCTCTAGCTTAATCTTTAATTGTATTATATGAAATAAAACAGACACAAAAGGAAGAGGTCAAGGACCTCCTTCCCACCCTGGAATAGTTATAATCTGGTGTAGTCCATTCTCCTGGAGAAAGATCAGGTTTTGAATCCTCTCAGGGAAAGAGTAAATCAGGAATTTATTCTGCACCATGGCTGAGTGCACTGAGTTCTGAGCTAAAGAAAATGGTGACAATTTTCTTTTCTGGGTAAGAGCAAGACCTGTAGGATAAACTCAGCACCAAAAACTCCGAGTCACACAGCCTGGAAGGGATCTCTGCAGGTCCTTGAGACCTGCCTTCTGTCTAGAACCATCAAAGTTGAGGTTCTGCTTAGGTCATCAGAGTTGCACCCAATTTATAGCCTAGACCCGTTATTGAGGGCCTGGAGACTCCAGAGCTTCTCTGTGCACCTTGTTTTAATGTTTGCATATCCTCATGGGGTAAATGTTTTCTCTGACTTCTGATTGGAATTTCCCTGTCTGCGATTTCTGATTGTCACCCACAGCCTGTAGGTTTGAATACATTTTATATTGATCCATGGGATAATTTCAAATTTACAAGATCGGAAACCCCTGCCAGATTTAAAATCATAAAAAATGGAGTAAATTGATGTGCTGTTTACCTTTAATCTTTCTTGATGAATTTTGAAGAGAGATTAATATGCATACATGCTATCCAGGATCCTCTCCTTTTTAAAAATAACACTGTTGAGATTGCTCCAGAAATCCATCTTTCTGGTGCCTTAAATCATCACTTTCTTCTTCAGATCATCCATTATTATAGTATCTAACATGTCCCTTTTTTGAACAGGTCTAAAATGTTTTAGGTTCTCCAAAAGTACTTTAACAAAATCTAAAAAAACATTGAATATATGTACAAAACAGCTGAAGCATTTAATATTCTTCCATTCCTGAAGAATTAATCTGTGAAGAATGACTTCACAATGGATTTAGCTGAAAGGAGTAAATATTTTCTTGTGATAAAATTTAGTCACCTCATAGGATTTGTATTACTATAATAGGTCCAAACATACAAAAAATCAGGTTTCATCACTGTCAATGATCTCACAGGCTGCACAAGCCCTTTTCAAATCTCTGTGTGGCCAATAGCACAGTCAAAACTTGAACAGAGCATGACCAGAAAATTCAGGAGAGCTGAGACACGTTCACAGATCATAAGAAATGCTTTTTGTCTTTCTGCTCCATTTTCTGTGCCTTTGTTTTTACATTGGAAAGCTGTGGGGACAGTCTTCCCAATCTGTGCAGTACCTGTCATCACTGATTCTCTGTCTTGATTGAAGACTCCAGGTGCAACTGGAAGAGAATTAACAGAAAAACAACGTAAGGGGCAAAAGAAGCAGTAAAAAGGTAGGAAAAAATCAGAAACTGATTTTGCACTGTCCAAAATGGCCAGTTTTCAAAATAAAAACTAAGAGATGGGGAAAAAAAATAATAAAGGGGAAAAAAGAAGCAGTACAAAAGCTACTTGGAAAAGGAAAGAAATACAATAATCTCGTTTAATCCTGAATCATTGTTGCAATCAATTCAATTTTGCAGGTAAGCTCCCATGACACATCTATTCCAAGAGCTAACAAGAGACAGAGCTGAAATATCAACAACCCCGACAGGAGACTAAATTTTTGCTTGTGATGAAAATCTCTGCTTGGAGAGGTTTCAGATCTGTGTGATCAGTGTGAAATTTAAATTACTCCGAGTGATTTTGATGAGCGACTGTCTTCACAGACGAACTGTTTGATGTTAATGCAAGAAAGGAAACAGAGTGATGTGAGAGTAAATGAAAGCTTTTTTTTGGGAGGGGGTGAAATGTAAGATTTTTTTTTTCACTAATCACTGCAAATATATGCAATAGAATAAAAAAAAAGAAAAAACAACCCAGAAGAAAAGAAGACTAAAAAGATGAGCAGGGTTAGGCAGGTATACAGGATTTATTCTTTCCACAACAAAAGAAGAAATGAGCAACAGCAAAAGATAATGTTCAACAGCACATCAATAGCTGGAATATGTGTCAACTGAATCCTTCATTTTGAATTAATGGGGCATTATATGAAAATGAAAAGAATCTCATGCACTTTCTGTAACTTATAATAATAAAGTTCCTGCCTTTAGTAGGGATGAGACCTGTTAATGTCACAAGCCATTCATGCTGACTAACAAGCCAACCCCTTTACATGTGCCAGCTCGTTCATCTCCTGATTAATTTACGTCACCAGCAGCTCTGGCTGAAATTGAGCCATTCTGAGATCAGGAGCTGGTGTTGGGCGATGTGTGGTCCTTCTTTCCTCTTGCTGTGGATGATAATACTGAGCTGCAATTAACTCTTCCCTCTCTTCCACAAGTATTCTGATTTCTCGCTGGGGATCTCAGCATTTTAGTGCAAAACTTGATGTGTTTGTTGTGTAGGGAAACTTCAGTCTCACTCCCTGAATGTAGATGCAATGGGAGGGTTTTCTTTTTTTAAGATCAGGCTCGAGCTTTCCTAAGACTGAAGAGTTTCAGTTCTCACAGCTATTATTTACCAGACTGTCACACAGGGTTGTCTCTACAGTGTAAGTTCTCAGAGGATTGGGAATGTGCAAAAGATCTGGTGGGTTTGTATTGTTTTCATCCCAATTTGATACTACAATACATATTCCTTAAGGTAACATTGCCCACTGGGTTGTAAAAGTGGAAAAGGCCCTTAAATACCACTAATCAAACTATGGGGTCTGTTAATGGAGATGGTTTTTAGGCACAGATTTTCTGCCCAGCAAGCAGAGCTGCAACCAATTTGGGATCTTCAGGAGTGCAAAAACTTGATACTTGCTCAATCCTTTCTCTGAAGGATGGGAAACTGTGCCAGCTACTGCTTGGCATGGCTTCATTCTTACTCAGGCTCACTCAGGTTGGAGTAGTTCCATATTGGCAAGATGGAACCAATGCTTGGTGTGGTAGATTTTTTTAAAAAAGGGACTTTTATATTACCCACCCTTAAAAATAAAACCAAAAAAAAACCCAAGCACACAACCAAAAACCCCAAAAGAACTTCTACTTCTGACATATATACAAGCACTATCTTTGGGGAAGTAGTAATTTCACAGCTATTTGTTTGGAAAATGGATGGCCACGGCAAGTCTGAGAGTTTTCTTGCTTGTGAGAAAATCCCTGGGTCTGATTCTTAAGGTCACAGTTCTTGAATGATTTGTGCCACGCATTTTGCACGACATATATAATTCTAAATTGATGATGTTTTCTTCTGCTTTAAAGATAATTTGTATTTGTTTGGGGTTTTTTGTCTGTTTGTTTGTTTTGCTTTTGTTTCTGCTTTTTTTTTCCGTTGTGTGTGGGTTTTTTTGTTTGTTTTAATCTTTCCTGGGGCCAGAAATAATACAAATTGTAATTTCTACATCCCAGGATGAGGAGGACAGCACTGTCTATGCCATGCAACTTATGCTCTGGTTGGTCTGGGTGACCTGAACACCAGGGTGAATGGAATTTAACTTTGCATGTAGTATCTTTACAGTTACAACATACAGTGGTATTGTCTTTTATGTTGTTTTCTATTTGCAATAGCAAAGGACCTGAGTTGTCAACGTGTTTGGGTGCCTGAAGATGGAAATAGGGATGTAACAAGATGACAAAAAGAAGCTGGATGCCCAGGTTTGTCAGTACTTTAACATTATTCCTTCTGTCAAGTCACACAGGAAGATGAAGACACTTCTGAAAGATCTCTTTAGCTCTGTATGTTATACAGACACTTCATAAATCTGGTAAAAATAACACAGGGAGCTTCATGACCCTCAAAGGCAGGGAAATAAAGAATTCCAGGAACCTTGCGATACCGGTCCTATGGAATGGGAAGTATAAATTGATGGAAAACTCTGTGAAGTAAGATGGGATTGGATTGATTTTCAGATCCCCTCAGCACACTCAACTTTTCTCCTCCCAGAAGACACTGTGGCTGCTCTTTGATTTATATTCCCCTTATGAACGTGTTGAAGGAATTTGTGCCACCACTTACTAATATTTTCCCCCAGTAAAGCATAGCAGGTCCCATGAACATTTCCTAGTTTTCTCCAGCACCAGGTTCTCTTCAAAGTAAATTTCAGGTATGAAAGAAATTTAGTAGAGAGTAAACCAAAGGGAACACATGTCTCTTAAAAAGACTGAGGATTTATAATCTAGATACTGTATATCCTTTGGGTGAATAGTTTAATTATAATTCTATTGGATTTTATTCTCTTTTTTAGAGATAAATAGAATTAATTTTAAAGAAAGACAGTAGATGTATTCTTTAAAAATAACTTATATTTATATGGTTTCTTTTTTTTCCTAATGGATACCATAATATTTACTAGGTTGCCTATGTACAGAAGTCACTAGCACAGGCTTTCAGTTTAAACTGAAAGAGGAGAGATTTAGATTAAATATCAGGAAGAAATTCATCTCTGTGGGGGTGGGGAGGCCCTGGCACAGGTTGCCCAGAGGAGCTGTGGATTCCCCACCCCTGGAAGTGTCCAAGACCAGGTTGGGCAGGGCTTGGAGCAACCTGGGATAGTGGAAGGTGTCCCTGCCCATGGCAGGGGGTTGGAACAACGTGATCTTTAAGGTCCCTTCCGACCCAAATGGTTCCATGATTTTATGACTCTATGATTGATTCCATGAATCAGACCTGTGGGCTGAATCATCCAGATGTTAAGATTGGAAGCCCTCCTGTGCATGTATAGGAAATTTAATATGTTTTATTCTCTTTCACTGCATATGCCCAGGGAATCAGCAGCCATCTGATCTTCCTAAAGTAGCTTGGTGTAAACCAAGGAATTTTTAAATGTGCAAGCCTCTCTTAAAAATTGCCTTTTGATCAAGATTTACCTGTTCCATGTGGAGTAACTTTCAGGGACACTTTAACTCCAGGATAGTACACATAAACACTGGCAGATTTTTAGAATAAGGCTGAATGGCACATGCTGAATGAATCCCTGGTTTCTGCAGTCTAGTGGAATCAAGAAGTTATCGAAAGAAATCACTGAATCAGAACACACTGAATCAGTGACTGCTTTTTTTTTTTTACCTAGGGTAAATCAAATAACCCTTCTGGTGGTTTGAGATATCACAGCACTTGGAAAAATGTTGCATTACAGTTGCCATTCTCTTAGATGTACCCACAGGGCCATGCTAGCTTAACCTGTGGGTGGCAGTGACAGCCTGGGACAGTTTGGCTGCACGCACCTCACCAGCCTCTGTGCGATAATTAGGTTCATTGGAAGAGAATCCTGTTGCTAAAAGCACAATCCAAAACACTTTGAAAGTCCTGGAAAAGCTGCCATAGGTTTTGGATCAGACCCCCTAGTGCGAGCTGGATGTAAGAAAAGCTGCTAAATTCAGCTGCAATTCTTTTCATCCGGATAAAAGATGAGCTCTTACTCAAGCTGTGAACTCCCAAGGGGAGAAAAATTAATAGAGGGGTTGTTCAAACACAACGGGCTTGATTGTGCCTGACCCTGGGTGGGTGAGGGTGGGAGATGAGAGAAAAAGGCTTTCCCTGCTCCCTCTGGAGACCCTACAACAGGCTGGACACAGTTGTGCTCCCCGAGATCAGGGAGCCCAGGACTGGCACAGATGATAATGCCTGCAGCAGGGAAGAGGAAAGGGATGTCAGGATGTGTTTACCCCCACTGGCAGACTGTGAATCCTTTAAAGTGGGGCCGCTGCTGCCACACATGGGTGGGATGCTGGCATCAATAAATCAGCTCAAATTAGCACGTGCTTGGAGTTGCACATAAACCAATTTGCTTAAGATTCGTTTCTGTGCTCCCAGGAAGCCTGGCTGGAATGGTACATGTTGCAACTGTGCTTTCTACACAGGGTTAGCACAGAAAAGAGATCAAGCAGTTGTATAAGAAGAAAAACAACTGATAAAACACATTTTTAGAAATATAAACTCTCATGTGTTCTACCAAAATGCATGTACTGCTGCTCTGTGAGGTTATGCTGCCTTCTCCAGTATGAAACCAGGAGGCCCAGTTAAATGGTCTCAAAATATTAGGAGGACAATGTACAGTTCACATGTACTTTAGAGGACAAGGAAGAAATGCTTTAGCCTGTAGGAAGATGGATTTAGATTGGATAATGGGAAGAAATTTGTTCCTGTGAGGGTGGTGAGGCCCTGGCACAGGCTGCCCAGAGAAGCTGTGCCTGCCCCTGGATCCCTGGAAGTGTCCAAGGACAGGTTGGACGGGGCTTGGAGCAACCTGGGCTAGTGGAAAGTGTCCCTGCCCAAGGCAGGGAGGTTGGAACCAGATGGTCTTTAAGGTCTCTTCCAACCCAAACCATTTTATGATTCTATATATACCACAGCAGCAAGTCCCACCTTGCTGGACTGGGAAAGGAGGTTCACCAGGACTGAAGTGTGGAGTGCAGGTGGCAAATCCAGGCAGGAGAAGGACAGAAAGTGTAAAGACTAAGAGTCAATTACAGAAATCTTGACTGGAAGCATTGTGATGGTTGAGGCAGTGGGAAGCACGATGGGAATTCTGTAGTTCTGAGGATCCTTAGGAAACCTGGTCCTCAGTGTGTGCTCAGCATCCTCCCTGCTGCAGCGTGGTAGGGAAAACCTGTCTTCTGCCCTCAGAATTTTTGTCAGTACCCCTTGTACAAGGAGGGTATGATAATTTGTGCCTCATCTGGTGCAAGCAGCAGGCAGCCCTCAGAATTGTTGAGAAGGGATCTGGGAAAATATATGCTCACAGTGTTCCTTCAGACTGTGCTTCCTGCTGCTGCATCTCTGCACTTATGGATGGAAACGAGCCGTGGATGTTTTATTGATCCAAAGGACCAGATTAAGGGTCTCAAATTTAGAACTGTGTTTGTAGCAAGAGGTGAGTCAGCATCATTAATATATCATTATAGTTACTGGGTAAATAAGGCCAGAGAGGTGGTTAGTGAACCTCACCGAGAATGTCGATGCAAACTGAAGCAAAGCCAGTGATAGTTCACGGGCTCTTTAGCAAAGCTAGTTTTTCTCTGTCCAGTTGCTGTGTTTTTCCTTCAGACTTCTGACCTTTATAATCAACAAGAAAAGGCCGTCAATTCTGCCTGTTACTGAAAGAACATTTCCCTTTGTTGCTGAGAGGGAGAAGTCAATGGGCCATTTTTTCCTGAGCTGGCACAGTTTCACTAACCAATATTTTTCCAGTGAATTCAGGACCTGTGATGATTGATTCCCCCATGTAATGACAAAGCAGGCAAGTACTGTGTAGACAATGGCAGTAAAGGTTTCTGTGTACTTCAGGAATGATCTGGAAGGACTGCTATGAGAAAGGTCATTATTTCTTTCTCTGTTTTAATCTGTTTCTCTTGCTGAACTTGCTGCTCAGTGCCAGCTGAATATGCAGCTCATACCTGGAGTTGTGCAAAAAACCCAAGCTGTTTCAATTTGGTTCCAAATGACCCCCTCCAAAAATCTGGTTATGAGGTAGGCTCTTTTAAACTGTGTTATGCTGATTGTGGGTGTAGTGGAAAGGAATATCATTTAAATGTGCAAAACTGAGTAAGTTTGCTTTGAGTATGTCAAACCAAAATGCTTTGGCCTTTCTGAAATGTACTTTATTTTTACCCTACTGAAATTGTTTGAGAAACGTGACGTATCTTTTCAAACCTCTGGGGTCCAACATGATCAGAATTTTTTTTGAGATCGGACCAGTGAACCCAAAACTTATTTAATGTAAATAATTTAAAATAATTAGGAAAATTTCAGTGAACTTAAATGGATTTAAACCTGTTTCCTATGAAGATGAATCTTGTTACCAATGGACCCAGTCCTTTCTTTGCTTAATGAATAATATTATGTAGTTGCCAATGTTATCAGCACCTCTTTTTACTCCCTAGCCTCGAGCCAGGGCTTAGTCAGCAGCCACAGCCATTTGCCTTCAGTTCTAATTTGCAAATGCAAGGAATAAAGCTTAAATACTGCAAAATTCCTCCTGACTCCAGCACAGCCAAATTTTCTCTCTGAAATGTTGGATCTTGATACAAGCAGAAGACTCGGTGACATTTTGCTGTGTCACTAAATCCATGCAAGCAGAAGTAACTTTTGCCAAAGCGAAGAATATGAAGTTGTTACACACAGTTAAGCTTTAAGGGTTATGCCAGAACAACTCCTTGAGTCTTTCTAAATCCAGCTGAAGATGGCATCAAATTTATCTTCCTAGGCCTTAGGCAGGAAGATAAGACTGAAATATCAAACCTATCTCTGAACCAAGGCTTTATTTAGCAATACTCTGTCTATCTATACAAGGTGTTTTATACACATATGTATATGTATCTATGTATATATATTTTCTTCGAAGTTAGTGGGAGTTTTGTGATTTATTTAACCATATGTAGATGGATTGTATGTCACAGATCATTGAACAAATGATTCAGCACACATATTTCATCTCCCATGTAAGAATTAATAATTACACACACAGACTAGATATTTTAAAACAAACTAATGGAGCTTCAGCAGTCACAGCTCCTTGAAGAATTTAGGCTAAAGTGATATAATTCTGAAAGAGGAAGGTTGTATTTGCTGCTACTTATTATCTGTTATCCCAGAAATATACTCTTTTACAGGTGGCTTATTTGCCCTCCCCCTTTAGAATATTCTCACAGAAAAACACTGAAGCTATTTGATAAACTCTGGTTATGTGCTGCACACCCAATATTTTTGCCAAAAAATAGCAAATTTTTTTTTTTATTAACTGTATTTGAGAATTTCCTCTTATAGCTCTTGTTTGCCCAGTTATGACACTCTTTGTGTAATTTTTGCTGTATCTTTAGAAAAAAACCCTTATATGTTTACTTATACTTAGCTCTTGATATGCATTCATTATGTTCACAGTGAATATCATTTTTATGTGTGGGAATGGCAGAAAGTAAAAGTAGAACAAGTGAACTGCAGATGCACAGAGTCCACTGGGTGTTTCTCTTGCTACACCAGTTTGTTCTCTCTCACCTTCCTGCCTTTTCTCTCTCTCACCTTCCCCTCATCTCTGTCCATCTGAGCCCAGTCCTGTGGACAGTTTCCTGTTCTCAGGGTCCCTTGGAAGCAAGATTTCATGCTTGAATTCCTCACCTACCAAACCTTAAGGAATAATGTGTTTTTATGGATGCTGCAGAAAGCTGAGTAGAGCTATTCTTCGGCACTGCACAAGGCTTAGAAGATTGTGAGTGGTGTCAGATGCTGAAATGATCTATCAGCACTGCTGCTGAGGGTATAGATAGGTGTTATTTCAAACCCTTAAAAACAATAGCCTGAATGTGTGTTCTTACACCAGTGCATAGCGAATTTTTAAAAATAGCGTATGAGAGAAACAGATTCCTCCTCCTGTTTTCCATTTTCCATGGATGTTATTCTGTAACAGCATCTTCAGGCTGATCTGATCCGTGCAGAGGGTCTGCACTACCCATGCCAGCTGTAATTATTGCTGTGACTTGTCCTTTGGAGGCACCTGCCTCTTCCCAGTGACTGCATGGAGGGATGACACAGCCTGTCTGCCCCATCCCTGCAAGTGTTCAAGGCCAGGCTGGGTGGAGACGTGAGCAACCAGGTCTAGAGGGAGGTTTTATGGTTCTGATATTTATTTTGGAAAATCCACAAGAATTTATGAGGAATATGGTTGTGTGGTTTGTTTGCTAGTTAGTTCATTTGGTTTTGTTTGGTTTTAATGAGTATTACAAGTTGGCATTGAGAAACTAAAGTAATTTTGAGTCCAGGCTGAAATTCAGTAATTTTAAATAAAATAAGTTTATACAAGCCTGTATCTCCAAGTATTGAATAGGCATAGGCATTAAAATAAATTAATATTAATAATTAACAGTTAATTTTAAGGAGAAATTTAACATATGTAAAGCGGGAAAGTAAAATAAATTTTAGTTGCAAGACCACAAACCAAATCAGTCCTATTCAGTCCTATTCAGTGGTTTTGCCATACCACTGAAAATTACCTAGTCCAGATTTGGTGTCTTTACTTGTGGAGTTTCCTTCTCACTCATAGCTGGTAACCACAGTTTTCAGAACTCCAATTTCACTCAATCTTTGCACAGAAATAACCTTTGTTGTAATTTTTGAAATAAATACACTCTGGTTTAGCAAATGTGTTCGTGCATCCTGCAGTAATGCAATTTGGTAAATTATGTAAGGTTTGTATGTGAGACACAGAAGGCTTTGTTCAGTTCAGACAGTCAAGCATGAGCTTGTGAAGACACCAATTTTTGACCTCCTTGAAGTGTTCAGGAGGTTTCAAATTTGAGCTCAGTGGTGCAAAAATTCACTGTAAGACTTTCTCATCCCTACATTATTTTTTACGGGCGTGTGGGGATCTCCCTCACCAGACGATTTCAAGTGGCACAGTCTGGTGCTTCCCATCAAGGAAGGGGCAGGTTGAGCCTGGTTATACGTCCAGATCACTCTGTTTCCTGTGGCTCAGCAGGACTGCAAACCTGTCTGTCTCCTGTTCTGTTACAGAGGTGGTGTGTGAGTGGTGCAAGCCATTAAAAATTGTCACATTCACTCAGTGGTTTGAAACAGACATTTTCATGAAAATTGCTCTTGGGGTTGTTTTGTTGGATTTGACTTATCAATTCCTGATGCAGGCTTTCAAATAAATAAAACATAGCCTGGTATTGCTTAATATAATTTCATACAATTGGTGAAAACTAATTTGATGATCTTGTAGTGGGATTTCTTATTTCCCAAAAGAGCCAGCAGATGACATCTATCTAATTTGCCAGTTAAAATTCGTACATGCAGCTTATGTGAGAAAATTGATTGAACTCACTTGACTATTGAATAAGTTTCACATCAGTAAATATACTGTCTGCATTAGTAGTACCTAAATTTTCAAACCACAAAATACATTTTGTCTCAATTTATCTGTAGAAGAATCACACAATAATTGTGTGGATAATCAACTTCTCAGTGTAGTCACATTTGCATCCTGTTCTACTAATTAAAAATGCACCCTTCTATTTAGATTATTTGAAAGGCATAATAATTTCTCACCTTAAGATTTAACTAGATCTTTCTTTTTTTCTCCAAACCTTCATAAAACAAGATTATCTTATAATCATGTGTGGGTTCTACACTGCTGTTCAGTCTTCCTCTGGTTTAGCCCACAGTGTCAAAATATGGGTACTTAAATACCCGTGGCTAAAATTCAAGAATGGTATTATTTAAATTTCTCTTCATGGAAGAGACCTTTCCATTAGACTATTCATTGGAAAAGAGGAATTGTCATCAGTCTGCAGCTGAAGTTTCATTTACTTCAGCATCTTGTGCTTATTGGCAGCTGGCAGATAGTGCAAAATACTGTGCAGTAGGCAGTTATTTTATGCATGGCATCGGGGAAAGCTCCTTAGGAAAAGTGGAGGATTTATAGATATATTCCCTACTACTTATCTATTCACTGAGCAAAGCTCTTAAAGACTTAAATATTTGCTTTCTCTTCTTAAATGCACTTTGATCTGCTTATGACTTTAGGTACCTAATTGCTGTGTTGGTCCTACGTCTGACATTCCAGTAGCAAAGCCTGTAGAATATCTGCTGAAAACTTCAAGGAAGATACTTCCCTGTGTCCTTAGCCTGGAGGAGGAAGGTTTTCTTGGTAATCCTTTTGCTTCATCCATGTTTCTGTGCAGCATCTAAACAGGGCAAAATACAGAAATGACACACATATGTCTTCTCTCCTTCAGTTTTGGAAATTTCCTTCCTTTTCCTTTACCCACGAGTGGTCTTGTTCTGTGCCAAACAGCAGAAGTGATACTTCACCTCTCCATGTGCAAACCCAGAAGAGGCTCTCTGCCAAGCCCAATCCATTATAAAACTGTAGCAGATCTGACACATATGGGTTGATGAATCTTCTGATGTCTCCCACTGTCACTTTTCACAACAGCAACAGGATGAGATGATTGTCTCAACCTTCCCCACTTTCAGCTCACACAGCTATTCAGGAAATTGCCTGCCCCAAAATAGTGTAGTGGGTAGAATGATACTGCACAGAGATCTATCTGGGAATTTTAAGTACATATGAAGAAACTAAAAAGGCATCAAGGAGGTCTCACCAGAGCAACCTGAATAACCCCCTGTTCTGTGCTTTGGACACTGCTGTGGCCACCACAAACCCCACAATGGGAGTAATGTTCTGTCATCTGTAGCAAAGCCCTGAACACATTTTATACAAGGACAAAACATCATTGCAGATGGCATGAATGCTCACCACGTGGTGAAAATGGTAGGCATAATTCTGGACTATAAAAAAAATAGACCTACCTCAAGAAAATGCTTCTTTCTGCATCAGTAATCCCAGTGCCTCTCTAGGTACAGCTCACAGCTAAGCAATAAAAAAGCTGCAGGGTACATTAGTATGCTATGATACCACAGAGCTCTTTTTTCACATTCATATATATTATATTTCTGCATATATGTTTGCACAGTTAAATAACTTATAAAGGTACATTAGAGGAGAAAGAAAATTAAATATATTGTTATTTTTAGCGTCACTATATGAAACTGCATGGAAAAAAACTTCATAATAGCTAAGACATTAAATATTCTTATGAAGTTCCCTACACCTGGTCATCTGTTTTATGAAAGATTTGAAATCTAGTGTGTTAAGTATCCAAACATCTGTAGCACATTAAAAGCAACTTCCCAGAGTACTGCATAATCAATTAGGCCTTTATGGAAATGGTTATTGTCTGGCAATTTGTACTGCAAGGATAGTCTTGTGATTTGAACAGTAGGGCTGTGTCAATTTTCGACCCTACTGCAGGTTTTGAGTACGATGATGGGCTCTTCTTTCTGTGTCTCAGTCCTCTCTATAAAATGAGATTAATAAAGTTTTTCTGTCTCCAAAGGGTTTTTTAAAATGCAATCATAGAATACAGATCCGACATCACGATAGTTCAAGCGCATTCTCTTGAGTCCCCTGATTCATTGCAATTTTTAATCAATGGAAACTGCACTCAGTTTCCATGTAATTTCTGAATTTTTTTTGCTTTTTAGAGAAGTTTTGAGCCTCTGGCTCTTGCAGTATCACCATGTATTCCTTTGGAATTCCAAGAAAGCACACAGGCGTAGCCTGGGTTTCTCTAGACTCTAACTTTGCACAGTAAAAGAAGAAATATTTTGATATAATCATAGCTAGTCCAAAAGAGAAGAAAATAACACGGGACCCAAACTGCACACATTTATTGCTTTCCTAAATAACGTGTGAAACTCCTTGCTTAATTTCTTTTCAAGGCTGAACAAGCCTGAAGGCTTTTCTTCCAGGACTGTTCCTATTTTCAAAACTGAAGTACTCCTTTTATGGGTTGTGTATTTTGTTATGTTGTGTTATAACTGCCATTAAAAAGATGGCAACTCGTGCTAAAATTTGTGCAAACCCTGGAGGTCAGAAAAACTTGCACTGAAAAATTTCAGCTCAGTAAGTGAGATGGGCAGAGGGTGTGATAACCTGGCCCTTGAATGAACAGTGTGAATAGTAAAGGACAGGGCATCGTAAAGAGTAAAGGCTTAAGGTGAAAAACCGGCATTTATGCCAGAGAAACAACTTCAAGAAGAAAGAAACATCGTGAACCGAGCAGGATCCAAAGGGGACTGTAAGACAGGCACAGGGTTGGCCTCGATGAAAAAGGACTGAGGGCATGGGAGAAAAAGTTCAGCCAACACTGTAGGTACCACTCTGTAAAGAATCAAATATTTACCTCCTTTTATCCTCATTTTTCTATCATCTTCAAGTTCTTTTTACTCCTGCTGTTCATGTTTTTGTTGACCTGTGACAAAGCACGAAGTAAAGGTGCCACAGAGGCTCTACTGCCAGCAAGGCACATGTTCCACACATTCTGGGGGAGAAGAACCCAGGAAAAGGTTTTACCCAGTGTTTTTCTCCTCCCAGTGCAATGTTATCTATTTTACAAGTTCCTGCTTCTCAGACTCTCATCGGATTTAATTAATCTGCAGTCACTATTGCTCAAAACCCTCAGCTTGCCATCAGCACATTGAGACAATACTGAGGATCTCATCAGCTGTTGCTGCTCCAGTTGCAAAATTCTACCAGGTTTGTTTGCACAGACACTGCCTGCCTGCCCCAGCTCTGTGCTGTGTGTGAAGGGAAGTGTTAAGGTAGGTGGAATTATTCCTCATACCCCAGCGAAGTTGGTAGACCTGCTGGAAGTTGACATGGTGGTACCAAGGAGTGGTGTTGAATAATAGCTAGGAAGTTAGTGGAAAGGTCTAGAAAGAAAAATAGTAGTTTAAATAGGAAAAAAGCAAGTTTTTCTCCCTGTTATTACTGTATTTTCAGTCTGGCACCAGCATAATTTTGGAAAAAAATCACGAGTGTGCCTGCTAGGATAGAGATTCCCAGGAACACGATTGTTTGGCTATTGTTGCTGCTATAAATAACAAAATTAGAAGTTTGTGATAGCTTATCTCTTGCTGGTTTTGAGGGTTTGTTTTATGATTTGGACTCAACGGGGCTAATTTGAAGTAGTTTGCTGCCTGCCAAATGTCTAGAGTTGTATGGCACTGAGATCCAGCTACCTGCAAAGGTTTGCCCAGCTGGAAAAAGTCAGCACAGCACTGGAGTTTGCTTTACACAGGGGCTGTTGGCTTTGTAACTCTGACCCTGGGCTGGAGGCCTTTCATAGACAGAGTCTATTAAAATCCCTGAATTACTTGGTGTCATAACAACCAGTTTTTATTTGGTCCATGATTTCAGGCAAGGCAAAGTTCCTTAGCCCCTAAAATTCCACCTAGAGAACCCAAGCTTTAGGCTAAAGCTCATACCCCAAAGCTTCTTTTTACCTTCAAAGCTCAGCTGGCACCAAATCTCATCCTAATTTAGAGTCACTTAAACCAAGCTGGGGAACAGATCGCTGTGAAGCTGCTGTAGTTAAATGCCTTGTGAATTAAACTTCTTCTCTCTGTATTGGACTCAATAATATTGTTTTCCAGCTCTCCTTGTTGTAAATCTGTGTGTTCAGCTGTTTATAACTTTACAAGATTCAGTCAGGTTTCGAGCTGAAGCTCAAAGCTGAAGCTTTATATTCTTGCTGACCTCTCTGAGCTGAATTTTTTTGGGCAGGGTTTTGGAGAAGGAAGGACAGCCACAAAAGTCTCCACTTTTTCTCCCTACATTAAACACAAAATGTAGACCCGCTAATTTAGAGAACAATATCTTGTGAAAGCACCTGGATAAGATTACAGCCTGAGGTTTGGAGATCAATGAATTAGGATGAGCATCCTGATAACCAGAAAGCAAGAAAAAGAAAAAAAGAAAATATCTGGGGCTGACTGATCCTAAAGTGGTGGTTCAGTTCTGAGACCGTCAGTTTTCTCGTAGTCAAGGAAATTCTCTGTATGTCATCTGCAAAAATACTAAACTAAAGATGGAGAGAGCTGTCCTCTGAAGAGGCAAATGCAAATATGCCTAAAATACTATACAAATGTGTTTTGAAAGGGAGATCCAAAAAAAGCAGCCTTAATCACCCTCTACCTCTGTACTCTTTCAGAAAAATAAGGGCTGTCTTATTTTTCACAGAATCTCAGATTGGTTGAGGTTGGAAGAGGCTTCTGGAGACTGCCTGGTCCAGCACTCTGCTCAAAAGGGCCACCTAGAAATATTTGTCCAGACGGATTTAATTTTCTGTGTTTTGAAGGATGTTATGAAAAACAATTAATGTTTTTGGAACATTTGGTTACTATAGTAATAAGCATCACTGAAGAATTCAGGAGCAAATTGAGCACTATTCACTCTGTGGAAGGCAACAGAAGAGAATTAACAGGAGCTGATATGCTTGTAAAATATATTATAATAATATATTATAATGCACAATGAAGTCCACTGTCTGATTTTCGTGGGTTTGATTGACCTTAGTAACTCTTTGGTGTCATTTCTGTGGTTTTGTTTTATAAATGCCTTAGTGATCAAGCTGGCCAGTCCTGACTATAAGACAGCGTCTTTATTATGTTGTTGCTTAAGTTATATTAATGGTTTGTGAGAATTCTTGGAGTGCTTATGCATAAATAGCAGACAAGGATGTACTACTTTCCCTGACATCTTATTTGATATGTCTGTAGCATAATTATTGGTCAAGTGAATCAATAAAAACAGAATACATTTGCTGCTGTATGAAGAATGTGAATCTGTATTATGTGAGATTTCAGCCACTTTGAGTCATTCTCTTTTGTTTGGCAGCATATTTCTGCGAAAGCAGATGAACTTTGCCCTGAGTATATAATCAGAAAGTGTTTAATTAAGACCAAAATATATGCTGTACCCTACTTCTCCTCAGTTTCCATAGCTTCAGTTCATTCAGTGCAAAAAAAAATTAATTCTCTCTCTTGTTTTAGCAGTGTTCTGTGAATGAACATAAGGAAGCAATAACACTTCCTAATCTTTCTTCATGTTAAAATGAGGAATATAAAACTCGGGCTACTAGCACCTTGCCCTCTCTGATATTGGTGTTGCTTGCTGCTTCTTGCCATATTTTGGATTTCCAAGTATGGATTTCTGCCTCCCCACCTCCACTTTATTTGTTTAGGAAACACTGATCTGATTCTGCTTTCTGACCCTGAGCTGAATCCTTACTCAGCTATAATGGTTATCTAACTCTAAGAGAGTGTTTTGTCGATTTTATCTTGCATTAGACATGTATTGGGTTTGGAAGGTCCTGTTGGTAGACTTGTTTTAACGTTTTGAAATGCTATGAAAAGGTTAAACCAAGCAGGACCATATCCATCTCCATTTTTTCACAAGCTTTTTTTCCATTTATCTGCATTTACATTAGTCTTTGCTGGAATTTGTTCTGAAAGATGGTTTTTTGTGTCTCTTAAGGAACTGAGAGGCAAAGTTATGAGAGAGTCATGTGTATATGAGGAGTGACACTGTAATGTGTAGGTGACAAAGTTATCTCCTGTGTGGGATTGTAAATTTTTTATAGACCCAGAGGATCACCAGATTGCAGTTGATGTTACAGTCTTGGCCATCACATCAGGACAAGGTACATGACTGTATTAAGAGGATGATACCTTTTCTTCCCTTCTAACCAACAGTGTAAGAGGGTAATGGTCAGTGCAGTTGAATGGTCACTTAGTGGGAATCCCAAATGGAGCAGAAAATTGAGGGGGTCTGGGTTAATCTACAGTCTTTTTCTGGGCACTGAGGCAATCAAAATAGGAGATGCAGAATCTCAAGGTCACATTTTCTTCATGCAGCTCTAACCTGTGTAAGGACCAGAATAATAAATCTCTCTGATGTTCTGAAAACTCTGGTTTTGGCTTCCACTCAGCAGCCATCCATCTTGGAGACGTACAGCCCACATCACCTCAATATCTGTCTCACATCCTTAATGTATTGATCCTCACAGACATCCTCAGAGGCACAAAAATGCTATTACCCCTATTTTAGAAATAGGGAGTTAGGGCATGAGGACTGAAAGTCACAGAGAAAATCTGTCGAGGTGCAGAGAACTTAACCTGTCTTAAAAGTTGTAATGCAAAGCCCAACCCATCTTCCACTGATTCTAAAGGAATTTATAACCTCTACTAAGGTAAAGATTGTGCTTTTAAATGCCTCCTATTCAAGAAGGCTTTAGGTGAGAAAAAAATGTAACTTTAACTTCTAAATCATCACACCTTCCTCTAGCAGCTGTATAAATATATTCTTGTTTTCCCTGCTTCAAAAACAGACCTGAAAAATCTTGCATCTTCCTTTGCAGGCATTTGGGCTTTTTTGCGTGAATATTACTTCAGAGCTCCTTTACAAATTATCTTCCTCTGGTGTGGTTTGACTGCTCACCATTTCCAAAGCAGACAAAATCTTGGTCACATAGAATGGAATCAAAATATTTTACTTTTTATTTGGTAATCTGTCATGAACCTATTCAGTCAAAACAGCATGTAACATTTTTTACATCATTCTAATCTCCTCTTCATTATATCCCATTATTTGGGCACCTACTTAAATTACTATCAATTTACTTACTAGTTATAGAGATCAGGCAGTTGGTCAGCTATGTTTAGCTGGGAAGGCTTCATGTGGCTTGAAGATTGTATGGACTTATCATGAATCCTGTTTTACAAGACAGACCAACCAACCTGTGGGTGGAAGCTCCTGTCCATGGGGACAGTTCCTGAATAAAACATTAAAGCCCTGCTCTGGGGGTGATCTGTATTGTGTATCGAAATCATAGGTTCCTAAATCACAAATATATGGTTCTGTCTTAGGTTAGGGTAGAAGTATTCAGGCTAAATATCTTTATATTCCAGTCCTTACTCAAAAAAGCATTGCTATTCTGGAATATACTCAAGGCTGGTGAACTTCAATGGGGCTGCCACCAGATTAAAAGCAAATAATGTGCCTTACTGAGTGATGACCACTATCTGGTTTCCCACTAATGCAATTCCCCCAAGTCAAACTCATTTCTGACAACTGAAGGGAGAGAAGGATCAGTGTCAAAGTCCCACATTGCTCTCCAAAGCTGGTATTTTACAGTGGAATGTGAGCACTGACACAAAAAACTCCCAGTGATAAAGACCAGAGAGATTAAGCAGTTGTTCCAAAAACTAGAGTAATTTTTTTTTTTTTTCTTGTGGGAAAGAAACTAGCTTTGAATTCTTTCTATCCTGTATCTTTGCAGAGAAGGTTCGAAAAGGAGTCCCAGGAAGTATGAAAGTAAGCACAAAACGAGAGAAAAAAGCTCTTTCATATATAGAAAGGAGAGCTGGAAGAGCTAAGGAGAACTTCTGAAATAAATTTGCACTCACAGAAGGGAAAAAATTGGAAAGTAATGAAGTTCTGAGGAAAGTTCAATTACAGAAACAAACACTGTAGATAAGAAGATGGTGCCGTAAAAGAAACTCACTAATGACAATTCCCTGAATATAGATAAAAAATATAATGGAAGATTTCATTTATTTAGCTGAGGAGGGGGTGTTACTAGAAATAGGAATGGCTACAGCCCAATAATGTCTGCGAAGTCTGGTGTCATTATTTACCCAAATAGTCCTTCAAAAAGTTGCTTTTCTCTTCCTCTTCCTTAACTGGGTTGAGAAGACTAAAATTTTCATGGAGTTGCATGGATTCTGTCCTGGTTTTGTCGGAAAGGTCAGCTAAATTTGGTTGAGATCAAAGCAGTGTGTGCAATATGACTGGTAAAATAGCAGCTGACATCTTAAGCTGCCATTCTTTATGTTCCCTGAGTGCAAAGATGGCACCAGTGAAGACACTGATCGTGACAGGAATTGCTTTAAAAGAACTTTGGGAAAAAAATCCTCTTCCACTGCCACACCTGCTAAAAATACAAACAACTTTGCAAATTTAGGATTTAGTAATTTCACAGATGTTATAAAGATCTTTTGTATGTTCTTGTCCTGCTGGGTGTTTTCAGCCCTTCTAAGTTTGACATATTTCAGCAGTATCAACAAGATGCTTTTTTTTTTTTTCCCCCCCTTTCTTCTTTCAAGATCATGTAGTGAAGATATTTAACAAAGCTGACCAAAGAAAAAAGGAGAAAATCACACCTAGTTTAAAAATGTTTGTTTACCCTCCCACTTCTTTCTGAAATTTGAAAGCCATCTGAGAGATCTATAAGTAGCTATAAACAACACAAGGAAGAAAATTTATGGAAGGTATCATCAAATTCTCTCCTGCCATTTGAAAAGAATGACTTTTAGCAGGGAACTTTCATTAGCACTTGAAAACCTCGAGTAGTTCTAAGATCCAGTGTGACCCAGGTTCTTAAACTACTGTGTTAGAGCCTTTACTCCTCCTGCTGCACTCCTGTTTAATACATTCTTCTTATTTTCCCTCTTTTCTCAGATTACATGGCATGGATATGCATGTAGGTATGCAGGCTGTAAATAACATTTCACGACGTGTTACATCAAGCCTTCTTCTGGTAAATTCCATCGGGGCTGTGAGATGCAAAATAGAAAAATATGAAACTCTCTCTCTGTCCTCATTAGCTGAACATAATTTATCCTTCATCCTTTTTGTTTTTTTTAATAAATTCAATAATGTTTCACTAATGAACATTTAGAAAAGTATAAATAAATCACTTGTAGAGAAGAGAGACTGTAATCAGCATTTGTAGCACGGGGGGAGAGCAATTCCAGACTTCACTGTGCTGAGTCCTGCATGAAGCCAAAACAAAAAGATGTTCCTTTTGCTGAATTTGATTAAGTGCAGGAGTATATTAAAAAAAACCAAAACCTATGCTACCAAATGTCTGAATCCCTCTATTTCAAAGTGAGACTCGGAGGACGAGACTTTCAAGGTAGTTTTTCACTATCTCAGCCTGGAAGTCTCTGTTTTATTTTTGGTTTATTTATGTCCTTCTTCTAATAAACCACGAGTAACATTTTGTGTGAATCTGTTCTCTGGAACCTGGTCATTTGTACAGTCTTTATTACAGTGGCTACAAAGTGTCACACAGAAGGTAGGTATTGATGGGAACGTAATAAGTTTTTTAAAGAACTGTCATAGACGTGAGCGAGAGGAAGGCTCAAGACAGATGAGATAAGGACAAGAAGTCGCTACAGAAACTTCATAGAAAAGGAAAAAAGATTTCCAAAGTGTTACGGATATGTTTGTGTTGCTCTGGAAGTGGAGAAAAGTGGGTTGAGGATTATAGAATCACAAAATGGCCTGGGTTGGAAGGGACCTTAAGGGCCATTTGGTTCCAACTCCCTGCCATGGGCAGGGACACCTTCCACTAGACCAGGTTGCTCCAAACCCTGTCCAACCTGGCCTTGAACACTCCAGGGATGGGGCAGCCACAGCTTCTCTGGGCAACCTGTGCTGGGGCCTCTCCACCCTCACAGGGAAGAATTTCTTCCTAATATCCCATCTAACCTGCCCTCTGGCAGTTTGAATCCGCTCCCCCTCATCTTCTCACCCCAGGCCCTTGTAAACAGTCTCTCTCCATGTTTCTTGTCAGCTCCCTTCAGGCATTGAAAGGCCACAATTAGGTCACCCTGAAGCCTTCCTTTCTCCAGGATGAACAATCCCAATTCTCTCGGCCTTTCCTCATGGAAGAGGTGCTCCATCCCTCTGATCAACTTGGTGGTTCTCCTCTGGGCTTACTCCAATGAGTGGAGAGTGCTGCTTTTTAGGGGACAGAGACGTAAACAAATCAAACCCTAACTATTAGGAGGAGAGAAGGAATGAAGTTACCCATGAAACAGGAAAGAGTGGGAATACTCTTCTCCTACGACTGAGGCACAGCTATTTATTAAATACATGCTCATATCTCTGATTAAGAACATCTGTATTCAGGTTGGCAATGTTTATAAAGGCAGTATTATAAAGGAGGGGCTCATTGTCTGCCCCTTCCACAGTCGCTGGAGAATTTCTGACTCAGTTACTCCCGAGGACCTGGAACCCTTCAGTACTTTGGTTCTCGTTCTCTGATATGAACTTATTACCCTGTGGGGAGAAGGCAGATTGTACAAATTGGCCCAAAGGGTGTAAAATCAGCTTGTTTATTACAGCAGGTGTAATCTATTGCACATGACTGCAGTGTGTACCAACCACGTGGTAGCCAGGAGAGAGCAGGTACTGGAGCAATTGGCATGGGCAGGGCTGTAACAGCCCATTCTGTCCCCTGGTTAAAGGAAGGTGGAGGAGAAGGCTAGATGATGGGTGTTATTGTGAGAAATGTCTATGTAAGGGAAAACAGGAGAGAGGTAGATTTTGTTGTTCAACTATTAAATCAAATATGTGTAATTTAATATTTTTTTTTAATATTGCACTTGGTGTTGAAATTATATTTGATGTCTGTAGCCAGGCTGTAAAATTTGTTCCCATAATTAAGAACGTAGATGAGAGGTCAGATCTCTTAATTTTCAGAAGACGCTTACAGCTTTATCGCCAGAAATAAAAACACGTGAGATGAGGGAAAGGTCTAATTGCAGAGAAGTTTGAGTTCTTCTTCCACTGAGATGTCCTTACACATGCTCAATTTATGCTTTTAATCCACTGGCTGTGTGTGTTCCCCCATGGTTCACTCTCTGTACACGTGTTTCTGTATGCAGAGAGTATATACAACATCGGGTTTGTGTTTAATGCTAATGCTGTGTGTAAGCAGGGAATATGTTTTTTCAAGTGATGGTTATTGGAGGGGTTTTTCTTCCTTGGTGCTTCTTAGGTATATTGCCCATACTGACACTGCCACGGGTCCTTTACTTGTCTGTATTCAGTGTCTGAGGAGCAGCCTTTGAAAAACACACAGAATGTGCACATATGTGCTGATGGTCCTTCCCTAATTTTTGTTGCCCCAGTCCAGGTAGAAAATACGCTGTTTGGATGCCTCCTCTAAAGGCAGCTGCCTGCGGGGTCTTGAAGGTGTGTTCCCATCAAGGCTCCACTTATGCTTCATTTTTCTGATGCCACATGACTGCTTGGCCCTAAAATCCAGTGAGGGCAATACGCTGAATTTCTGAACTCGCATTATTAGTGGTAAACTTATCTTACAGTAAATTCAGAAGGGACATCCCAGTGAGCACAGATTAGTTTAGAAAAAGTATAGGATCTGTTTTGTATCAAGAGTTGTGTCAGACCTGGAGAGGGGAGTTGGTTGGGGTGGATGGAGCATCAATATATCACTGTACTGCTTGTGACAGAGCCCCATTTTGGAGGCAGTAAGGAAAGCAATACATCATGAGCTGACTCCCAAATTTTCTCTGTCTCTCTTGTGTTATATTGCCTCACCCCCCAAACTGCTGATGTATGCTCTCCTAAGATGCTGTTTTCTTCCCCAGTTGACCTGCTTCCCACCAGCAGTTTAAAAGTTGGGGAGTAGTTCAGATTTAATCAGAGCTTGAAATTCAAGCAGAGAGATTTAGAAGCCTGAGTTAACAGTAGTACAGTTTATTCCCACTAAGCTTTTGTCTGAAGGTTGATGGGGTAACAGCATAGGTGACAAAGAAAAATGTCGTATAAAGCTCATTCAAAAAGACTTACATTTCAGTCTTGAAACTAGTGCTGCAAGTTACAGTAGGTTCTAACTCAACCAGTAATGGTAAAACTAGATATAATAAAAATACCCATATTTGATTATCAGGGAAAAAATGGGGATATATATTTCTAAGAGGCATTGCAATAGAAAACAATCACTGTGGTGACATCAAAAAGAAGGATATAAAAGTAAAGGAGAAAAAGAACGGCAGAAATTGTCAGGGGTTTGAAAAACCCTTTATACATAGAGAAGGTGGGAATGGCTGCAACGGTGAGATTTAAGAAGCCACAAATATCAGCAGTGCAGAATCAGTCAAGTAGCAAGAGTCTCACTCTCTTAAATCTTTCACCTTTGCTTGTCATTAGTAGCAGGACTTGAAATGTTAATGAATATGCCCTGATACAGTAGCCCTGGGAATTGCTGCCATTACTGAATTAAAGGTGTAGAAAATGAGGCAGAGAGACACAGGTCCTGTAACTTCATGCATCTTGTCTAACCTTGTCATCCAGCTTCCATCCAGAGTTCTTGGGGAGACAGCACCACTTGCAGAGGGCAATTCAGTTTTCCTCTGCTGGCTTCGTAGAGCCAGTGAAAAGCTCGACTATCAGTTAGTTTTCAATGAATCCCACTTTAAGTGGTGCTTTCAAGGGCATGTAAACCTTCTATGGCTATTTGGGGAATTGAATGCAAATTTGTTTCTTATGCAACTCAGGAAAGCGTGTCATTTTTTATAATAGTGCCATAGGTATCAGAAAGTACGAGCACCAACCTCTGAAAGCCACTGAGGGTTTTGATGGGAATGAGGTGGAGAGATGCAAAGCACCTGACTGTTTACACGGGGTCTAAAGTGCTTTGAGTTCAGCATAGACATGGTGAACAAATTTTACAAAATTGAAAAAAAAATTAAGCATTTTTTCAGTTGAAAGAGGGGAAAAACTAATCTATCTCTACTCTAGATACATGTATGTACTCTGATTTATTTTCATGCCAGTGGTGAACCAAAAAAACCATGTCTATTATTTTTCTCTTGTATTCAGTTCCACTAATTTAAATAAATAAATAAATAAATAAATAAATAAATTGCTAGTCTGCTGCAATCACG
>JAYRBT010000139.1:69897386-69909678 GCA_036023395.1 Myiotriccus ornatus | reverse complement strand
AACCTCTGAAAGCCACTGAGGGTTTTGATGGGAATGAGGTGGAGAGATGCAAAGCACCTGACTCTGTTTACACGGGGTCTAAAGTGCTTTGAGTTCAGCATAGACATGGTGAACAAATTTTACAAAATTGGAAAAAAAATTAAGCATTTTTTCAGTTGAAAGAGGGGAAAAACTAATCCATCTCTACTCTAGATACATGTATGTACTCTGATTTATTTTCATGCCAGTGATGAACCAAAAAATCCATGTCTATTATTTTTCTCTTGTATTCAGTTCCACCAATTTAAATAAATAAACAAATAAATAAATAAATAAATTGCTAGTCTGCTGCAATCATGGATCTCTTTAATCAGTATAAACATTCCTTAGGATCTACAATCCTGCTAGTGATAGCTTTATGTCTAGTTTATTATTATGGGACATAAAATGCTTTAAACACCTGCCTAATCTGGTCAGCATCAGTAGCTGTTGTCTGACATAGTCATCTCTCTGTTCAAAACCTTTGCTCTGTATCATAATTAATCAAAGCTTTTAAAAGTCAATGCAATTAAGAGCGAGACAGTTCTAATGCACCAACTGCAAGTTGTCTGCACTACATCTAAATAAAACAACCAGTCAGTATAATAATTTCCTTGGCACAATGGAAATCTTCTGACCCTTTTCTGCTCTATCTTGTCTCCAAAAATTTGTGTGCCTGTGTACTCCTTCTAGGCATCGTTTCCCCCTTCTTAGACAGAAAATGAGATGCTGAAGTGCTGAATCAGTAGGGAAAATGACCTTGCTGGAAAGATGAAATCTTAAAGCTAACCATCTTGCCACTTGTGAGTATAGAGAATAAAACCTGCTATTTGTGAACCTCTCAGGATAAGATGCACTTCAGCAGGAACGGTTTTAGCAGGGCTGCAGTGTTTCTTACAAAGAGAGGAAAAATCTGTTGTGATCATTTGTTTTTCTACTGCAGTAACACATTCAGCAGCCAATCTTACATTCATAAACTTAATGCAAGTGAAATTTACTCTTGAAATGTTCTTAGGGTGAGCTGGTGGGTGAAATCTGTGTGAGGATCCATAACACGTGTTTGACATACCTTCTTCTAGCTGGAAGCATGTCAGCCATTAATCACTTGATGATCTCTGCTGCAGGATTTGGGGACTGAAGTGAGGCAAAAGGAGAGATGAAAGGAAAAGCTAATTGGATGAAAGCTAATAATGAAACTTTTTTGAATTTGGCAGGAAATACTGGATAATATGGATGCTTCAAGATGCTTTAAGTTCATCACATCACAGAGTCATGGAAGGGTTTGGGTTGGAAGGGACCTTAAAGATAATCAAGTTCCAACCTCCCTGCCATGGGCAGAGGCACCTTCCACTAGCCCAGGTTGCTCCAAGCCCCATCAGAATTGGCCTTAAACACTTCCAGGGATGGGGCATCCACAGCTTCTCTGGGCAACCTGTGCCAGGGCCTCCCCATCCTCACAGGGAAGAATTTCTTCCTAATATCCAATCTAAACCTCCCCTTTGTCAGTTTAAAACCATTCCCCCATCCTATCTTGCGCTGTGGGTTTTGTTCGTTTGTTAAAATTGGTTTTGCCTGGTTTAATTTTCCTTGCTTTAGGTGACCAGCTGTATCTTTGTTCACTACCACCGCCTCTAAATATCCAGGTCCTGCTCTCCAGAGCACAGCATCTGCTGTCAGACAGCCTGCTCTGTGTCTGCTGAGATGGGCGTGATCCAAAGCTGCCCATTAGAGGCAGGACGTGCTGTGGTGCAGTTCCCCACGTGGTCTCTGACAGCCAGGGGTTACAGGGGCTTGCTGGAGGATGCTGCCCAATTTACATCACCATGTGTTTTTTCCTGACTGGTGGCTCTAACCAAACCTGAGTGAGGTAGGGCTGATTCAGCCCAGGGAAGTATCAGTGGAGTGTTTGGCATTTTATGCCTCTCTGAAAAACTTGTTATTTAGGATATGTGTTTAAAGGCGAGCTCTCAGAGTAAAGTGGAGGAAAACAGATTATTCCAAAGTGTTCTGAAGTCTGAATGGGTTTGGAATATGTTTAAAATAGATCTCTATCTCTTCTGTGCTGGAGATAATACAATAATCTGATAAGACCTTCGTAAACTGTGATTTTTGGCCACTTTACTCCTGCTGCTGATTTTGGTTTTGTTTTGTTTTATTTTTTTCAACTTACATAGCTGCACATACAGGAAAGCTGTTCAGTAATATCTTATTTCTGTTTCACTATCTTATCAATGCACTCACCACACAGACAGAAACCAAAAATATATCTGCAACACAAAGTTACGTTCTCTGCTATAATGTGATCACAGAGCCAGATTTTCAGAGAACAGCACGGGCCTTTATTTTTAATGCCTTTGGCATTTACTTCCATTGTGCTCTATGGCAAGTCTGAAGAAACTTCGTGGGGACGTATTGCAGCTTCAAGACGCTGCTGTGAAATGTTGGCCTCACTCAGAAATCCAGGGGAATCCCACACTTCGTTTATCTGCTCGGTATTGGCAACAATAATTAGCAGTAAATATTAATGTGAGTGCAGAGGTGCATGAATCCATTAGACACAGCACCAGTGAAGCCTTTCTGCTGCTCAGAGCTCCAGAACGTGACAGTTGCCAGCTGCGTGCACAGAAAGAGCCACAGGAAGATCACTCCTGATGTGGATGAGACTTGTATGGTTTTTGACAGATGAAGATAAATGGCTGACGATTATGCGCCAGTTTTCACACAAATCTCTTCAGAAGCACGGGAATCAGGAATAGGATACATTAAATCATGCTATGGTTCAATATTTAATTACTGAAAGTTGGAAAAACTGTGCTTTTTATTTATTTTTTTTTTTATCCCTGGATCTATTTATTTCCCCTTTTAAAATAAACCCAGTAACTAACTCTTCATTTAAAATTGATGCCTTGGATGCAGAACTTGTTGCCTGAGAGTTTCTAACTGAGAGCTTGAGGATGTAGTCTCAGTTATACAATTCTTTCTCAAATGCTGTTCCCTCTCCCTCTTCACACCTTCTACTCCTCCAAAAGAAACAAAACCACCACAGATGAAAAAAACAACACGTGATAGCCTCAATATAGACATTGTATGACCTGAAAGATATTAAGGGAAGTTGCTGCTTTTTTACTGATGAAAGTAAAAATGTCTTAGGCTCCTGGGAAATAAATAAGCAGTGAATATGGAAGCACACCAACAATATGATATTATAGACTGTGTTCTCTTTCTACCTCACCAATAAAAATAAAATTCTCATTATAGCTATGAATTCCATTTTCTTAGCACAAACAGACTGTTTTAACACCACTGCTGTTATCAGAAAAAAAAAATAAATTAAAAACTTAAATTTAAAAGAGCACACCACAGACCAGTTCTTTTATTCATTAAGGCAAGTTCATTAATCAGAGTTCAGATTGCTCTATCTGCCTTCATGGAACATCAGCGGGGACACTCACAGCTTCTAAAAAGAGAAAATACCCAAATGATAAGTAGTGATGCAATGCAGACTTTCTCCACCTAAATTAGTGATCATTCCTGGTGCCCACCTGCAGTCCCTAAACTGCTCTGCTTTGTCCAAGACGTGGAATGGAAGCTGGGGGAGCGTGAGGTGAGGAGAGCTGTGCCAGCTGGTGATGCTCTGCTGTTTCTGAGTGGTTGAGGGTGCCTGTTGATATCAGGTGGCTCAGAATTTGTTTCCTGAGTGTTTCAGCTGTAAAACCCGGCCCTCTTGGCAGTCTGTATCTGCAGGGTTAGGCAGGAGAGCACGACAGGGAGCAACAGGGAATGGGGCGCACAAGGACTGGGAAGGTGATCCTGGGAGAAAGTTGGGACTCAGACTTTGGCAGGTGCCTTCTCCAGCAGGGTTCAGTTGTTCCCTTTCCAAGGGAGAGGGGATTTAAACAGGAAGAAATAACTGTTGTGGGCCCTCTTCTCTAGGAGAGCCCACCTCTTTCCCTGTTCATTGCACGTGGTTTGGACTAGGTGACTTTTAAGGTCCCTTCCAACCCAAACTGTTCTAAGATTCTCCATAAAAAGTGCATAATCTGCAAGACCAAAGTGTTTCATCTTCTCAGAAAGTACAGGCAAGACTTTATTGTCCTATAATTTGTGTTCCCTTCCTGGTAGAGTACTACTTCCAACAATCTTGGAAGAACATAAGGGCAATCTTAATTCCACATTAATGAAGGCTCTTGTTGGTGCCTTTTCTAGGTTATCATTTTTCTTAGTGGCAAAAGAATATTTGTTTTGAGAGAAAAGAGTTAGTTAAGTGGCTTCTGAGGTTAAAGAATATCTTAATCTCTTGCAGTACTTGCTAGAAGCAGATAATATTCCTTTGTAGAGATGGGAAAGGGGCATTGGGGAAAGAGGAAAATAATGGCCCAAGGTCACCCTGCAGAGCAAAAAGTGAAAGTTGAAGCATTTGCGTCCTGACTAAAGAGCCTGTTCACCGGCAAAGCATCTATTTTGTGCTTGCAGAATATTATGTGCACATGGTGGGATTCTTGGGGTGATCCCGTGCAGGGCCAGGATTTGGGCTTTGATAATCCATTGTGGGTCTCTTCCAACTCAGGATATTCTGTGATTCTACCTCCAGTGTTGTTATCCAATTAGTTATGCTACAGTACAGTTAATATTTGTGCTTTGATACGTTTGGAACCCTATTTGACTGCTGGAACAGGAATGGGCAGGAATAGGGTAGAATTCAGTTTTCCTGGATTCAGCCAGGAAAAGAACTATAGAAAGTATTGCATCATGACTGGAATAACATCATGTGTGTCAAAGAAGGCTGGTATATTCCTGCTTTCCATCCTCATTCTAGCATTACATATAACTTTGATATAAGAGACTCTGCAACTGCCCAGGAATTTGCTACTCTCAGCACGTGCAGAGAAGGGAAATTTCTAGAAGCTACTAAATATGCTAATGATGGCAAGGGGCCAGCTGGAAAAGGCTCCCTCTAAATGAAGGTGGCCAAAGTTACATATTCCTTTGATGGCTACACTGGGCTGAGAATCTACCCAACAGCATCCATTCCCTTGCAATCCTCCTGAGTGCCTTCCCCCTCCCCAGACTGATTGCTGTAATAAGAGACTTAATTTTGTATTAATTTAACTTGTTCATCATTGCTACAATTATTTTCAGGACTCTTCCACAGCCCAAGTCACTGTGAGGCTTTGTGTTCTCTTCCATTCCCTCCCTCTCTGTCCGTGTGTGTATTTGGGGTGAGTGATTTGGTCCCCACTCATGGGTGCCCAAGGCAGGCTCTCACAAGTAGGGGACCATTAAGATATACTTGGACAGTTTATTTCCCTGAATTTGAGACCAACTCTTTTCCCATACTTCTTTTTAAGAAGTATTTTAAAGGTTTCTGATTCTTTCCCCCTCCCCGTATTTCGATTATGTCGTAGGTTTTAAAATAAACCTTGGTAGCAAATGTTTATAAATCATTCTTGGAACTTCTCTACGTCCAAAACATATCTTTGGCAGTGTGTCAGACAGGTTTATTGATTAAAAGCATGTTGTCTTGACTCACCTAGGGCCATGTGAAAATTGGCTGCTTTAAAATTGGCCTGGCTAGCAATCTTGACGTCCAACTTGCAATTTATTTCCTGTGTTCTGGTCCATTGTTTTTCAAAATCATGTTTCAATACTGTTTCTTCAAACAAGCATTGGACACAACATATCAGAAAAGATTAATATTGAACAACTGAAGTAAATTAGAATATGACCAGAGTCATTGCAATTCACTCCAGGCTGAATTTTGATGCTTTATGACTCTGTTCAGATCTCAAAGCATCACCAGTCCTTTCTCTTAGAGGATCCTTCCATTTGAATAAGACCTTCCTTCACTTCCAGAGAACACAGGTCATTGGAATTCAATGCAGACAGTCATTTAGATCTTGGAATTTTTATGGAAGACACCTAAGCAGGGATATTTCTAACCTCTCATTGCTGTGGGCTGAGTGTCAGAGACCTCAACGAGGTTTTTTTAATGGACACCCCTTTCCCTTGAAATGCTGTGGGAACTTGTAGTAGTGCATATCTGAGCTCATTTTCCTACCAGAGACGTCAGGGTGTTCAGAGCCACCAACACTAAAGAATTTCATCACTCCAGAAATGATCCCTCCAGCTTGTGGTTCAGTACCTTACAAGCATTCAGAAATACTATATGATCTTTTGGGATATTCTAATAAATTATCTCTTTTTTGTTTTTTTTCAATAATTGCCAACATAACCCAGGGGAAATTTTGCATTGCTACTTGATGCGCTCTTGCAAGCAATTGATTCCTAAACTATAATAAAATGTTATGCGTGGTTTTATTCTCTTTCCGTAATTGATGGTATGTCAGTTGATGTGAGGATGTAGGCACACAAAAATTGCTGTGGCTCTTTTGATGCTCTGGTCCCAATAATTAAACCAAACTTCAGTGCTTTTTCTTCATGAGAATTTTGCCATCAGAATTTTAAAGAGTAATTGATATATTTTGTAAAGATGTTGAACACATCACCTGCAACTAAAATAGGATCATTTTATACAGTTAAGTCAGAATATATTAGTTTTACCCCCTCTGTCTTTGAGAAAATGTGTAAGGTTATCAATATTCTTCTTGAATTATTTAAAAATGGTTATAAAGGTGCCCTGATGACGTGGGTGTGTTTGTGTGGGATTTCACACCCCCTTGGAGGATTTCAGGATTGTTTTAATCTCTTGTAATAGAAAAGTAAGAGCGCTCTTGTTTTCAGTCAGTCTTTGAAACTATAGTCCTTTCTCACTGCCACACAGCTTATGGCTTGCCCTCAAATTGTGTTCTCTTCTCCTTTTTTTTCGGCTTCCAAAGTGTAAATTGTTTCCTGCCACACTACAGGATTTTTCTCCCTTAATGATATGGAGGGAGATAACTACTCATAGTGCTGACAGAGGTAAGAGTAGCAGGATAAGTAATACCTCAGATACAGAATGATATACTGCTAGTGGGAGTAAACTCAACAAAGATTCATATCCCAAAACACTGGTTAGTTTATCAGCACTTCTGCCATTATCTCTTCGGCCACAAATCCAAAGTTTCAAGGTCAGCTGTAACTGTAATCTGAAAACCTGGAGATCTAAGAAAAGCCCAGTGAATTAAGAACCTTCTTCTGCTTGGATTTTGTTTCTGATGTGAGGCCACTTAGATACCTCCATTTGGCTGGATCAATGTAATGGGATAAGGGTAAATATAACACCTACACAGATAAAGTCACATTTTAGGAGGTGAGAAGTAGTATTTGACAGAAATATCAGGTATTTTAGCCCACTGAAAGTACGAGGTCAGAAAGCATTTTGTGTTGAGGCTTAGGTAATTACCTGTGTGAATAAAAATGCATCATTAATACTGACTGAATCAATTCTTTTTAAACTTGTTTTAATTGTTTGAAAGTCTTAAAAAAAGAAGGAAAGAAGGAGACAAAAAGACATATCTAAGTTCAGAACTCTACGTTTAGGTAGAAATCAACTCTAATGTGGATCAGCTGAAGAAGAAAGCAGCAAGAGTGATCAGAAATCACAAAATGTGGCCTCTGAAGAAAACTGGATGAATCTGGGTTATTTCTCGTAGAAAGGAGGAGACATAATGTGTAATATAAGTGCTACTGCAGAGAGAGGAGAAAAGGGTAATGGATGGGAGGCTGGTGACAACCTCAAGGTTACAACTGATTTGTTGGCCAAAATTTCATAGTGAGCTCACACAGGCACAGTCTTGCAAACTCAGTGCTTTTTATTGACTGCATGGTGTAAACCTGTCTAAAATAAATTTCCCACTGGTATCAAACCCTAAGTCAGCAACCTAGATCATATTTTGCTTTGTTCTTTTTTTTCTCTGCAATCTATTAGCATGAGGTTGGTTCTAATGGCTTTTCCTACACATGAGATAAGGAACTGTAAAACTACTATATGAGTAAACTGTTCTTCTATCCATCAATAAATTTGGAACTGAAGTGTACATGCTCAAAGTAGGCTTTAACCTTCATCTTAACTTTTTAAGTAGCTTTTTCCATTAACATGCTATAGCTGTCTCATAGTCTCATATTACTATCTGAATTTAAGACTGAAAGTACATCCAACTTTGCCAATTGCTTGTCACTCACCTGTTGGAATCTGCATTTATATTGCTAATTACACTGAGCCATTTCTCTGCCCTAGCACTGTGCCCACTGGAGTACTAACCACTCACCTGAATTTGCAGGAACCATTTTCCATAATAGGTCAAGAGAACTCCGGAATAACATCTTTTCTGCTAATGTAAAAAATATCTTTTTTCTTTGATATTGCAATACTTTCTCCTTTTTGTTTTTGTCCACGCTCCCTGGAACTTGGTTTTACATGAAATGGAAGTGCACTGATGCCTACTAACTTATGACCTGAAATTGGCTTTAAACACCCATTTAGGAGCAATTCTTCCCCATTCTAGTGAAACCTTAAAGACTGGATGTGGTTTTGTGCTCGTGTAACTTCTCAGACTAATCATTTATGCCCTACAGGTTGGGGGATGAACGGACTGAGACCAGCCCTGGTGAGAAGGACTTAGAGGTGGTTGAGCAAGGGGGAATGAATTCAAACTGAAAGAGAGCAGGTTTAGATAAGATATTAGGAAGAAATTTGTCCCTTTGAGGGTGTGAGAACCTTTCACAAGTTGCCCAGAGAAGCTGTGGATGCCCCATCACTGGAAGGGGCCAGGTTGGATGGGGCTTGGAGCAACCTGGTCTTTTGGTCCTGTCCATGGCAGGAAGGTTCTAACTAGGTGGTCTTTATGGTCCCTTCCAGCAATTTTATGGTTGTACCTTCACGGTACAGATCAGAATTTAATCTGATATTTCAGATATAGGGCCTGAATAGTCACCCAAAGATTACTGCTCCGACAAATTTTCCTGCAGTGCCACTTCTTGTAAGAGTATATATTGTTCCTTTTGATTTCTTATTTTTAACTTTTTTAACACTGCATATTGGCACTATAACACAGCCTGTCATCTCTCCAAAGAGACAGACATACTTAGCATTTACGTGAAATGGGAAAATCTTGATCCCAGTCCTGAGCCATCTATTTCAGATGAGTTTTAAATGACTGAAGCAATTCCTGGGAAAGGTTATGGGTTTTTTGGAGGCAGTAGAGTGGTCCTAGAGCTGTGGGTAGAGCTGGACATTTGACACATATCGCAGTGTCTGGGATTTTCTTTGAGCACTTGAAGAACAGAGACTAGGAAAAATAATAATTTTAATTTTCTTTCCCCTTAACTCTAAATAGTGTATTTTGGTAACAGATGACATATGGAAAGCTGGGGGAAAAAAAGTGCTTTGAAATGTAAGTAATGTTTGTCAGAAATAGAAGCCACGTAATGATATGACAATATCCAAAACAGTTTGCATGGTGCCTTAACTATATTATTTGTTTTGATTTGACTGCAGTAGAAAACACCCATCCACAGGCTTGTCAGTTATTTAAAACCACAAACCCTAAATCAATGCCATAAACTCCTTCTTCTTGCTAAATACCAGCACAATCAAATACTACCACCTGCAGACCCTCTCCTGTATCTCAATCCACCTCTGTTGAGGCCCATGAGCAAAAACCATTTACAGAGTCAACTACAAGTCTAAAGAAGCTGTTCTATATGTTTGTGGGTTTCGTTTGCACATAATCCCACCTTTGGCTGACAATTTTGTGTAGTCTTTGTATTGCAATCATACAAAAATTAGGTTGTGGGGGAATGCAGGATGTCGGTAGTGCAACCTCCTGCACAAAAAAAAAAAGGACTAACCTCAAAGCCAGAGCATGTTGCTCAGGACTTTGTCCAGTTGAGTGTTTAAAATCTCCAAGGAAGAAGATTTTAACCACTCCTTTGGACCTCTGTTCTGGTACTTAACCATTTAGTGTCAGGTAGGCAGTGTCAGGTTAACAGTTGAACTCGATGATCCTAAAGGTTCTTTTCTTTCCAACCTAAATAATTCTCTGATTCTAATAATCCTTCCTCAATTTTACTTCGTTTTAGTGCTTGCTGAGAGTTTCCACAGCCAGGAGGATCATGAGGTAAAACTTCCCCCCCTGCTCCTCCATTCCTTGGAGAGGTGGGAAACTGAAAAAGAATCAAATGGTTGTACCTGCAATGGCGATTGAAAGACCCATGTTGGAGTCTTGGGGTGCAAGTGAAGCAGTTTTTGCATTCAAACATCATATTCATATCAGGCTGCTAATGAGCACCATCCATAGGAAAGACAGAATTCAAACGTCCTGCACAAATAACCGGATAGGTACTGGCTGAAAAATTGTCTGGAGGTGATGCCTGTGGAAAAGATTCAAAAAACAGCTGTGTAGGAAAAGCAACAAATTTGGAATTGAAGCCCCACTCAAGTCACCGAGTCCTGGTAAGTCTGATCACAGTTATCCCTGCTTCACATCCAAGGCTCTATATCAGAGCTGCAACAGAAGCTGCATTTGCTTGGAGAGAGGGAGGTGTATTTGAAAAAAAAAAAAAATCAAATGTGTTTTGTATGAGATACATATATTTGGAATGAAAAATCTGCAGAAGCTGAGAAATCAATGGGTTTGCCTGATAGATCCTCCCAAGGGAGCTATGGCTCAGAGCAGTATCATCCTTGTCTTCATCCTTACAATGGAGCAATCCTGGAAGCAGACAAAGTGCGCAGAGTGAACACATAGAAGAAAGGCTTAAGTTTGCCAGTGAAAAATGGCATTCATTCAGGGCTGGGGAGAGTTGTTTCAGGCGGGTTTCTTTGCTTTTTTTTGTTAAACTTCAGTCTGATCACAGCTTGAGCTGAACAGCAGTTTAAGAGCTCTGACAGCACAAGAAACCAGTCATCCTATTGTCCAGCTTATGTCAGCTTATTTTGATTCAATAGAAGCATTGAAGCCAGATCTGGTACTGCTCTTTATTCTGTGTGGTTGCAGTTTAGTTTACAATGCCCAGACATAGGAGTTTAAAAAACCCCTGGCTAAAGGGAAGGAAAAGAAACCCCGCACAACCTTTCTACTCTCTCTGTGAATCCATATGGTTTCTGAAGTAAAAACACGCAGCGTTCATGATGGTACCTTTGTATTTCTTAAGAAAAGCATCTCCCTCCTGGATTGATCCCACGGTGGAAATAAGGTACAGAACTTACTTTTAGACACGAAGCAAGTGGCTCACAGACACCTCACTTAATGAGTTTCTGTGATAAACTGCAACAGGGGAAAAAATCTCAAGTGCAGGGCTGTAAATGAAGTCTCTCCTGGCTGAGGAAGTAATACTGCCACTGTGGTGCCCATGTAGGTTAATTCCCAAACCCAAAGCACGGAGGTGTTTTCAGAAATGGATATTTGTGGGCTTTAAAAGGCAACTTAAGTACCCAAAGCTTCAAGGAACTCCTTGTTCACTTTCTAAAGCACTATAAAAGGCTTCCTAACTATTGTTAAAGTCGTTAAACACTATGTGCCCCTCCCCTTTTTCTACCCCCAGGACCCAGAATACAGGGTACATCTTTATGGTGACCTAACTTGCTAACTAGCCTTCTGTGAAGCAAATTCAGAGCATGATTTAGGGGTTGGGACGTTGCTGAAGTCATTCCCAACAGTTTGCAATCAACTGCAGCCACACATCCTTCCCAATGCTCTTAACTTCTGGGGCTGTAAATGTCAGCACTAATACTGAATTTAGCACATAAGAATAGTCTTTTTGACTATATCTGGGGCTCATGGGAGAGGTCTGTAAGTATTTGTAGACATTTTTTGACTGGGATTCAGACAAAGTCTGCTTTCTGCACATTTCATCTTGCTGTACATTCGTTGGCTAAGCCTCTTAGAACATTTGACACATGAGATGGATTATCATGAAGTCTAAAAAATATGAATTGTACCTGGTTGTTTGAAGCCACAGAATAATGAACAGAATTCTGAAAAAAAAAAAAAAAACAAACCAGAAGGTCAGAAAATGCTCACTGATATCTGATGTTTTATACGTGCAAAACCATTGGCATAACAGAATTAATTTCTTTGGGCAGCAAGGCAAGGAGCAAAGGAAAGTGCTGCTCTAGATGGGAGAAGGATGAACTGTGAAAGAAGCAAAAAAAATACATTCATGGGAAAGGTGTTACTTTTAAAATTAAGAAAGCAGAGAATTGATATATTTTAATGTGTTGTAAGAGTGACTGTACTGATACGGAACATCAAAACGCCTTTCTGATTAGAGGCTGACTCTTAGGGCCCAAATCCTCTAAAATACTAAAAAATAATATAAAAATAAAAATAGC
>JAYRBT010000139.1:69883333-69895699 GCA_036023395.1 Myiotriccus ornatus | reverse complement strand
TGGAGAACCAGTGAATGCACTGATTTTTAATTATGAGGACAAGCTCAAAGGGCTTTTGTCAGCTCAGTTTAGAATAGTTATATGTGACATAGTTCAAAAGCCAAGAAAACAAAAGTTGCAGGGATCTATAAATACCTCGGTAATCTCCAGGAGCTTTCCAGAGCATGTATCTTCTGTTAATAAACCAAGCATTTCTAATTAGTGCAAGTGACCACAAAACTCTAACCGAGGACCACAAATTGGAGAAAACATAGAGACTAATTTAATGACTGTAGAAGTTATTACCTGCCTACACGAAGTCTGATGTGAGGCGAGTCTCGACTGAATTATGTGGATGGAATGAGAAGTGTGGTGAGTTTGTGCCAAGTGGAGGAATGAGAGGGGAAGAGGGAGGGAGGAAGGGGGAAGCTTTGGCTTGTGACAGAGTAGCTCATTTACCCCAGATCTGAAATCCATATGCTTGTTAACTGGCTACATCCCAACATGAAAAATGAAGTTTACAATGTGTGTGCAAACCAGTAATTTGCATTGATTTGCACATGATTTGTGTCTAATTTGCTAATCATTAAACTCCACGTGATATGTAAGTAGGTAGAAAGTTAAACCCCAGGTTTTAAATTCATTCACTTTGACAAATTAATCTCTTTGGCAGCATTTGCCTTCTCTAACAGAGCCTGGGTACCTCGGAGGTCACTCTCTATGAAAGGCTTGCAAAAAGGCCTTTCACTCGTTGTTTCCTTCTATCACTCCTGTCCAAAGACAGATTGAAGTTCTTCAGCAGTTTTTGGGGATTTCTGAGATGTTTAGATTATTCCCCAGCCCTTTATATGACTTATGGTGCATCTATATGTAAGATTGACCAATACAGCTAATTATCCCTTTGAAATCCTTGAGGTACAGATGGGATGCAGAGCAGAAAATGTAGGAATGACAGAAGTAAAAATGGCTGCCTGTAAGACTCTGCAAGTTTGGTGTTAATGTGAGCTGAAAATTTGCAACCAGACCTTCTAATATTTCAGATAAATTCATATTGGTTTATTTTAAATGGGTTTATATACAAAAGGATAATCACTGTATGGAAACATTAAAAAAAAAAGAAAAGAAAGAGAAATGGTAGTAATTTGGTCTTTTTTTTTTTTTTTTGAGATAGTAATGAGAGGTGACTAAACCATGTTGTTTGATATTATCAGTGCCTCAACCACCTTGCATGAATCAGGATCATGAGAGCTGTTCTTATCAAAGCTGTAACACAAAAAACTTGAACAAGTTTCAAAGATCAAATGGGGTTTGAACTCATGTTAAAGAAAGCATTGTCAGCAGTGCATTCAGTACTTATAATTTGGTTGGCTGTAGGAATATATTAAGTTTTCCTGATGTCCTAGGAGACATAAGTGGTATGTAAATTAAGTTGTTTCATATCTGGGTTGTTTGGTAATTTTTTATTTGAAACAAAATAATCAATAAAAGAAAAATTTAAGAATACAAAAATTCACAAATCGTGACTCCATGAACGGAGCACTTGATTATTAAAAAGAAAATAATTAAAATATTTACTCCCACTTGCTTTGTCACCAAGGGAACACACGTGAATATACATCTCCTCAAACTGAACAATAGCAGTAATTCTGTATGACGGAGGATGAACAAGATGTTTCAAAGTGGACTCTGCACAGCTAATGAACATCAGTCAACAGGTAACTCATCAATGGACCTAATCCTGCACCAGTAAAGCCACTGGAAAGATTTGTCTTCATGGGGCTGCAGCACCAGACTTTCGAGTGTGAGGTCAGTTTGAATCCTGCCAGCAATGTCTTATGAGTCCCGTGGTTGTCCTTCCATTTCACTGCCCTGTGCCTGGCAGCCTCTGGATATTGGGCTATTAATGGATTTAGCACTATTTTGATTGTCTTATAATGCAAATGCTGACCTTGATAGGGGAAGGTTTTCACCTTCTGACTTTTGTTTTGCGGTTGCCAGCGTAGCAATTAGTACATACTTAGTAGAATCCAAAATTAGTCACTCCTGAAAGTAATTATGTGCTAATTAAGCAATTATTTTATTTTATATAGGCAGCAAAAAATTTAAAAGTACTACAATTAAAGTTTCTTCAAAAAATCAGGTCGAATACTACTTGACTCAGTCATTTATAAAATAATTCGTCACTTGACATTTTAAGACTTTAGGTATTTTTTCAGCATTCTTATTGTGTATCTAACAAAACTGGTTTTTAAAATCTGAGTCTTTTTGGGGTGGGGTTTTTTGAGATTTAGAAATTTCCTGCGTCTTTACCTTACCCATTCGAGTGAAATCAGCAGATTATGTGTTTATATAAATTACTTATTAGCAGATTATTACATCTGTGCCTAAATCCCAGCAGTTTTGGTTGAGTTGGAAATAAATATTTTAAAGATATTTGAAGAAGGAAGGACAGAACAATTCTGTGTGTAATTGAGGAGGATCAGCTAGGGTTCTTTGTGCATCTGATGCTTGATTTCCTCTTTACGCTTTTGGAATCTGCTGGCCATTGTTGCCGCATTTGTCAGAGGTGGCAAATGGAGACAGATAAGGGTCAGAATGTTTTGTGAAAGTTCTATCTGAATAGGCAAACAACCCAAACTAGTGTTTCTAAACAGAAACCCTATAAGCTCAACCTATTCTGTTTGGCCAGCCAGTGTATCCAGCAGCACATACTGGTTGACATGTAAGTAGACTAAAAGCAGGTACAGCTCCCCAGGAATATAGTCCAAACCCATGACAAGGCAGATGGAGCATCACAGTGCCTTTCCCTGTACTGAGTACTGCAACAGGGAAAAGATTTTGGGGAACTAATGATGATGGAAAGCAGCAGGACACAGGACTCCAATCCACAGGAAAGCAGGATTCCTTGGTTCAGCTGCTTATGAGTTACTTTAATTCTCCTCTAAAAGATGTCTCTGCAGTGCTTTATCTCCATAACAATATAGTTCAAGACAGTATCTGCTGTGCTCAGAGGGGAACTCTCATTTGTGTACAGGAAACAAATAGCGTCAATCAAATAGCACTTATGACCCTTTCTGCATAATAATACAATAATATGGGTCTGATTTAGTACTGCTCAGACTACGCTGGTAATTAGGAGCTCAAGTGAATTTGAAGTCTTATTATTGTAAACAATATGGAAAGACATTCAGAGAAGATTTACAGAATAATGTGATGCTGTTTGATATCTGGGAATTTCAGGGCAGAGAGGGGTAAGTTATAAACCTTTGAGTGCTTGTTGACCGTAGCACTTAGTAAGTCTGTGTTGATACTAAATGAATTTTTATCAGTTCCAAAAATCAAGCAATATTAAGGAGTTAACATTCAATAAAAAGGATTTTGCCAAAATCTTCATAGATCCTGCATAGAAAAGCCCAACTTTTCAAGAAGTCTTTCTGTCTTCTCTCTTCCCTGAGGAAGATTTTTGGTCACTCTCTCAAGATGTTGCTAGCTGCTTGCTGGTATTTCTTCTGGATGTGGTCACTCTTTTGAAAGTTTTATGTCAGTAAAAGGACAGCTGGGAGAAACAGGGAGATGTTCCTGGAGTCCTTGATCCCATCCAGCCATCTGGGAGTCTGGATAGTACTGGAGGGAATGTCTCCTACAACCCAGCATTGCTTATTGCTTTTTCCTAAAGGAGGTTGTGGTGCGGGAATGAAGATGTGTGTGTTTCATCTGAGCTTTAAATTGAAAGAAACAGGTTGTGTGGATTGGATCTTTGTCAGCTGCTGCATGAAGAGCTGTAGGGAGTCTGATGATACAGAAATACAAAAATATCCTTTAGCATTTCTCTCTCCCTTCAGTGCCTTCTGTAATCAGCTCCCTTATTCTGTTTCTACCTCCCTAACTCGTACTGCTGTGATTGACTGTCAGACAGAGACCACAGCGTTGCCAATTTACATTTGCAATCAATCGAGCACTTTGATTTTCAATGACGTTATTAACACACATTTAATAAACAGCAAAGTTAACTTTCAGCTGACATTTATGACTGTGTACCGGAGCAGAAACACTTGAAATGTGATTACAGAGAACTCTTCCTCGGTGCAACTGTCTTACATACCTCTGCTTTCCACTTTCCTTCTTAGACACCACTCTGGACTCCTCCCCTGCTGAAAAGCACCGAAATGTTTTGCGTTCTGACATCAGTGAAAATATGTGTGCTTTTTAAATCAAGAGCTAGTCAGCAAATAAGTAGCTCGGACACACAGAGATGTAAGGATGGGGTGCAATTTCCTTAGTGTGTATTGACCGGGAACCTTGTGATGTTTTTTTTTCACTTTGAATTAACGTTAATGTTTATATGTTTGCCTTGCAAAATATGCCCTTTTCCTTGTGCTAAGCCACAGTGGTGGTGTGAGCCTCCATCTTCAGTCTGGTGGGTCAAAAAGGGAGGGAAGAGCTGCTGTGCAAGTTTAACTGAAGACAGCACATCTTTTTGTGTGACCCGTTGGGCTGAGCCACCTTAGTGAGAGATGGATCAAGAGACAGTAGGCCTGGTCATGAGAGCACAAGGAGAAAATACAAGTAAACAACTGGAGAGCTGCCAGTGCAAGGGGATCATTTTCCCTCATTTCAGAGTGGGTGTTCTATTGCCTTGAACTATAACAAGCTGTCCCAGATTCAAGCCTCTAGCCAGGGTAAGTGTATGAAAGCACAAATGCAGGCTCAAGGCTGTACTTGATCAAGGGAAAGACCACGAGCAAGCGAGGAGGAGACTCAAGGTACACACAAGAAATGCTCCACGAAGCTCTGCAGTGAAAATACAGCTTTACTTTAACATCAGAGGCACGGAGGGTGGGGGGAAGAAGAAAAGAAAAGCCCACAGGCAAAAGATCACAGGATGCAGCTCCCCTTTGTTACAGGAACTGCGAGAAACAACTTGTTTGTTTGGCAAGGTTTTGGTAGTGGGGGGGGGGGGGTGGCTACAGGGACGAGAAGCTTCTGGAAGCTGCTGGAAGCTTCCCCTGTGTCCATAGAGTGAAAGCCAGCAAGCTCCAAGACAGACCAAGGCCAAGGCCATCAGTGATGGTGGAAGTGCCTCTGGGGTAACACAGCTAAGAAGGGAAAAAAACCCAAACAAACCAGTAATCTTAGCTGGAGAGAGGAGTGAGAATAAGAAAATGACTCTGCAGACCCCTCAGGCACCACATAGGCCTCGTTTTTTACATAATATATATATTTATTTTTTTTTCAACTGGAGAAGAAAAATTTCACAGGAAAATTATTTAAAAACTAAAAACTCTAAGGTTTTGGCAATTGGGATGGCACAATCTAGGGTTGCTTGTGAGAGATATTAGGTGCAAGCTTGGAGTGCAATATGCTTATTAGCTCTTATTAAAATATGGCCAAGTAAACAATTAACATGTTTACATCACTATTTTTTTTTAATATTTCAGCGTTTACCTATAAAATGTAGAATCACAGAATCATAGAGATTGAAAGAGGCCAGGAATGGAGACCCTAAAACCTCTCTGGGCAACCCATTCCAGCACTCAATCAGCTTCACAATAAACCAGTTTTTCCTCATGTTTAAATGGAATTTTTCATTAGTTCCCATTGCTTCTTGTCTATTCACTGATCACCATGTAGAACTGGGCTCTCTTCTCTTCATTGGCACCCCTCAGGTGTTTATACATGTTGAGAGATCCCCCTGAGCCTTCTCTTCTCCAGGCTGAGCAACACAACTGATCTCAGCGTTTTCTCATGTGACAGGTGCTCCAATCCCTCAACTATCATTGTTTGTCCTTTGCTGGACTCACTTTAGTCTATCCATGAGCCACCCTAGTGCTGAGGAGAAGGAAAGGATCAAATGTCTCATCACTGATGCGTTTTCAGGCTTTTTGGGCTTTGGGGAAGACAATTTAGGTTACCCTTTACTTCATGTTTTGACACTGAAAGCACAGAGAAAAGAAATGTTCTGTGTGTAAGTAAGTGGACATGGAAGGAAGGGCGTGGTGGGAGGAGAAGATTAACCTTAGTGGAGCAAACGTAAATCCCAGTCCTGGAAAGGAAAAGAGCCTAATTTTGTAGCAGAAAAAGGATTTCAAAGTTGTCAAGTTTTGGAGGGGAGCTCTTATGTTTTTAAATATTTAAACTTTTAGTTCTTTTAAAGTAAAACAAAACAGGGAAGGAGAAGGGAAAAAGCACTTAAGAATGTGAAATCTTGTTTTTAGAAATAAAACTTTAAATCAGAAAAAAAGTAATCAAGATGACAAGAAAAACAAGGAAATTTAGCGGTGTATGTTTTAAAAAGACCATTTACTTTTTACAGCAGTGAACCCATAGAGTTGGACTAAGTATTGGAATTTATTCTGAATTTTTTTATTTTAGGGTTGTAAGACATTCCCTGCTGAATAAAGACTCACAATATTATGGATGTATGTTGGAAATATTAAACAATGTTCAATACTAAATACATTTCAATGAAGAGCAAAATAGAGTATTATGTTAATTCCTGCTGGTATTATTTTCCCTAAATAAATTTTTTAGTAGTGGGTAGACCAGGATTTGAACTTTGTTAAAATGGAAATAAGTAACTGTGCTGTTCACTGAAATCGGTTTGTTTAACTTGCTGAAATTAATCATTCAGACATGAAATCAAACAGTCTACCTGCAATTCTTGTTAAGATATTTGGCCTTTCTCTACTGTTAAACTTTTGGGTCTTGTGTCTTCTTACCTTTATTACAGTAACGAAAGGTTAAAGAAGTGCATTCTTAGCTTTTAAAAAACAAAATAGAAATTGATTTGTTAACATACAGCAAAGGACAGGGAAGGGAAGGCCATTGCAACACAGATAATTTATAATATAATAATTATTATTTATATAATACATAAAATAATAATATGTAATAATATATAATATCACACAACATAATGCAATGCAAATAATGTAATAGTTATGGGATTGGTTTTATGGAAAGAGTTAATGGCAGGTCCAAAGTGTTGGCCATCTGAGCAGGAAGGACTCATGCTATTGCTATTGACATTTTGCAGTTGGAAATGGCATCATGGACTAATTAGATTGGCCAAAGGTCTCTGAAGAAGTTGGCAATAACCTCACCTTTGCTGAATGTTCACCGCATTTCCCAGCTGAAAGATCATCTTTCATCTCAAAAATAGTCTCTTTTCATAGAGTGGAAAAACAAAGACATATTCAAATGTGTGAGTGAAAAGAAGCTCCTTTTTGTAGAAAACTACATATTCTCCCCATGATCATCTTATATCTGAACCATTTTTTTTTTTTTTTTTTTTTGCCCACTGTATTCTTAAATTAAAATATGGAGATTCAAAATTTATTGTACTGCATGAGTTTGTACCTTCAGTGAGAGAGGAGACAGGGTCCCGTCCTTAGAAATTGTTCTCTCCCAGGAGCTAAAAAGACCCCAGGCTTTCATGCTGAATGATAATCTCCAAGATATATGTCTGTTCTGCCGAGCAACTTCTGATTTCTTTAGCTTGGCCTCTTAATCTGTTTTTTACTGAATATTGATTTCAGTTCACTGCTTCTCTCGAAGTACTGTACCAAAGATTATCTTTCAATAGACTCCAAGCATGAGTGGCTTAGTAAAAGTCTCTCATCTTATTAGAGGTTTATATTCTTACAGCAGGCTCTCCTTCTCTTGTAATACACAGGCTGACTCTGCAGACAGATATGTCTGCAAAGTCTTTCTTAACTCTTTAGGTAACTGCTTGCAATGACATTGAAATTTGCACATCATTTCAATAGGAGACGCAGACATTATCTTCATGTTCATATTTTCCTTCAAATTTTTTATCGAGTTTTCATTAAGATGATTTCAATCAGAACGGTTTTGGAAAAAGATTTTATGCAATTATTGTTTGCGATCTTCTGGGAAGGTTTTTTGTTGTGGTTTTTTTTTTCAGAATAATGTGGAGTGGTGGACAGTGGAAAATTAATTAAGAGAATTCAGTCAACTAATCAGGCAGACTGATGTGTGATTATACAGATAGTGTCCAGGAAAGCATTTTAATTACATAAAAGTATTTCCTTAATCCCAGATAAATTTAATTTTAGCTTATTCCAGTCTCTGATGTCATAATCCAGGTTTGTGAAAGAGTGACTGTATGATGACCAGTCCCAGACTAGTGACAGAAAGGGACTCAACATCTCCAAATCAAATGACCAGAGATAAGTATTTGATTTAGGGGCGAGGGGCAAATTTTGTGAGAGCACCCAGATGCTTGATGTGCATTTTGCTCCCTGAGTCCAACTGTGATCCTCAGTACTAATAACTGGTTTCCAAAGGCCTGTCTATGTGGCTCATGTGTGATTTACTGTCTGCCCAGGTCTGCTGTGGGCTCTTGTCCCTCCCAGCTTGTTTAATACATGCCTGGACTGAGTACTGCCCACCCAACCTGTACTGCAACTTTAGCCCACTTCACCTCAAAACACTGAACAGCCTAAAACATTCATCAGATACAAGTAAAGCTGAGCAGTGTCACTGTGCAAAAGAGATTCTGGGGTTCTTTGGAGGAGTCAAACCCTGACCTTGGGACATGGGGGAAATGTGAATTCAGGCTTTCTCTTCTGGGAATATTTTCTCTGCGTTAATTGAGAAGGTCATCACTGGGCTTCCCATAAGGTGATTTACTGCAAAGATGTTTCTCTCTGGCTCCCAGACAGTTTTGGCAATTCTGCATCTTACCTGTACTTGAGAGGAAGAGGAGGAGCAGGAACTGATCTGTTCTCTGTTGTGACCAGTGACAGGACCCAAGGCAATGGCCTAAAGTTGTGTCAGGGAAGGCTTTGGTTGGATATTAGGAAAAGGTTCTTCACCCAGAGGGTGATTGGGTGCTGGAAAAGGCTCCCCAGGGAAGTGGTCACAGCACCAGGGCTGCCAGAATTCAAGTAGGATTGGCAGGATACTCTCAGGCACACGGGGGGACTCTCGGGGATGGTCCTGTGCAGGGCTAAGGCTTGGACTCGAGGAGCCTTGGGGGTCCCTTCCAACTCAGCACTTTCTGTGATTCTGTGATTCAGATTCTGTACTAACAGGAAGGTTTGGGTCTGTGAGCTCTGATCTTTCCTGTGTTGAACTCCCAAAACTCCAGGAAGCAGCAGCTCCCATGGGGGGAAAGCTGGATGTCACTGCGGGACAGCATATTAGAGAATATCACCCAGATTATAGGGCTCCAGTTTGCCATGTGGACACTCAAGTCCTAGAGACAGGCAAATTTATACATATCGATTGTCATACATGTCTCTCTGCTAAACCTGGAAGTTATTAAAAATCACTTTATAAATAGGACACAGTGGGAGTGTGATAAAGCATCTGCAACAGTATTAGTCTGAGTAAGTAATCTGCATTTCTGGATATGCATGTAGCCTTTACACTGCTCTTATCTCCATTTAGATTAAAAATAAAAAATAAAATAGAGTGGATGTGAGGATCTCCTTCTTGGATTGAAAAATCTGGAAGTCTGATAGTCTTAACAGAGCAAGGGCTGTAGTATAACTGTGGGACAACTGCGTATCAAGAAACTTCTGAACCTCAGTTGTCATGTTTAATAAATATGATAGGGAAGAGAAAAGCCACCGTGCAGCAATGAAGAGGGTCAGACATATACATTAAACACGTGCTGTGTGTGATGCTCTTGGGCAAGTATTTCTGTCCTAGAACTCCCAGGAGCAGTGTGGGTACTTTGCTCTGACTGGACAGTTCCGCAAGCTAAAAAGATCCCAAATGTATGTGCAAAGATATCTCTGCTGAAAGACCCTGGAGGAAGTTAAATCGGATTAAATTGATTTAGTTTTGCCCACAGGTCTTTTTTTCGAGTCAGAGACTGAATTCCAGTGACAATACAACCGCAGAGCAATAAGTCCTCATTGCAATGCAACCTTCTTGAAAGCCTTTTGGGAATGGCTTATTAAGAAATAAGAATATAGATTTCTTGAGAAGGAATAAAATACAATTTAGTCACTTGAAAACCCAGCTGCTTAGAAAAAAAAAAAAAAAAGGAAAAAAGAAGAGAAAAAAACACCTAGGGGTTTATTCAGAATTCATGCAGAAACCTAAATTGATTTGATCAAAGAGAAAGCAGTTACTCTTCCTTCTCACAGCCCTCCTCCCCCATAGAATGAAGGCAAACAGAGAAGAGGAAAATCTTCATCCTTAATTTGAACTTTATAAAGCCCTGACAGATCCATCTGCTTCATTCTTTGCAGGAAAAAAGTACATGCTAATGATTCTGACTTCATTAATCATTAAAAACCAAATTATCTGAATTCTACCACATCACAAAGTGTAATACACAAAAGATTCCTACATATGCTGTCTTGCTTCTAATTAATATTTCTGTCTTTCGTGGAATTACAACAATCATTAATTTTTCCCTTTGCCAGTTTGGTTATATTTCTTCATTTATAATTTTATTTGGGTTTTTTTTTTGTTCTTCCAACATGAACTCTAATCAGCTTTTAACAGTCAGCTTTAGGAAATCTCTCCTAAAATCAGGCAAATGGCACCTGCTGAAATGTGCCCCTTGTATTGAAACCTGACCTTTGTTCTTAAACTTCTTAATCAAACCTCTGATTTTTACGTGAATATTCTGAAAGATTCTTGAACTCTTGATGTAACGAAAATTCTGATGTGAGATTTGGCATGGGGATTTAGAATGATACTAACTCAGGTTAAACTGAGATTCTTTGCTCCTCTCTGGAAACACTGTGACAGGAAAGTAAACAATTGCGTGCCATTGTTCTGATTTCAGGTTTGGTGATTTCTCAGCTTGAGAGATCAGTCATAAAACAGTTAGATTTGGGTTTGTTTGTAGTTTTCTGGTTGGGAGTGGGGACATCGCAGTAAGGAAACCAAACACATTACCTCTTATCTCCTACTTGCTAATCCTATTACATTGTATAATAAAGGAAAAAATATATAGAAGCACAGACTGGTTTGGGTTGGAAGGGATCGTAAAAATCATCTGGTTCCAAGCCCTGTACCATGGGCAGGGAACTTTCCACTAGATCAGGCTCCTCAGAGCCCCGTCCGACTTGGCCTGGAACGCTTCCAGGGATGGGGCAGCCACATCTCATCGAAACCCACTGAGTTTCCTCTCCAAACCACGAGGCCACAAGTTCCTTAAGGAGGAATAATATTTTTGAACACGAAGAGGACCAAGGAGCTGGGTTTGCTGACAAGCTCTTCAAGGTGGTTGGACGGAGACGCTCTGAGATGAGCAGTGCCTGGCAATGAGGTTGTTCTTAAATAGTGTCGCTACGGGTTCGGTGCTGCCTGAGCTGAAGTTTAAAAATAATTTGAACTGTCAAAAGCATTCCATCACCAAACCTTAGGAGAGGAAAAAGCACATCACAACGTTTGTGCTAGAGTTGATTGAAAATTGCAAGTACTATTCACCAGCTTCATAGTCTGGAACTTTCACTGTCTGAAACCTTCACTGTCTGGAATCCTCAGTACCACACTCTCCTCTTATGCCCTGGACAATGTCATACCTCTATAATTTGCTTCTGAGGCTCTCATGAGGAGTGCTTCCTACCTCATTGCTCTGATCCTATCACCCACTTTTACCACATGTCCATGAGCTCTTTTTTTTCCATATCAAACATAATCCACTTGTTTGTTTTAAGGTCCTTTCTGATTTAGCTTCTACTGAGCTTCCTGTATTTTTTTAATATGGTGTGAAGTGTTAATTCTAGTCTAAATAATTATCCTATTTCTTCTTTTTTAGTTCTTATGCACAGAAGCCAAATGAGCAGAGAAAATGTACTCTGGACTGTGCAGTCAGCTCTAAATCATTTCCAAGCTAATCCACATAGTGTTCATACCTGTTCATTTTTTTGTCAACTAAGTCTTATTTAGTGAACATAATGTTCTAAAGGTTCAATATTTTAAAGAAGTTCAGGTATTTTATGTTCTTGATCGTGTTCCATATTCCCTGTCCTCTGGATTGCTCGTAAATCCAGGCTGGTTGGTTGCCATTTTTGCCGTGTTTCACTCCAGTACTTCCTGCAGCCTTTGCGGGACAAAACTGGATAGTTCATCACATTTCCAGTCCATTTGAATGTAACATCTGTCACTGAACATAAGACTGTTTACTCTCCTCAACTGAATAAGGCATTCATAATGGGGAAAGAAAAAAAAAAAAAAAGGTTTTCTTGAAGCTGAAGGAGCTTTTCTTTTTTCAAATTGATCACATTAATCATAGACTCAGTTTTGATGTCTTGATGGGCTGAGCCTGCCTTGGGAGTAATAGCATCAGCTATTTCCCCCTTACTTCTACTTTATGGAGGGAGAAGATGGGGAGGAGGGGGAAATACCAGCATTAATTCATGCCTATCTCTAACAACATGGATTTTTGAGTAT
>JAYRBT010000139.1:69869211-69883233 GCA_036023395.1 Myiotriccus ornatus | reverse complement strand
GAGGGAGAAGATGGGGAGGAGGGGGAAATACCAGCATTAATTCATGCCTATCTCTAACAACATGGATTTTTGAGTATGGGAAAATGAAACAGTGAAGGAAAAGACTTTGTTGCCCTTGATAAAGAGACCAGGGCATTTACTGAAATGCTATCCTAGCTCTTCTCCGTGCTACCTAACAGTACATGTGCTCCATCCAAGAGGAAAGTTAGTTGATTGTTTTGAACTTACATTGCTTTTGAGGCTCCATTCATGAATGTTTTTCTTCATTTGATATCCCCACGGGATGCAGGGGAGGTAGAGATTTCCTGGGATGTTCCACCAAGACCTCTTCTTTCATGGGCAAACATAAAATTAGCAAACTTCATTCTGAAATTAATACAACTCTTTATCCACGCCATGCCAAATTATTCAAATCTTTTCTGTCCATGCTGAAATCCATTATCTTTTAGATTTCAAGTCAACATAGTTTTTAGGCCATTTATTTTGCTTGAAGGCATTTTTATTACTCTCAAGCACAGTAATCCAGCCTGCTAGCACAGTTAATAGAAAGATGATATAACTCGGTGGTAGCAACTGCTGTTTAAAGTCAGCTTTAAATATTTTCATTTCTAAACCACTTACTTAAAATTGCATCAAAACTGTGCTTGAAGAAGCCTGACATTCACAGGTTTGTATGTCAGGAAAATGGTATTATGGTTTTCCACTCTGATGTTTTTCCCCTCATAGGCTGTGGATCCCCACATGCAAACAGCTAAATCACACCCGTATGAGAGTACCAGAAGAAATTATCATCACTGCCCAGAGTCTGACCTTTCTCCTGGCGCAGCTGTCCATTATGTTTAAGATGTATTCAGGCAGTCTGGTTTCCACATTCAAGAAATAATTCTTTGGGCTCTTTTCATATATTTTTCTTGCTTGCACTTTTAGCAGTCAAACTCACAGAGATTTCACAATCACTACAAAGAGTTCAATCTGCAGACAAACAGCCATTTGATATTGGGTCCAAAATTCCCTTTACTGAATTTCCAGCTGTGGTTTTCTCTTTTGCTTTGCTTTGTTTTGTTTCATTAATGAAGTCTGTCCCTTCTCTGCTGCCTTAAAAAGTAAAAATCCTTTTTTTTTCTTGAAGTTCAGTTTTCAAATGTGCAGAGATAGTTATCTTCTCTCTCTCCACAGCCATCATTCAACTGTGTTCTACATAATTAGTTCTTTTAATCTTTGCTAATAATGCATCATTTGATTAAAAGCTAGCAAGACATTTATTATAAAATGTGCTTTCATTCTAAATCAACAGAGCTATGTCATGTCCTAGAAAAGCACATGTCAGAGCAGCCTTAAGTGTTCTCCTTGCCAATTTTTAAGTGGGCAGTAGCTCCTGCAGGTAATGGAAGAGGTTGTGCATAATGAAGGTTCAGCTGGAACTAAAGTTTTAGTTCAGTTTAGATATCCTCCCTGCTTGGTCCTGTAGCTGGGATACACAATCTGGGCAAAGAGAATGAGCAATAATAAAGTGCTTTTTCTCCTTTTCTTTCTGAAAAAAAAAAACCAAACACAGCGTCAGGATTGGTGGTATTTATGGTACGAACTGTAAGAGTACCTGAGGTGTTTTTTTGCTCTAGGGATTTCCTCATGCCTCTGGCAGAAATCCACATCATCACACGTGGAATGTGTAACTGCAAGACACCTGTGCAGTACCTTTCTGCATTATCACAGGATGTTCATGTTAGAAAGAAAAGGCAATATTATTATATTTAGAAGTCATTGTATTTGTATACAGGACCAAAAACAAGGGGCATCACAGAGAGAGGTTAACTACAGGACTGAGTTAGTTACTTTTGCAGGTGGGCAAAAAGATAACTCTTCTAAGTCTCGATATACATGCCTGCATTCTTAACTCTGCTTTTGTTGTTGTTGTTGTTGTTCTTCAAAGTCAGGACATAAACAACCTCTGGGACTCAGTGTAAGACCATGGAATCACAGAAAAATCCATAGGACAGATCGGAAGGAAGCTTGAAAGATCACCTGGTCCTACCCTTGAGCCTAGATAAGATCATCTAACACTCTGCCAAGTCACGTACTGAGAACCACCAGTGATGGGGACTCCACTCCAATGTTCCTGGGAAGGTTTTTTCAGTGGTTGGTTGTTCTCAGTGTAGATTTTTTTTTCTTATATCAGCACGGATCCTCTTCTGGTACAACTCCTGCCTGTTGCCCCTTGTCTCCTTCATGTGGCTCCCTGTGAAGAGAGAGCCTCCACCCTCTTTGTAGCCACCCTGTAACTACTGGAATACCGTGATGAGATTTCCCTGGAGGCTACTTTTCTCCAGGGAGAAAAGCCCCAGCTTCTTCAGTCTTTCCTCACAGAACATGAGCTCCAGCACTCTGATCATCTTTGCACCCTTTCTTCAGACTGTCTGCAATCTGCCCACATCTTTCTTGAGTTGCTGGGACCAGAACTGGACACAGTACTCCAGATGTGACCAGTCACATTAAAAAATGGTTTATGCTTCTCTATGAAAAGAATATATAGGTTGATATTATTGTAGACCTAATAAGATGGATTTACTCACAAGATTTTTAAGTTTAGGGTTTTTGGGTTAGTTGTTTGGGTTTTTTTATCTGCAAAATCATTAACCTGTATCTTTCTTGGTTAGTGTGCTTTAGTATTTTAAAGCACAAGCTTCTCTCTTGCCTTCCTCAAACTTTTTGGTCCTCAGGGAACTATTTTGTTTCTGTGTTTTTCTAGCCTGCTTCTTAGTAGAATATAAGACTATAAAGCCTGTGGAAATTTTACCTTGTTCATTATTCATTATCCTTGCCACTGCTGATGGTGGCAAATGTCATTACTTTAATGGCCATCGTTACCCATTGTCATAATTAAGGGAGATCATTTAATGACACTGAATATAACATTCCCTAATGCCTCAAATTAAGAGAAGATGCCATGATGAGGTACACAACATCAGCCATCATTTTTAAATATGAATCAATAAATTAAACAATTCCTTCTCATTAATATGACAGCATCATCTTTGTAAAAGTTCACAGGGGCAAAGAAAAAGTGTGCCAGATACTAATTTTCCCTTATTTCCTCCCAGTCTGGTGATGACATGGGGCAGCTGGATTCCTCCACCGCTTTTTGGGGCTTATCAGAATGTTTCATGATTACCATTTATGCCTGGCTGGTGCATGGCTGCACCCATAAATAGCCCATTAGTCACATCATCCTTGAGTGTTGCAGCTCAACATTGCTCCAGCTAACAAATGTCTCCTTAATTTAAGTAACAAGCATCTGGATCTGTGCAACAGATGGTCGTGAGCTCTGTGCCATGGATCACTGTGGGTGGTCTGGCACACATTTCAGAGGGCTGAAGCTGTCTCTGTACCATTTTTTAATGGAAACCATGCTATATGAAGTGCCAGGGCTCCATAATAGGAATGACAATAATCCTGCAGAACAGAGAAAGCCAGTGAAGGTCAGATCATAGTGTCAGATCCTTCCACTTCAACCAGAGGAGTCCACAACTCAGAAAACTACTCCACCTTGACTGGGCAGGTTCTTTAGATGGGCATTTATTTGGGCAGTGTACTGATGGTCCAGCTGTTCTCTGAGATCCTGTAGGCCATCAGTGATTAGATATAAGAGAGAACTTTCCCACAGTGAGGGTGGTAAAACACTGTTCACAGGTTGCCCAGAGAGGTGGTAGATGCCCCATACCTGAAACATTCAATCTTACATTGGATAGGGCTCAGAGCAACATGATCTATTTGGGAATCATAGAATCATAAAATGGTCTGGGTTGGAAGGGACCTTAAAGATCATCTAATTCCAACCCCTTTGCCATGGGCAGGGACATCTTCCACTAGACCAGGTTGCTGAGAGCTCCATCCAGTCTGACCTTAAACGCTTCGAGAGCATCCACAGCTTCTCTGGACAACCTGTGCCAAGGCCTCACAACCCTCACAGGGAGGAATTTTTTCCTAATATTCAATCTAAACCTGCTCCCTTTCAGTTTGAAGCCATTCCCAGGATGTCCCTGCTCATGGCAGGGTGTTGGACTAAATGACCTATAAAGGTCCCTTCCAACCCAAACCACCCTGTGATTCTTTGATCTGTGCTGACACAGCAAGGAATATGTTGTGATCACGGGAGTTTGGATTTCTGTTTGATGGGAGGATCAGGAAGAACACAATATATGGTAAGTAGGCACAGAGGGAGAAGAATTTAGAGACAGAACAGAAAAGGAAAAGATTGGAAGAAAGGAAATGAAAAGATCCATAACAGCATGGGTCAACACGTGAGGAAAAGCATTTGGCAGGTGTGTGGAAAGAGGTTTAGCTGTGGATTATTTTGGCTTTGTGACAGACTAAGGAGCTCTTGAGTCACTTGTATAGTGTAAAATTTGTCTAAGCAATGGAGGACAGGTCACCTCATCTCTGCTAAAAGAGAAGACCCCCCTTCTCAAAGGGTGTGAGGTTCCACTGGTGATGAGTATGTGATATGCAGACCTTGTTATCACAGACTGAGAAAGAGCAGGAGAAGAGTGGATGATAAGGAACAACTAAGAAGAGGATAAACAGCTTTTAACAGAGGAATCCCTTGACTCAGAACAAAAATAGTTATTTAAACGTGGACATTGTATGCAACTTGTATAGCTGTGTGTGTTAATAAGCTGGAAGTCTTCTGTTTAAATATTAACAGGTACTGGCATTGTTTAGCTCGTGAAATCACGTTAGCAGCACAGCTGCAAAATAAATGGCTACCTCACAATCGCATTTACTGACACAAGAGAAAAATATCTGTAGGTTTGCAGTTCTGATTTAAAACTGAGCCTTATTGCTGACAGTGAGAAGTACACAGGAGTTTAAAGTATTAAAAACGATGCCCTTCAGGACTGAAAAATTCTGAACAGTAATTTTTTTTTTCCAGGACATGCAGTCATTTCTTAAAAATTTATTATGGCTTGTCAGTAAATCAATGGACAGTTAGGTCTGCTTATTGGGATTGATAATCTGTAAAACGTGTTGCACTCACCACAGATTTTTTTTTTTTCCCTTTTAGTAACAGGAAGAACTCTTTGAGAACACTTCAAGCCCCAAGGACAGAATACATAATGATGTTCATGAGATAAATTTATCACAATAGGGAAAGAATTCCCTTGTAAGTATTAAATGTGAGATATAGGGAAAGAAATCCTAAAAAAAAAAAATAAAAAAATTAAAGTACCTTCTATCTTTCCTTCATAACCTTTAGATCTCACCTTTCACTATAACTTAAATCACAAAGCTGCATAATGGGTTATCTGTGTCCAGCCCTTTTACACATGTCACTGGTTTTCAATCCATGCTAAAGCTTGACAAAGTGTGTGCATTTCTGGTGCCAGCAAAACCCTATGAATTTTATACAGAAAAGAAAACAAACAAACAAACAAGACAAAACAAATAACCTCCCAAAAGTATTTAGTTCTCAAGAAACCCATCCCTCATTTTTACTCTCTACTTTTTGAAACTGAGAAATTGATTAAAGCACAACTGTATAATTTACAGTGAGCCTTGGCTGTAATAAACACAAGGAAGCAAGAAGCTCTAGATCAAAATATCCCCATTTTTCTTCACTGTGGTTCAATTCATGAATATCTACCCTTTGCTGAATTAATTTATCTGTCCAAATAACGGCTTAGGGGAAACAAAAAAAACACCAGACCCCGCCAAAAACCCCACCACTGCCAATCAGTGAAAAATTCTCTTGGGGACTATGTACAGTGCATGCTTGAAAATATTTTTAGTATGTTAACCATGACTGAGGGTGTCTCGTTGCTAATGCTGGTTCTGATTGTAGACATGGACATCGGGGGTATGTGTCTGCAAAATGCACGAGGAGACTGTCCCTTTCCTACTGTCCCCTGAATAAAACAGGGTGATGCTGATGGACGAATTAGTTTATGTTTCCATCATACTTTCAGTCAGCATCCACAAAGCCATGTTGAACTTACTGTTGTCTGCAGTGTAGCATGTTCTGTCTTTCCCAGTGGAATTCTTCCTTCTCAGGTTGCACTTCTCAGCACCTCTAAGTCAGTGCAAGGTTGCTGGCCAAATAATGTTTCATTGCACTGAGATAATGCAAAGGAACTTCAACTAAATCAATGGAAATATTTTAAAGTTATCCCACCTTCATTCCATTTCAGTGAATGCCATAATTTCATTTATACATTATGTTTGTGAACAGCTTTGATGAAACAGCATCCAGTAATATTGAACACCCAGTAAACCTGAGGAAAAGGTTTAGATTGGATATTAGGAAAAATTTTTTTCACAGAAAGGGTTGTAAAGCTTTGGTACAGACCGGCCAGGGAAGTGGTGGAACCACCATCCCTGGAAGTGTTCAAAAAACACGTGCATATGGCTCTTGAGCACATGGTTTAGTGGGGAATATGGTGGGGGTGATGAGTTGAAAGTTGGACTTTATGATCTTAAAGGTCTTTTCCAAAATCAGCAATTCTATGACGCACTGATGGTAACCTCTGCACTGAAACTAGAGTTGAAACCAAATGGATTTGCAAGATCAGATTAGTATGTATTGGCACATAGATGGTTCTGCATACTTACTTTTCTGAATCATTCTCAGGATTATCTGAATTTAACTTCACAAAAAGCTCTCTCATTGTTTCTGTGAATCTGCATTGAAAAGTCCTGCTTAAGATGAGACATTTGATGGGACAGGGAACTTGCTCAGTTCTGAGAACTGTAACACTTCACTGTTAAGAATAGAGAAGGGATAGCAAGAAAGAAAATCATTTAATGCAAAACATCTATTTCTGTAATTTAACAGAATTCAATAGAAATGTGTCTTCTCAGAGCTGCCAGAGTGTCTCTGAGTACTTGTTATACACAGCCTAGGACATTTTTATTCAGAATTGAAGGGAAGGTGTTAGATGTGTGAAATTCTTTTCCTAGCTCTAGTGCTGAGTTGGCTTTTAATTTCAGTGTATCAGTCTTTAAAGTGGCAACTCATGATAATTTACTTCTCAGGAATTCTGTAAGATTTCATAAATATTTTTAAGAGTTTTCAGATCCTTGGGTGAAGTGTAAGATAAAGTGAAAATGCAAAAAAAAAATGTGCAGAGTTCAAGTGTGCTTCATGGTGATGTTTGGGTTTTTTGACTGCTCTGTTTAGCTTGGGTTATCCAGTATTCTGCCTGGTTTGCTTACTGGAAACCACAACTAAAATGCTCACTTTGGTTGAGTGTCAAGTGTCTCTGTGCCTCCCTTTCCAAGATAATGCAGACTGTGTGCAGAAATAACGTTTTCTTGTTTATGAGCAGAATCCTTGTATGACTAAGGAAAAAGGGGAATGATGGCAACAGTCGGGAACTGAACGCTGGCATTGAATAAAGGTGCAAAGACTGTTATTTCCATCTATTTGTGTCTCACCTGTGTATCCTCGGGAGTATTCTTCATGATTTTGCCTTTCAATTCCTCTAACATTAAATGGACAAGAGCTTTTTTGGGGTGTTTTTGTTTGGTTTGTGTGGGTTGATTTGTAGGTTTTCTATATTTAGATGTCCAAGCTTGATATTCTCCCTAAATGGTGTTTTCCCTGATGAAGCAGTGGTCTTCTGGAGTACATCAGGATGCTGCCTTGAGATGGAAAAGCATGTCTCATTTTTCCAGGTTCCACCATAACAACAGAAGGAAAGTGCTAGTTAATCAACCCAGGCAGTAGGAAAAAATTGTCTGCTAATCTGAAATATTTCCTTTTTTTCCTGAGTCATGATCCAAATTTTATATAGGTTTAGGTATTTATATTAATGCTCAAATCAGTTTAATTTTTAATGGCTGGAGGGTTCAGCTGTACTGTCTCAGTTTTTCTGTTTAGGTGTTTACAGTCCTGTGAGAAAGTAATGCCAACATTTGTGTCTTGTACCTGCAGATTTGTGGGTATTCTGCTTCGAACACTCTTTTCCCTGGCTGAACAGTTTAACTTGATGCCATCTTTGTAATATAATTTATCTTTAGCTCCAGATAAATTTATTCTTGAGTGCTCAGAGTGTGATCTTTAAAACACTCTGAATAACAGACCTGAGAGATGCAGTTAGAATGGTTCTGTCACCAAAAGTGAAATTGCGAATAATAGGTTGCCCTTGGCACTTAAAAGTAAGACTCATGTCCAGTGATATTTGTGTTTGAAGTGCCACTGTGAAGTGATAATTAGAATGCTGGTCTCCTCTCAAAGGAGGTGCTTCACATTTGTAACCTGATATTCTCTTTCTGTGGGCTTAAAAATTTAAGAGTTATGAGCCGTGTTACATGAGATATTTTTTGGAGGGTACCGGTCTTATTGGGATTCTGTGCCTATAAAATGCTCTGCAATTTCTCTCTCATTTTACACAGCTGTTTAGTTCTTTTTCAGAGACTAACACACTTGTTTTGGTTTCATTTGGTTTGGTTTTTTCTCCTTAAAATGATCAAATAGTTTGAACAATTAAGTTTCACATGGCATAGGGCATGTTAAAAGTTGGGCCTCAAAGGTAGGTATAAAGAAATTGATGTATTACCACATCTTAGTGATGGTCTGTTCAATGCAGTCCTCTAGTCATAAATCCAGTTCTACCCATATATTTTAAGATAATATAACCTGAAGCTGTAAATTTTGTAGTATCCAAACATAAGTACAGGTTTGAAGATTTCATGGAGATACAGAAATTGCTCAAAAGCTTGGAGAGTTTTATATCAGTGTAATTAGCTGTGTAAGACATAGATCAAGCGAGAAAATATCTCATCCTGGAGGGGCCTTTGAACCAGCAGGAGCATCTTAATACCCAGAATCTCAAAGGCAGAAGCTGGACAAGCCATAGAGGGGATACAACACAGTTTTTGAACAGTCCAAAAAAAAATATTCACATGCTCTCAGTTCATTGTGAATTAAGATCAAGTGAATTTTCTGAAAAGAAATTTCATCATTCAACTATAACTTATTGAGGGTGGTGCTAACACTGGATATACTCCAAAGCCTGTACTGGTCAGTTATTAATTATTGACTGTCTGCTTGGAACTCCTGCTTGAAAAGAAGACCAAATAGATTGGGTAGTGTGTTCATAAACCAAACCGATCTTATTTTAATAGGTTCATATCAACATAACTTTTTCAAAGGTTGTACTCAGACTTGAACCACTTCAAGACTTAAATTACTACACTGATAATTTTAACCAATTTCAATAGGAAACTTTGTGTATTGGCAAGTTTTCCAAGCCATGACAGAAACTTCCATACTGTATAATTTCAAAGCAGGTAAGAGTGATTCTTTAGTTTTTTTATTGAACCCAGTACCAAACTTCAAAGTAACAGCTGCACCATCGATGCAATGCAACCCAGGACACAAAGAGCATTTTGGTTCTATACTAAAGATTTCATAACATAAAATAGATCTTAGTTTTCACATATTCCATTAATGAACCATCTTCAGGTATGAAGTGCAGGCCTTGTGCATAAAATTAGCCATCTGTTATGGTGTGGCCATCACAATGGGAATTCCTCCTGGATGGTTTGTGAGCACTGGGAGTCTTACGATCTTTCATCTGCACAACATTTCACTCTTTTATGGAACCCCACCAAGTGTCTGGAGTACAGCAATGCTTGGATGTCTGTATTGTTTTCAAAGACACAGATTTGCAGAACCTCAGGCACATTTTACAAACCTGCTTTCCCTCTGGATTTGTGGGAGGACTGAGAAAAATGCCAAAACCATCCCTCCTTCGCACAGAATCACACTCCACTGTTTCTGCAGAACAAACCTCTTGCATATGTTTCCTATATGGTTTTACTTCTTCACCCATGAGCCACTGCTTTCCTTTTTTGTCCTGGTGCTAAATGTCATTCAGGATTCCAGCACTTCAAACTGTGGGGATGGTAAATTGAGGTGAACAGTGTGGCTAATATTGATGTCTTAAACTGGCTTTGTGGTCTATGAGTAATTACACACCTTGTTGAAACCAGTAGGTCCAAAAATGAACTGTCAGCATCTCTGTGCCCTGACACATTTTACCAGTGCTACTCTGATTATCACCAAATCAATGTTTTGCTCACTGAGGCTTATGCTATTCCATGAAAGTTTGAACATCAGGTTCAGCCCTGCTATGAGCTATTAAGGACCTCACAGATTGTCAGGTTACACATTTCTGGTCACTTAATGCTCAGAGTGAAAAAAATGTGTATTAGGTCATAGACTCATGTATTTTGGAATAATGGAAGAAAAACATTTGAAGGTTATTTTCTTATTGCCAGATAGAAAGAAATAACACAAAGAACAGTTTTCAATCTGAGCTTAGTTGCTTAACTGTTGAAAAATTCAGTCTTTTTCTTTTCCATAATTTTAACATTTTCTTCAATAACGCACAATATAAAAATAAAAAAAAGTTTCAGCCTTTCTCAGTTCACTCTGATAAGAATAGCTCTAGTGTTTACAGTGTCACTTCACATAGAACTCCATTCCAGTTGTGCGCACCAAATGTAGAAAGTAAACTTAAAAAGGAAAGTTCACCTGCAAGTTTCAGCTTGGACAATAAATACTTGGTGGATTATATCCAAATCTGAAACAGCAGTTCCTCGCAACAGGCATAAGGCTGTAACAGGCAGAAGGCAGTGCTACCTAAGAAATTTTGTGTAGCTTCCAAGGGAAGATGAGAACAGCATGGTCTTTAAGATGCAATATAGAATACACTCAAAACCAGGAAAAAAGTTGCTGTGTTATTGTCTAGTTCTTCAAATACCATTTTCTTTAGTTATTTTGCATTGCAAAGCAGCAGGGAAATGGCTCTTTCTTCTACCCCATTGCCTGTAATTTAGCCTTTTTTAGACAGAGTCCAGCTTCAAGATTAGACACCTAAACTTGTTGCCAGTGTGGGCTCCTCTTCTGTTTCAGGCTGTTTAAATTTGTATTACAGTAGCAAGAGATCTAATCAACACAGTCAGTGCAGGTATTCAGGTGTCTCACAAGAGATTTGGTGAGCTCTGGAGATTTTTATATTCCACTGACAGATCTCTGGTGACCCATGACAGGACCAGAGGGAATGGCATGAAACTGTGTCAGCAGAGGTTTAGGTGGGATAGCAGGAAAATTGTCTTCACCCAGAGGGTGGCTGGGCACTGGAACAGCCTCCCCAGGGAACTGGTCACAGCACTAAGCCTGGAGCAGCTCAAGAAGTGTTTGGTCAACACTCTCAGGCACATGGTGTGACTCTTGGGGGTGGTCCTGTGCAGGGCTAAGGCTTGGACTCTGTGATCCTTGTGGGTCCCTTCAAACCCAGCATATTCTGAGTGATTCTGTGAATACAATTCATACATGCATTCACACATTGCCCACACATGCATTCCCTAAGAAAAACTCTAAAATGTCCAGGCTGATATCCAGTTATTGGTCCAAAAGGACGAGTCTTTTCCAGTTCTTGCATCTAACCTGCCAACCCCGCTGCAGAGCTAAGTGTTGAGCACGTTGGGCTGTGAGCTCAGTCTCACCCTTCATTTCCTTAATTCAGTGGTTAGGTATGTATTTTCACTGCTCTACATCAGGGAACCTCGAAACTTCAGAAAACATATTTCAAATTGTGATACGATACAGGGAAAAGTGGGATAAAGGAAAGGTATATAATCTCACAAGATATTCCTTGCCTTTGTAGGAGATAAGCAGTAAGTTTAGGGGATAAGGTCATCACTAAAATCACAAATACAACGCTGTGTGCAAAATCAAGGTAATACTGATTAGAAATAGAAATGTATTATTGCTTATGGATGAAGAATTAAAGTATGAACATTCCTGAATTAAAAAGGTTCAGAAAAAGAAAAGGTTTTAGCTGTTCTGGAAAAGCAGCCTAACCAGTTACAGATGAATGAATACATAAAACATTCAAGCATTTAACTTAGAAAAGGAAAGTTAAGAAGGGACTTATTGATGTTCTATGTAAATTCATCCTCATTGAGAGCCAGCTTCTGAAAGTAAAGGACATTTTAGTCCATCAGAAGAAAAAAAAAAGTGTAAGAAAATATAAAATGCACAAGTTTAACAATTATCATCATTATTCACTACAACAACAACAACTCTATCATATATCTTCTTTGGACTGAAAATTAATGACTTCCTAAAAGGCATCCTAGGTCAAGTGCAAGTTTTTAATTTTGAAGTAGTAATAGCTTGGAGAGATTTTCTAGTAAAATATTCAAAACATGGAGTTAATGAAGTGGGTAAACTGTGATCATTGACAGATAAAAGGGTAAGAAAAGATAATTTTTTTGTCAAATAATTGATCTCCTCTGCCTGGATCAACACATGGCAGAAGTCTGCATTTACTAGATTTTTAAGAACTAAATAAGTTTCTATTGAGAACAACTAACCTCTCCTTGTTTTCTTGAGCTTCTTTTTTTTGAGTTATTTTTTAATTAAAAGCTTCATCTTTTCCATAGAATTTGTATTTACTTGGAAAAATCTAAATGGTAAAACAACCATTTAGTATTTCAGTTTAAAGCCAATTGAGAACAAAAGATAAGCAGTGACTTACCCACTTATCTGACCTGGAATTGCATGTATAGTCAATTATACATATTTCTGTCTTTGAAATGATTTTGGATTGAAAGTAGGTGAGAATATAGTAATGTATAGTAGATATTACTACAATTTAGAATTTGTGCTATTATATGCATCTGCACATCGACCACCAATTTATTACTTTAGTTACTGGCATTTACAACAAACAATTCAGTATTTTAGTTTTTCATAAAACTACGATCAATTTGTGCATTAAGAAATTGTAGGACTGGCACCAAATTTCTATGCACTTGAAGAATATTATCAATTTTCACCTTCTACTTTGGAATTCAGTGTAGGAAAACTGCAAGAAGAAAAGAATTAAGTAATGGACTTTGCCTATTTTTTAATTCCTGTGTACAATAAATCACACATAGTGTCTTACTTAAGAGATAATTAAAATTGGAATTAAGAAGTATGAAGTGCCACTTTGGAGAAGAGATGAGAATAGTTGGAATAATAGTGATTCATTACCATGATCCATAAGGGAAAAAGAGGGGAAAAAAAAAGAGTCTCAACACCCTCTTCTGATATGAGACTTATAAAAAATCTCCTGACTAATGGTGGTTTGTGGGACAGATGGATGGAATTCACTTACTGTATTTCTTGCCATTATTAAATGTCACAGGCATATATAAATAGCATGTATTTATTTTCCCTCCTGCTATCTTTCCCTCATTCATAAGCTCTAGCCCACCTCCAGTTTTGACTATCTGAAACCAAAACTGCAATCCTGAGGTTCAACTGCCACTTTACCCCAGATGCTCTGAAATTCTAGTTTTCAATGTTATTTTCCCAAGCCTCTGAAGTTCTGCTTTTTGGCACGACCATACCCTGAAAGCTCTTATGTCACCAAGAAATAAATATGAACACCCCACCTCAGGAATACTGTCCTCCCGTAGAAAATATGACTGCTGGCATTACTTTCCCTTTTGTGCTTGAGTGTGGCTTAAAGAGAAACATTGGGTTAATGGTCATTAATCAGAGTTTCAACACTGGCTGTGCAGAGGACATGGACTCTCTCTGCTTGAAACTATCTTCCTTCTCACCCTTTGCTTTTGTTGAGCGTCTCACTCCACAGGAAGTATTTAAGCCTTATCAGGAACCACAAATTAGATGTTCATTCATGTCACCACAGGTCTTGGCTGAGTCAATGTCCAACAGAAAAAATTGCACCTTCATCACCCAAGGGTGGGAGGTCTCGTTGCTCTGCAGCAGAGTGGGTGGATATCTCAACCCCACAGGTGAATGTCTCAGCAGATTCAAGTGGAAAGCTGCTGTTCTCTCAGTCTTCACCTACTCCATGAGGGGCAGAATAGTTTCAATAAGAGGGGTGAGAAGTCTCCCCATTCCCTATACAACAGTTGAAAACAACTCACTAAGCTTTTCTTTAAAATGAGATTTTTCTCACCATCTCCCTCTATTTTTTTCCTTTAAAAGAAAGGTAC
>JAYRBT010000139.1:69829814-69842155 GCA_036023395.1 Myiotriccus ornatus | reverse complement strand
ATAAGAGTTCAAGCTCATAAAGATCAGTTATACATTGGAGTCCCCTGGTAGCAGCGTGAAGCACTTTTGTGAAATACTTGGGTGTTTCTGTCCTTGACAATTTTACAGTCTTCAGGAATTCCTTTTGTATGTATTGGTAGAGTTAGATGCCTCCATGCAGATGTGCTCATCTTTTCCTGTTAATGCTTCTCGTTTAGACCTGCCCAGGCAGAACTGTAGCAGCTCACTGACCAGTTTTGTTCCTCAAATCTCATGGTCCCTTTTACATTTCGTTCTTTCCATTTAATAAGGGAAAATGAGCTGTCCTCATGATATGACCTGCTCAGTTTGCTTTAATCACTCCATGAGACTCAATACTCTTCATTACAGGTAAAACCAGAGTGAAAACTTCTTTGTGGATCCCACCCTATAAATCTTTATTGTGACATCAGTCCCTTTTACCTGAACAGGGACAAACTGCACGAGAAACACCAATTGCCACGAATGAGGGTTTGCAGAATGAAGGTTCTCTGCCTTTATCCTGATGCTGAGGTGGTATTGATTTCCATCACCAGGGCACTTCAGTTTGCAGCTAATGAGGGTTCTGATCAGCCAGTGCATTTCGTACGTCGCTGTTCAGTCGATCATCCCCTACCCACGGCGTGTTAAACATTACTCAGGTGGCATAAACACATCATGCAATTTGTATTTCCTGTCCCACTGTGTTAATTTGCAACAGTCCACTTCAGGTGACACACTCTTTTACTTTTGTGCTCACATACTGATCTTCTATTAATGTAATGAAATGAGGGATGTATTTTATATTTGCATTTATATAATTTCTGAGCTTTGTTAATGCAGAGCACTTCAGTGTCTCTCTGAAGTATTAGTGTGAGATTGAAAAAACCCAAGTTCTGCTTCTGTGTCTGTTAATCATTTACAAAACAAGCTGGATTTGATTACACTTTGATGACATACTCTTCTTTCAGTATTCATTAGCATGGAAAAGCAGGAACACAATTATTGTAATCTAGAAACAATTCATCTTTTTCCATTATATATCAAGCTTCTGCACAATTTTAAGAATTCAGAACATTTCTTTCTGTTTAATTTCTAAGTCACATATTTTTTTTTATTCCAAGGACAACAATTAGGTGTATAAAGCTCTTCCATGTCAACTCAATAAAACTGCTTTTCTGCACTAAGCAAGCAAAATTACACCATTAATTAAATGGAACTGATTTGATTCCTCCTTAAATTCAAAGTATTTTCTTTAACTAACAATGACATCTAGGCAAAGTTGTCTTTGAATTCAGAAAAAGAAAATAACCTTGAATTTGCTCTGTAATGGCCAGGACACGTTAGAAGAAGCTGGAGAATGAAAAGATACTTTGGTCTGTTAATTAGAAAAGGTGGTGTGCCATGCCAGCCACAGTTTCTATTCTTGTTTCTGCCACAACCTGCCCTGTAACCTCAGACAAGTAATTCCTTTCTATATTTTGGTTTCCTGATCTGTAAAGCTGAAATCTCCAAGGCAGCAGGAGCACAGAGAAACCAACTATGACTTGGGGTGTCATTGCCATTGCCATGAAAATAGATTTCCCAGAGTTCCTGACAATGGAAACAAAGTTCAGTAGTCCATCCATCCTAAACAAAGATGCTGGTGGTTTGTCATTATTAGTTGACTTTATGGACAGAAAGAAGAACCTCCCTAAAGAATAAAATAGAGAAGTTAGTAATCTTTTACCTTTTTTTATTGTAGAAACTGGTATTTGGTGTACTGTGATCATAGTCCAGGACCAGGGTTTCCAGGCACTGTGATGGCCACAAATATTGACAGTAATAACAATATCATATTGTACAGAAAATAGCTTTTCATGTCTAGAGTCCCTTCAGGTTACCATTTGTTTCCTTATTCCTTCCTTAAACTTTGGTGCTCTGCCAGATTCAGAATCAGCACTACTAGAAAGCAACTAGGATTGAGTGCTAAATTATTTCATAGCCAGGTGAAATGGAGCCAACCTCTTCAGCTTCAAACACAATAAAGAGTCAACATCATCAGGGCTGAAAAGCTCCACTTGTGCCATTCATTGTGGCCCCAGATAAATCCTCTAGGCTCTTTGGAGAAAAAAGTAATCGGAAATTTTTGCATTCCTACAATCTTTTCTGGGCTTGCATTCTTTTTGGGAGTTGAGAGAAGTGGCTGGCACTTGAGAAAACCTGATTCCATATTAACTTACTTATGTTTTTAATGCTTTGCCTCCACTTCTGCAGGCAGAGGGCAAGGGCCCCTTGCTGTCTGAGTTGCAGGGTCCAGGAGGGTCAAGTTTATACACAGGAAACAAATCTGTGGGAAATAATTTCCTGCTGGGAAAGAGTTTACCATAAAAGAATACATGATTTTGGTCTGCTTTCCAGTAACAGCAGTCTTTGTTTCTGCAGTACTAGTCCAGAATTCCATACTCTTATCCAAACTCACTGACTTGCCCTGCTCGCCATGATCAGAAGGAGTTTTTTGGCTATTACTGTAATTCTCAACCACTGAAGGCTGTTCTGTACTGCTAAAGAAAAGGGGAATTTGAACACTCAGACTGTGATTGCCCACACTGAAGTATTAACACTCACTTCCCAGCTCTCCATTTTCCCAGTTGCTCCCCAATCTGCTATAGAACAGGGAACTAAGAAAAGAAAACAAATCTGTATCAGTGGGCTCCAAGGTGTGGATCAGTCCCTTTCCTTCTTTATCATTATAAACAGTGTCTGTGTGATCCCAAAGCACACAGGTTGTCATCTTGCCCTGCTCCTCCCCATCACAAGGATGACTCACCGTAGAATCCCAGAATAGTTTGGGTTGGAAGGGTCATTTGAAGGTCATCCAGTCCAGGTTGCTCTTCCACGTGTCCACAGCAGCTCCACAGGTGCTGCAGGATACAGAAGAGTCCCAGAGACTTCTTCCACGTATGAAATAATGGTGGACCCTAGACAAAAGGGAGCTTTTCATGAACAATTCATGATTTTTTTTTCACAATTTTTTTTTTTGAGGTTGGAAGAGTAGAGATCACAGAAAACATTTTATTAGGCCACTGGGTGTGATTGTCTAAGAAAGGGATGATTTTTCTGTGGTCTGTACGTCCTGATGTGATAACCATGATAACTTTGGTATAACTGAAGATTTGTTTAGAGTTTGGCATCAATTTGAGGCCAAATGAAAAGATACAATATTCTATGTGATGTGAAGAAGATCAATAAGTTACTCAAAGAGAAACACTTCATGTTGTTATGACATGTAGACAATATGATACCTATGGGAACTTGTTGCCTTGAAGACAACTGTGATAAGTTTAACGTGATGCCCCAAGACTTCCAGATCAGCCATGGCCAAGCTGAGGCTGCAGGAGAATATTTAAATGTTTGCAGTGTTTCAATGAGCAGGTACTGCTTTGGCAATTCACACATACACAGGCCAATATGCTGGTCTATTATGCTTTTTCTTGTCTTGCTGATCCAACATTTCATAATAAATTGTGCACCTCTGTGGTGTGGTTTGCCATCCCACAGCTCTGCAGTAGAATGTGGTGAAAAGCTTAAAAGCCTTAAAAAAAAAAAAAAATAGCAATGTAGTTTCAGAATTAGCAAAACTAATCACAAATTCATGGTGAATTAATCTAATTGTTTCAGCTTGGTAGCAGAGGAAGGGGAGGAGATGAGGAAATCAAAGGGATTCATGTCACCACTTCTGAAATAAAAGGTTTTGAAGCAGAACACTCGTGTTAGGGAGTTTATCTGGATTTAATTAAAATAATTTATGAGCATGCATGGAAAATATGAAAAACAGTAATGTCTTTCTGTGCCACTCCTGCCCTTCTCTGTGGCATTTGAACTAAAATCAGTTCTTTGAATAATCCTAAACCGAACTGAGTGCTGCCCTATGGAATCAGCAAAAGGTCTCATGCAGACTTTTAGAGCGAAATCAGCCCCAGGCTCCCAGCCCAGCCTGGGCAGTGACTCAGGACACGGCAGTGGGCAAGTTTCTTCTCAGCACCACACCCTTGGGGGCTCTCAGAAAGGAAGGATTCCTGCTTGGCTCCTGCTGCCAGGCAAAAGCCCCATCCCTGAATCACACAGCACAACTGATGGGAATGAAATTGCAGTATCAGTGTGTCGGTGTCTTCTTTCATGTAACACACAGTATTAGAACTATGGAGTAGTTTTGTCCCATTTTAATGTTTCTGCCAAGCATCTGCTGTGAAAATCAACATAACAACGGGTTTCCAGTGGTCAGTTCAATGAAAGCTTCAATCATGCCTTGCCCAAGGCTGCGAAACTTTAGTTTTGTGCCCAGTCCAATTCTTTGTGGGAGCTGGACCTGCTTAGCTGCTGAGATCTCAGCTGAGCTCTGCTTGAATTGTTCCTGCCTGTTTTGGGCTGTGTTTTACGTATATATACATATATGCCTGTGTGTGTTAAAATATATATAGAGAGCGACATCTTTTTTTCTCTGAGAAAAGATCCTTGTTAGGGATTTTCCTTTGTATCAGTTGCTATCCTATCGTGTCTAATAATAATGTATAATATATAATATATATAATAATATATATAATATTGAAGAAAATCAACCTGAATTTCTGATTATTCTGATTTCTAGTTTGTATAACATTACTGAATATTTATTTAATATGAGTATTTTGTGTGTTTGTTTAGTACAAGGGGAATGATTCCCTGTAGACCGAGATACCCTTTTCTTCCATTTATGATTGCTAAAAAAATGGGTTGTTCAGCCCTATTCTCTATTTGTCTACTTGAAAAATAGATTAGAGATATGCATGCAGAGAAATAAGACAATCCTTCAGCAAATCTTTGTTAAGGTCACTGTTAGAATAGAAAAAAGGGAAAACCAGGCTGCTATATGTGAGCCTACTGGTATGGAGCCAATAATTATATATGAAGTAGGACACTGTGCATTGTGAGCAAGCTTTTCTGAAACTGTTTTTATCTTGACATCACCATCTATCACTCCTCAGACACATAAAAGTTAATTAGTCTTTGGCAAAAAATTAAACAATAGATGGCAGGAGAAAGCAGAGAGAATGGAGCAAGTGAACATCCATCCTCTAACTGAGTAATGGTCCATCCACGAAACTCTTCAACTGTCCTTGCAGTTAAGAAATGGTCCTTCTGGCCTTGTCTAATGACAAATGTTTTCTCTGCTGGAATTAAGGATGTAGAAAGAAGTTCAACAACAAGCTATTTACTCAGCACTGCAGTGTGGGTAATTATCTGAGTTTCATGCAGTGCCCTGTTAAAGAGCTTCAGATCGAGTGTCACACACAATCTGGGGCTCCTCTAACACAAGAAGACTGCAGAGTCACACTTTCAATGAAGAGAATTAGATGTATGACCCAGTTTGTGAGCTTTTGGCTTCTTCTGTGGTCTTGATAACCTTCTCACTCAAATATGCATATACCAACTACATATTCTGTATTGCCCAGATATGGCAATGAAACATTCTGGATTCTGTTCCTGGTTTAACTTTTTATACATTGTTTGATCTTTCATAAATCATTCATTGCCTGTAACCCATTTGTCTGTCTGTAAAATGGGAAATATGATGCTACAAGCTCCACAAAAGCTGCTCTGAAAGAGCACAAATTACTTTTATTTGGTGCTACCGAATTCATGAAATACTCAAATACACTTGAGTCATCTTCTAGCACTCTTTCTAGCAGTAATTTATGACCATATGGGCACAGTTTCTAGGGGAGAAGGCAGGAGTCTTTCATGTCAGATGGCTACTTTCTTATCACAGCACACTGAGTGACCCACATGGGTTCCATTGCATTTTCCTGACATCCCTCTTTGGTAGGGGCAGACTGTACTTGGGAAACTTCAGAGTTAAGAAACAGAAGATCCGTAACAATACTCCTTTGAATTAATTCTCTCTGAAGGATAATGAGTTAACATGGGTAGTTTCTTTTCTCTCTGTGTTTAACTGTGGCAAAGAGAAGCATGTGAAATAAAACATACAGAGGATAACTGAGGATGATTTTAGCCATAAGCATGACAGTGATCAGGGGAAAGAAGAGCTACTTTAGGCAGGAATATTGTTTCATTTATTCTAATAAACTTATTGTTTATCATTAGGATAACATTGCTTTTCCTCTTGTCATATGGCACACAACACCTAATTTGTACAGGAAAAAAATTTAGTGTTATTCCATGCTTTGTCAGTGGACTTCTCCTGATTCGGTATTCAATTTTTTTTTTTTTTTTTACCCAAGGGATACCTTTCCATCACTATTTATTGGATTTCCCTCATAGAACCAACAGTGAAACAGAAATAACTGTGACAAAAGACATTTAGAACACTAAATGTCCAAAGGACTCTAAATGTCCAAATTTAGAGCACTGAATGTCCAAAATTAACTCTCCCTGCTTCCTTCTCCTCTTCAGTTCCAACCATGTCATCTCCAATTGTCCCTACATTTCCAATTAGGGAAAACTTTGCTTTCACTCCCATTTGAAATTTTACTACCAACTACTTCACCTCGTATCTTGTCTCATGCTAAAGAAAATTACAGGGGTTCATAAGTAACACTACTCAAAACCCCATGAAATACTAAGGGGGTAACTGTGGTATTTCTGTCTCTTAAATTATGCCTTCTTTTTCTGCTTGCAGATCATGGTTGAAATGCAAAACATTTTGCCTGTTTTTCAAGGGATAAACAGCCACAAATGTGATAGCATAACTGAGAACAAACAGGACTCATTCTCGCCTTGTTATCTCGGCATGAGTTTCAATATTGGAGCGGATTTATGATGTGCTGTGATTTCTCATTCACAAGGCTGTTTCAGGAGTAGCCCATAAGGCCAGAGCTATGATTTTCACTTGCATGGAGGGTTGTGTTTAGGATTCAAATGGCAGCAAATGGAAAATCTTAATTCAACACATGCATTTTGCTAGGTCTATCAAAAATTAAAAGAAAAAAATAAATGAAGAAGTGAAATAAGGGTAATCCTTTAATGTGTGTAATCCGTGGTGGGTGCAGATCAGCAAATGTTGGTCTTGCTGAGATGTCTGTGCTTATGCAGAGCAAGGTGATAGTAAAGATGGCTCATTCAAACTCCTTTGAGAACAACCAATCAGCAACATATCATTTAAAGGGCTCTGTCTTCCCAACCAAAGTGGAAGAGATCCAATTAAGAGTGGGGGGACATTCTGCTGAGATTTCTTTAATAAGTTTATAGTAGAAGGAGGCAACATATGGAGTTAGAGTGTAATGCCAGAGAACAAAAATAGCAGAAAAAAAAGAAAACATCTGATTTCTGGAAGATCTGGGAAAATATACCAAAACACAGCCTTCGGGAACTCATTTTGTGGGTTAGAAAACGAGGGTAGGCTCAGGATGGAAGCCTGCCTCAGGATGGAAGGAAGGATTAACTGATCAGCCAGGGTTCAGTTCTTATCTTTTTCCTGGTGACAAGTCTTCATGTCAGTGGTGATCAGCTGTAGAGGTGTCACTCAAGGAAACAAATTCTCCATTGCCACACGGTGCTTCAATGACTGCCCCAAATTGTGTTGTGCTCCTGGGCAAACACAAAAGAGATCTGAACCATCTCCTTGCCCCCAGACTGTACGACCCCTAATCAAGGCAGGACGTAAAGTGGGGAGGGTATGATCACTGTTTATTGGTATTAAACATTTGAATTATCTGGGTTATCTGTCGTATTACCCAGACTGAGCCCAGCACTGGCTAGAGAAGGACAAGCCATATAACCTCTGCCTCATTTTTCCTCTCTGTAAGGTAGGGAAGAAATTATTTTCTTAAGTATCCTTTTCTCAGAATATTAACTTTTAAATGTGTTGTTAAGAAAACATAACAAAATAAACAGCCTACCAATAACCTCAGACTACACAGATTTATTATCTGTCTAAAGAATTTGATGGGTGAAGCTGCAAAGAGACCTCGAACAAATAATACTGTTATTAATGGGGCTTCTCAAAGTATATTTTCTTGGCAATATAGATATGCCAATAAAGGTTAATTAAATAGCAGGCAATCATGATCAAATTAAATGAGGTGTATACTAATCTCATGCACTTGCATGAGAACCTAAAAAGCATATGACTTGAGGATGACAACTGAAAGCAGGGTATTTTTAACTAGATTCAATAGAACTTTCTTACACTCAATTAATTTGTGCATAATATGGAGATGAAACATTTGCTTTTCTTCCCATCATCTCTATAGGAGGAATGAGGCATAATAGCAATATATCTGACATGGAAATATGTCTGTGAAAATTTGAGAGTATTTCAAGAAAGAGAAATGCACCTATTAAAGAAACAGTTGAGTGTTAGTATCGTTGCTCATTTTCTTTCCAGTTTTTCCTCTGTAGGACATACTACATATGCACATGTGTACATATGTGTGTGTGTGTGTGAACAGTGTACATGTGCATGTACAGACAGACACACTTTTAGTCCTGCTCAGGAAAGGGAGAAAGGAAACCTGACTGTGGTCTGCAGGTTTGAGTCAGCAGAGGGGCAGGCACCGATCTCTTCTCTGTGTGACCAGTGATGGGACCTGAGGGAACGGCCTGAAGTTGTGGCAGGGGGTTTAGGTTGGATATTAAGGACAGATCTTCACCCAGAAGGTGTCTGGGTGCTGGAACAGGCTCCCCAGGGAAGTGATGATGGCCCCAAGCCTGACAAAGGTCAAGAAGCATTTGGACAGTGCTCTCAGGCACAGGGTGGGAGTCTTCGGGATGGTCCTGTGCAGGGTCAGGAGTTGTACTGGATGATCTTTGTGGGTCCCTTCCAAGTCAGGTATTCTATGATTCTATATATTACATTTTTGGATACTCCATGAGATAGGTGAGCATGACTTGTAGCAGCAGCAGCTACAGGATGATACCCTTCTCCCTCTGCCACCAGTGATAACCACTAATTTCATGATGTTCAGAGACATTTGGGTGAAACTATACATTTCTGGGGATGAAGGACTCTAGCATTTTTATTGAACAACTTCTGGTGACACTTTTGTCCCCTGCAGTTACCTGTTTCAGGAAAGAATGGCTCAGGTGCTAAGGAGAGCAAAGGCAGGTGCAGAATAAAGACCTGGACTGACAGGTTGGTACCTATTGAAGTGTGAAATGCTGGTCCCAGTCACTCATTAAAACAAACAAACCAAAACCCCAAAAGAAAATCTTTCTTTCCTCATCCTTGATACAGAGTCTAAGAATAGTTCTAGAGAAGGGGAAAATATATTTTTTCTAACCAGATGATTTTGCTCTTTGAAGATTGAGCACTCCATGCTTGTTAAGGATGTGAAATTATAACTTTTAACATCTGAAGTTCAAAACATTATCATTTTAATGATGAGCACCCAAACCCAGGGCTTTTCCTCATAATCCAACTGTCTTGATAATCAATGAGCAGCAGGTTTCAGACAGATTCAGACCCTCCATCTCCACCTGTTGGTAGGGAAGAACCGTATCTTAATGGTACAAAGGAGTGGAAGGTGTCCCTCACAGCAAGGGAGTTGGAACAAGGTGATCTTTAAGATCTCTTTCAACCCAAAGCCCTCTATGATTTCATGATTCTATGAACATTACTAGAGGGAAATGATTGAGCTGAGAGCACTTAGAGTACATTGTTGTTCCTTTTTTTTTTTTTTTTAATTTACAGCAGTTTTGGGAAGCAAAGTACTGATATCTCAAAATACCTGGGAAACTGCAGGGAAGGAAATGCAAATGAACTGCCATGAAAGCTGTAGTTTGCTCACATTAAGTTAACACATTGTAAAGATGTGGTAGTATTACCATAAACACAGTTTGTTTTAATTTATAGACTTCTTTACAGGCACACTCCTGTGTCCCTAAGGACCATAAAGCAAAGCCTGAAGTGAAAATAGAAAATGAATAAAATATATCTTGTCTTCATTTGTGTCAAAATCACAATAAAATAAGGAAATATTATGAACTTAGATGTTGTTTTCCTTTTATTTATACAGTTTACTGCTTCAGTCTGTTTTAATTATCATCATAGTGGTTACTAAAGTGTTGTAGCACAGAGAAGGCTGCATCCCACCTTGACAGCCAGATGAGTGTCTAGTTCTAAATGAAGGACACTTACTTTAAAACTAGTTGTATAAATCATTTCCCAAGTCTATTTTTGGGGCCTTGCTCCGCCATTATTTTTTTCCATGTGCATTTCCCTTTAATTTCATGGGTCTTAATGGATAATTCTTTGCAGCTGGATGAAAGGAACTGAAAATTTCATGTACAGTGCTGTATAAGACCAAACAGTGCTGTTTCTAGATGAATGGTAAATTGAGATGTGTCTTCCCTAGGGCAGGGGAAAATATGTTGAACTAGATACAATTGTTGAAAAACAATAACATCCATTTTTATCAACAAAATTGGTGCAGAATAGGAAAACAGAGAGGGAATACCAGAAAGCACCCCCAGCAAAGCTGATATTTTTGTTTTTTCACTGCAACACATCTAAGCCTTTCACTATTTTTTTTAATCAAAGAAACAAACAAACTCAAGTCTTTTCATATTGGAATTGCTCTTTCTAAAACTCTCTGAAGGACCATACAAATCTAGTTAGGATTTGATTGAATGGCCATAGTTGGGTGCATTGTAATCTGCTCTCAGGTTTCCAGTATGCAGTTTATTGTTGTTTGCTGTGTTTCTGTGAAACAAGGTCCAGCAACAAAAATCCACTGCATCTTAATGAATTCTTTCTGAAGAAATAGAAATATTGAGACATACTGCTGCACAAAATGCTATGTGATCAGGGCAGAGCTGCACTGTCTTGATTAAAGTATTAAAATCAAAAAGCTATAAAAAGCCCTTTGGTGTTCTTAATTAACAAACCAACCTTTGTGGTTTGCAGGTGGTGGAAAAACTTGTATCATTTGTTGGCACTGGTTGGAGGGATTCATCAATGGAAATAATAATAACAACAACAATAAGTTTGTATGATATAGTCTATATAATTATGTATTATCTAATAGTATAAAATTACATTTTGTTTTGTTATTGTTATTATCAGAATCATCACCATTATCATTGTATTAATAGTATATATTGTTTACTAATTTTGATCTTTCATAGTATAAACCTATTCAGGTCACTAAAGCTGGGTTTTCTTGTTTGTTTTTGTTCATCTGGTTGTCTTTAAATTACCATAGGTAAAGTAAATACCTTCTCCTGGCCCTCAACCAAACTCTATTTAATAACCAAACTATATTTAATATTCCATTATTAATTTTCAAAAAATGAAGCCTAGTATTAGTGTGCTGTACTGGTTTGGAGAATATAATGGGGTTTTTTAATGGTTTAACTGATGTACTGCAGATCTGGGAACAAAAAAATCCCCCTTTTCCAAGTGTCAGACCCAGCAGCAGACAACACAGAAGTCCTAATTCCTTGTGTTTGAAGATTAACAATCATAAAGGAGAAATTTCCCATTTGAGTATGCATCAAAAAGTTTGCTTAACAGAGTGTTTTCCTTCCCTTGGTCTATGCTTGGGTTCAGTGAATAACAGAATATTTCCATCTGCACTGCTGATTTGGAGAAATTCAATTCTACAACAAACGACTACTTTAAGAGCATTTTTCACAGCAAGGAATAAACTGTTCCACAACGAAATAATTTTTCTTTAAACCTGACTGATTTAGCATAGTCAAAAAGATATTAGAACTTCTAAACTTTGCCCAGCAGTCTGTTGGATCTATAAATTCACAGTTTTCTCATAAGAAATGTGTTACAAGTGTTCAGTGACCTAAAATGACCTGTAGGATTTGCAGAAATGTATTGCAAAATGCAAAGTGATTCACTTTGGAACTGTTTCGGTTGTTGTAATAGAGAGCATCAGAAGCATCTGGTTGTACATTGTGGATGTAATGTTGGAATTTAATGATCTCTCTTTAACCAAAGTATTACTCAGCAGTTAGGAAAGGCCTAGTGAACCACCTCAAATCTCAGCTGGGCTTTAAGATCTATATTCACAATCACGAATTTGCTGTGGTTTTGTTCATGCTTCAGTCATAGTGCAAGAAATGAGGGCATAAAGGTGGAGAGAAGAGTAATAAATAAGTTATGGGTTCCCTCTTTTAGAGCACTTTACCACAGAAATCAGCAGGTCTAAACACTGAAATATAGGGTTTTCTTTTTTATAGGAGAATTTTTTTCTTTTCTTCGTAAAAAATAGTGAAAATTATATGACTATAGAACAGAGCCATAATGTTATTTTTTCTGGTACTGTTCAAATTCCCTACATATGAGATAGCTGACATTTGAAACAAGCAGTATCTAGAAAACCCCTCCTTCCTCTAAAAATTTAATAACA
>JAYRBT010000139.1:69787904-69829714 GCA_036023395.1 Myiotriccus ornatus | reverse complement strand
ATGGCATCAGCTCCCTCTAGGCAATCAGCTACACTGCTCAGCTTGCTGTCATCCACAACCTGGCTGAGGATGCACTCAGTCCCACTGCCCATGGCATTAATAATGATGCTGAACACTAGTGGTCTCGGTCCCTCACCCCTGAGGGACACCACTTGCCACTGCTCTTCTTCAGCCATTGACTGCAACTCTTTGGATGTGGCCATCTACCCAACTCCCTGTCCATCAAACAGTCCATCAATCAAACCCATATCTTTCCAATTTGGCTACAAGGATGTTGTGTGGAACCATGTCAAAGGCCTTGAAAGACACTCAGATTTCATATAGGCAGCCTGAGACATTTAGAGAGCTGGAAGTCTCAGGCAATCAGCTGGTTTTGGATATGTACCTGAATTAAGAGTAGCTGTAGGTGCTTTTGGTCCACAAATCTGAAACAGCTTTCCTAGCATTAATGATATCATAGTTGCACAGAGCTGAAGGGGATATATTTTCTTATCTTTATTTTACAAATATTGAAAACAAATGGACAGGGCGTGATTTTGCATTAAGCCCAGTTATCCTCAACTGATTTCAAGAGGGAAGACTGCAAAATTGAACTTGAAGAGTCAAAGTTACAAAAGACCTCTAGGCTGGATTTTTGTGTGTGTGTGTGTGTTTATAGCCTCCCATTTGTGAAGCACTTTTGAGTGTCAGTCCCCAGTTGTTGGTAATAAAACACTTTTAGAATGTCTCATTTAAAGGATTTGCCTACAGGAACGTGGCCAGCTTGTGATAGAGGGGGAACTGAAGCTGGTTCTCTCAGGTGTTTCTTGTGCTCTCTGCCACAATAGCATCCTTTTTATGGTTTCTTTTTTATCCTCACCAAGTCAGACCTTCTGTGTGACCCTAGAAAAACGCCCACGGAGAGGTGATCAAAGAGCAGTGAGAATAACAGCGTGTGGGGTTTTTTAATTCCACGCCCGAGTGCTGATTTCAGAACAACATGAAAACGTGTTTCGACAGAACCCACTTGATGGGAGAAATGAATAGCATAAAATGGATAGAGAAGGTGCCTATTCATCAAGAGGTTGATGAGGAGAATTTTTTTTTTTTTTTCCATGGGGAAACTTTAATCTCTAAAATTGGAAAATAAGTAGAGGGAGCTGTTATCGCTGGAGATTGTATATCTGTTTTTAATTGACTGAATGTTCTCAGTGATTTTGCAGATAGGAATTTTACTAGCCCCAAGAGACTCTGGGAGCTAAAATATTTATATAATACTTAAATTTAGTACTTAATTGCATGTATTTAATGCTGTCTAAATGAAGATTTCAGACTGTCTGTGCTTTAAGCCTCACTATTCTCCAGTATTAAGGGGCCCTTAAATCAAATACCTTTGGACTTCTAAATCTTCCTCAGATCATGTGCATTAATTTGTAAACTGATACAATAATTCTGTAGCGTGCATGGAGTTTTTACCTTCTTCATGTCTTCTCCCTGTTCAGTTTGCATTGCCCAGGATGATGGATTAGTTTTAAGCATCATATGTGTTGTGATGATGTCTTATGATGCTGCTGAGAAGCCTGGCTGGGGTAAGGTCTCCCCAGGCTGGGTTTGCCTGCCATGTTCCAAATGTTTCTGACAAGGTGCTTGGCTCACTCACTTAGAGATCTCTCTGAGTGTGTGCCTTAACTGGTGTTTAATGCATCCTGATAAAAAATCAAAGCACGGGAACATGAAGCTTGCAGTAATTAGTTTAGTTTACTCCCACTGACATCAAGTGCCTGACATCTTTGCACACTGCTGTGCATCCTGTAAGACTGAGCATCCTCATAAGTAGCAACGCAATGGATTCACTCCCTCACAGGGCAGGAATTTCTCACACTGAAAAAATAAATCCCACCTTATTTTTGCATAGTTTCAGCAAATATGTTTTGCCAAATTTTAGCTTACCTAGAAATTAGGTTGCCCTTTTTTATTATTTTATTAAGGAAGTTATTTGGTTTATTTCCATTTAAATGATCCTCATTATCCTTGGTTTGTTTTTCATTACATATTTCCCTTTTATTTCATACAGCCAGACAGCCAGACACTGAAGTAAATTTACTGTCAAAATGATTTGCACCTTAAGTAACACTCCTCACTGTTGACTGAAAATGGAAATTGATAATACAAAATAGCAAGGGGAGAATAAAGGGTATGAATGTAAGGGGAAGGGGTAAAAGTTTGCCATGCTGTCCACTAACATTACTCAACAGTAGAAAAAGGAAAAATATTTTTGTTTTCCACGGAAATTAGTGATTAAAAAAAATTCATTTCTGCATTGAGATGAAAACAAGAGTTTTAATGATTTAACATGCAGAAATAATGATTAAAAACAAATGTACCAGATGAACTTTATCGTGGATATTTGTCCTGAAATAGACAGGTCTGATATAGAATAAGTTTTGAAATGCCATTTTCATAGCCCACAATGTTAGTATACAAAATACCAAATTAATGATTAGTTGGGTTTCTTTTTCTCCTTTTCCCTCTATATACTTGTGTTAATGCATATTGACATATTTATATCCATGCATATATGCATGAAATAAATGCACTAGCATGTATAAAATATGTTTTTATGCATGAAAATATTTATCTCAGCAATTAAAATTTTCACAACAGCAACAAAAAAATCTCAGCCTTAAAAACTTTTCTCAGATAAAGTTCCATGGAAACTGCCATTTTCTTGTGGAACATTCTCTTCTTAAAAGAATTGGAAAGACTTGTAAATGAGCTTTTTTACCAAACCTCTCTGAAAGACATGACCTGACTTCAGAAAAATGAAAAGAATACACAAGAATATATAAACAGGAAGCATAAGTACATGAGAATTAAAGCAGAAATTTGCCTTCTCTCCGTAGACCTGTTGATGAGCAATAAAGAAAAAAAAATCTAGTTGGAAACCAGATATATTTCATTCACAGTGATCTGATGACATGGAACTGAAAAGCACATGCCTTTCCTGGAAGAAAAACATCATAATATTTATGTTAAAAGCCTTATAATATTTATAGCTGCCTGATGGGGTGCCTTAAGATGACAACTTAGTGTGAGGCTGATCAGGACCAAAATGCAAGGGGTGTGACATGCCTGCCACTGGAAACACACATGATAGGGACAGCTGGCAGACAGGAATATATTCAAGTGTCTCACTCATATTTTTGTCATTTAGGGCATCTGTACAGTCTGTGATGATAATGTACTGATCAAAGTTTGAATACCTCAAAACCAGTCAAGTTGAACATAGATCTCAACTGTTCACTGAAGATTTGGACGTTTCTGGTCTGGGCAGATAGGGTTTTTTTGGTTGGTTGGTTGGTTGGGTTTTTTTGGCCATCCCATGTGCTGTTGAAAACTGTCTTTCTTAATTTATCTGTTCTATGTCCCATTTTCCTGTCCCCAAGACTGCCTTATGCATGAGTCAGCCCAGAAGCAGACAAGATTTACAGCACTTTTCATTTTGGAAGGCATGGGGAGAAGTTAAGAGTTATTTATTCAAATATACAAAATGCATCATATCCTCCTTGGGTATTAATGGCAATTTATCTAGTGAGACGTGATCATCTCATCTTTTTTCACAAGGCAACTCAGTGTGGACTCTGACATGTGAAACTTTCATAGCTGTGTGTTGGTTTATCAATAACTGACGAGGTAAATATTTGGAAGATCCCGGGAATTTGTTTTAACAAGCCACTTTGTCCCCTAGTCTTATTCTTATGTTTGGCTACAATGCAATATGACAGTCCTGTCCAATTTCTTCTTCTGAGCAATAAGAAACTTTTGATTCTGGTTTTATTCCAGCAGCACAGAACTTACACTTTAAGACTTAAATTTCTGAGATCTAAATTCCTGGGGCATGATTGCAACCAGTAAAAGTACTTGCTCTGTTAGCAAAAGGGTTTCTTTCCTTCTTGTAGGCATACCCAGAATAACTCTGACAGGGGTTTGTTCTCTTGATATTTTGAGATTAAAAGTTCATGGTTACCAGTACCTGCTCTGTATGCAGAGAAGCCAGATGGAGCCATGACTCATTCTAAATATTTCTTTTGAGGTTAGCATAAGTGAATTGCTTTTCAGGTGGAATCCATCAGGTCCCTGGAATGTGTTCTTGTCTACAAATTCTTCCTGCTGCATTATATTGCTCTTCTTCAAAATGTTAAATGCCTTGATTTGCATTTGCATGAGCTGATTGAACCCTTGTTCTTGTTTCCATGCATAAGGGTTGCATTTTATCCTCATTGCATTGTAATTTTTAGTCCATGTTTCACTCAGAGCCATTGTTATATGGGCTTAATTTTCAAATAATTTTACATGTACTTTCCATAACATCTTTTTCTATTGTCATTGTGAATTGTGACGAAAATGTTGGCTTTATTCTCTTTCCTTCTCCTTTAGTACTTTGCTCACATTCTGAAATCTCCAGTTGCATCTTCTCTTAGAGACTGAATGAAATGCTATCTTCATTTAGAAAATTATTCCATCCAGTACCTATGTCAAATTGTATTTTTCAGGAAAAAAAAAAAAAAAAAAGGAAAGAAAAGTTAAAGAAACTCACATTTTTATCAAATCGTGTTCTAAGCAAAATTTCACTGGTTCCATTATACTGATCTGTGTTAGAAGTTTCAGAATAAAGGGTCCTCATTATTAGTAAAAAGTCCATTTTCTGGTCTCCATTACGCCAACCCACTTAGAGGTCAGTGAAATTTTTAAAATAGATACATCTTAGGAATAACTCGTATTTTAATGAAGTATTTCCTGTCACTATTTTTTCTGTATAAATTGTAGAATGTACTGTGCTGACTTGTTGAAATAAGGGTGACTAGAAGGTTTGAGGATGATGTGGGAGAAGACATTTTGGTCCTTTTACCCCCATACTAATGGCAGAAGAATGAAGTTTGTTCATGGTTCTGTTTGTTTGTTTGTTTGTTTTGGTGGGCAGCAAATTCACCATTCCAAGCTCAGATAACTAAACTAAAAGATCTCTTGGCAACTTTCCATTGTGACCTGATGTATTTTTACTCTTGGAGAAGTTAAAGGATGACTACCCTTACTGTTCATTCCCCTCAGAAAGTGGGCCAGGTGTGCAAGTGCTTGATGCAAATATAACTGCAGATTTTGATGCCTATTCAGGGCAAACACAGGGGATTTATGATCAGCTCTTTACACCTTCTACCCCACCTGAATGTGCTGTAAACTAGAAATGGCTCTGTCCAAGTCTGTCTCTACAGACACCAAACCCAAACACAGTCAGCAGACCGGTCACATCCTAAGTGATCTGAGCTGTGCCTTGCAGGCACCACTTCTCCAGCATCCACCAGCTACAGAACACCTACTCTAATTCCTAACCAATTCCTTACACTTAGTGGTAAAGGGAATTCAGGACCATGAGAATCAAGTTCATGGTCTAGAGGAAGGTGTCCCTGCCCGTGGCAGGAGGGTTGGAACGAGATGATCTTTAGGGTCCCTTCCAACCCAAACCACTCCACGATTCCATGACCAGCTGACATGATATGAGACAAGCCTGGACTTGGCATCACTTTGCAGAGAAGATCAAGGTGGCTCCTTCTGACTCAGGGAGAGTGTGCAACAACATAATCACATTTAGGAGACGCTGTGCCAGACAGATACATCTCTCTTTTGGATGGGACAATCTTTGTGTCAACATTTGTGATTCATCACCGAACAAATTCTGAATGCAAACGTCAGTGTTGAAACTACCTATGGACTCTGAAACTCTATATCCTACCTGCTACTTCTCTGTACCACCTTACTTTTCCCTTTCATTTAGCCAGACTGCAAAGCGAGAGGGAAGATAAATTATCTTCATTGGCTTATATATCTAAGATAGAGGGCCTTATATAAAAATTATGGTGGATGTACAAGTGATTGATTAGAGTGTGTTGTTTGCATTGTATTTGGAAATGAAAACGTAAGAAGGAGGGAATTTCAATAGCAAAGTGGAAATGGTTGTCATCAGGATTAATGATCATTCATGTCTGCCTTATCTCCCACTAAGTTTTCTTCAGTAGAATTTTAGTAGTGCAGACTTTATTGTGCATTACAGTGATAAGATCCTGCCAATGTTTAGTTGAGCTGGTTAATTTACAGGAGCTAATTTAAAAGGTAGTTATTGTGTTAGGGAATCTGTCCTGTTGGATTGATAACCCAGCTTTTTCCGCAGGAAGAAGATCATCATCTTTTCTCCTCATCTATGCCCTTGCGCTCCAGCTTCTAATTATTCAAGTGTGAAGGGAATTTCCTTCATTTCCCCAAATCCTCACCACATGATTTATGAGGTTGTCTGTAAAGTGAACATATTATTTAGGCTTGTAAATATATTTCTATAGAAGTTTGTAGTATATTAAGTTTGTGCATAGGGATAAATACAAACTCTACATCATTTAATCCCAGCTCGGAGAGAGATTTTTCCTCCGAAAACATTTTTATGTATTTACTCACAAGTTTTATCATCAGATATAATCATTCAGCACACAACTCATGCATGCTTATAACACTTCACAAACACTTTTCTCACCACTGAAATTGATCCACCGATGTTGAATGTGGCAGCTATTTAACAATTCTCATCTGTGCTATGTGAGACTTTAAACAGAAAATGGCCTTACTACTTTCCCAGATTTAATGCATATTCAAACATCTTCTGTCAGCTGTCCTTTGGTTCCCTACATTGCTTTGTGTGTGGCCCTGGCTGCCATTTCTGTCGTCACTCTGAACTGAGTCCTACTATCTCCCTGAAAGGTTTTCTTCTGTGTTGGCCTTCGTACAGTTCTCAGCACTGTGGGACTCAGAGAAATTTCAACTAATCCATTGAAAAATGTGACTGAAAAAAATTAAATTCTCTGCCTGGTTTCTTTAGCCAGCTCTCTTCTGCTCATCAGCCATAGTTAAAGGTGTAAAAAACACTGAGCAGCAAAGGGTTTTGAATGCTCACAAGCCTTTTCTGCTCGCTTTCTGCACACATCCAGACAAGAAAGTTTTACTGGCACAAACATTCACAGCAAATGAAAATCAAATCCTCATATGAGCATCTCCAGAAGGTGAGATTTAAATCTGAAAGGCATCCTGTGGGAAGTCCTTCTGTGTTCATCCATTCAAAGAGCAGGAAGATAGGAAACATGGCACATTTTCTAATTGAAACTGATAAGCAACACATGTTGAATCTCAAGTATCTGCACTCAGTCCCCAGGGAGAAATACTGGAAGATGACAATGGTGAAATAAATTCATACAGCATCCAATCTAATGCTCATTAAAATAAATGAAAAGACAGTTTGAGTTTGGACTAGGCCTATAGATCGCAGTCTAGTGAGGTACTCAAGCATGTGAGAAGTTTTATTGTCTTTAAGGAGACTAAACTTCAATTTAAAGTTATGCACATGTTTAAATGCCAAGTTCCTTTGGGGCCAGAATTCATTAAATTAAGGAAACAGCAACTTGTCCTGCAAGGGGGGGGGAAAAAAGGGCTAAATTTGCTTGATACATTTAAAATGTTTAACAAAACATATCCACCAGTTTAATAGACATATTCAAATAAAGTTTTCCACAGAGTTTCCACTGGCAGAATGCTAAATGGTTCCCCTTTTGGAGGTGGAAGTATATTAGATGTCATCAGATAATTTCTCCAAATCCTCTGAGATTTTGGGGGGAATTTTTTTTTTCAGATGGTTGTTCTGTATTTCTCAAGGATGCTTTTGTGATGAGAATTACAAAACTTGCATTTCACATTTTTCCATTGAAATAGGGAATAAAACACCTCAACAGAAGTCTACCCAAACAAAATATACATAAACTTAATATTTTTTAACTCCATGCTCCACGATGGATTACAAAGGTAAAAATTATTCAGAATACGTCCTCCAAAATTTTTTGCCCTGTCTTGTGTTTTGTCTTTGAAACATTTTTATTAAAATATTAACCAAGTCTGGTCTCCAGAAGTTACTCAGAGATATGTGTTACATCTGCAGACGAGTTTTGCTGTCTTTCTTAAGTTAAATATAGCTTCCTTCTAAGTACAATTCTAGTACTGCTGAGTGTAACTACTGGCACAGCCAACATCAGGAGAAAGTGATGTTGTTTGTACAAACTGTAGAGAGACAGATTATTAAATACCATTTCGGAGGAGTTCTGCGTCTGAGGAATATCAGAGCTGGTTTTGTATGGCATACACTGATGAACTTTTGTTTTAAATTGCCTAAACATGAAAAAACCTGCATAAACAAAACCAAAGGAAAATGCATCTTTGCAAGTAATAACATCAGGAATGGGTAGAGGCAATGGACCGTATTAATATCGTAATTTCAGTTTGAAGTTCTAGTCTGATTGAAAATCATTGCTCACTTTAGTACTTTAATGTCTCTGTACATGAAATGTGTCAATTTCCAGGATGCTCAGCAAAGAAATCAGATTTATTCTCAGAAGTATAGAATGTACGTTATTGGAATGTTTCACTTTGCTTTGTTATCAACTTTGCCATAGAATAAAAGAAATTCAATTTCAGATTGTATCCACAACAGAAATTATTGATACTTTATCTGCTGCTGTTTGGCAATTAAAGATCTTTCCATATTTCAAATCTGAAATCTTAAATTTGATACATTGCCTCTCAGACATTTAATAAAACAGAAATCCTTAACAAACTTTAGGCTGAAAAACTACATCATGAATCTCATCTCATTAACTTTTTTCCATGCTTCATTTGTAACCGATCACTTTGTGGATGTGCACATCCAAACACTGTAAATCAAATTTCATACCTGCAGAAAGCACTGAAGGAAATGTCTTTATGCTGGCATAAAAATCCAGCGATGAACTGGGCTCTGGTCCCGCTTACTTTGTCCTCTTGGGAAATAAGAAAGGAAGACAAAGACAAGTAAAACATCAAGAAGAAGATCAAATGTGAGACAACATAAATGGCCTGAAATTGATTCCTTTTACTTTGGTGACATTTCATTAACTTCGGGGAAGTTTTGGAGGATTTTTATGGAGAGGCAAGTGAGAAGAGAATAGGGAGAAAGGAAAGAAAGACTTTTCTTGCAGACCCCAACAGCCTGGTTGCTCAGCTGTGATTTTATATCAGGAAGAGCAATGCATTCCTTTCGGCTCTCCAAAACAGCCGTCTCTTATCTCTTTATTCACATGTGACTTTGCAGGTCATTTGTATCAAGACTTTCTGGGAGAGATCCCAGCCATGCAGCAGCCCAGAAAAAGCCTCGTGCACAAAAATGCTTATCACATCTCTGGTATTTTGAAATTAAAGTTCTCTCCAGCTTCTTTACCAGTCAAATAACAGGCTGTGACTACTTGATTATTCAGAAACATTCCAGGAAGATAGGTCATATAAGGATGTGTTTTCTATCTACTTGTGACTATTTTTTTGATTACTTCAACCAGAACAAACCGCACATACCTACAGCCACAGGGAAGTGGAGCTCCCTAATTAGGATTAAGACATGAATAGTGGCCTGTATTTGGAATATCCCCAGTTCAGTGGATATATATTCAGTGGATAAATATTCAGTGTGGGAAAATGAACATTAAAACACTTTCTGACTTAAAAATCAGACTGAGAGCAGAATTAGGTCAAAAGTTCCTGTTATTTATATCACTCTACTGTTTGGTTGTAGTGGTTTATCCCCCCCACACATGCCACACTGTGATCTGAGAAACACTCGCTAGTCCTCGGCCTCGAGTATTTCGCAGAAGTTGAGGGAAATTTTTCCCAGGTAACTTGTACAGACTCTTTCTGTCTGTGTGCATATGCTGTATCAAATGTCCTGGGGACACTGCATCCTGAAATTCTTAAATAGTTTAGGCTTATAAGCAAGTTACTGTTATAGTATAGTAAATCATATATGGATCCAAGTCAAATTGCTAAGTTAAGTTAAATTGGTAAGTGTTAAGTTGCAAGTTAAATGCTGCTGAGTCATAAGTTAAGTCTAAGTGTTGCCAGGCCTTTGGACTGTATCCCTTTTTGTCCTTGTCCTTCTGTCCTTTTTTCTCAACTACCCCCCCCCAGCCTTCACACAGGTGGTCTTGTGTTTATTTTGGTTCAGATTGATATTGAATTTAGATTTTTGTGTGGTTTTTTTCTCATTATGTTTCAAAACTGTCTAGTAAGTAGTAGAGGGAACTTCGCAAGAAACTGCTGTGTTGTTGCCTTTGTATTCATCTTCCTTTCACTGATACCTTTGCTGGGGATTTTTGAGGGACCTTAAAACGCTCATTTCATGACATTAATACTTCTCCTGATTTAGGCAAAACATACACATTTTGTGGAGGGACTCAGCTTTCAGATTCTGATATATCTAAATGTAGATGTCTGTACATGAGAGTCTGGAGTCAGTGGCTGGAAACCAGCCAGATGGAGCTGTGTCAAACAGAGCAGGAGATCTGTGGCATCTCCTCAAGAGAGTGGGACACATGACCAAAGAAAAACAGCCATCCTCTGGACTTATAGTTGCATTTTGGGTTTCACAAATAACACCAGATGGTTTTGGCAAATTCACAGGCTCCATGGTAGCCATAAAGAAGTGAAAAAACTAACAGGATAAAGAACTGGTGAGTAGACACCTCCACCAAATAGTTCCTAAGGCTCTTTTCAGGTTCAGTTTGAGTCCTGGATCCTACTTTTACTTAACAAATCAGCACCATGGCAGTCAAGAGAGCCACCTTTGCTGTAGCAAATGTAGAATTGATCTGCACCTGTAAAACAGCTGATAACAAAACGTGAAATGTCCCAGAGAAGCTGTGGACACCTCACCCTGGGAAGTGTTCAAGGCCAGGCTGGACAAGGCTTGGAGCAACCTGGTCTAGTAGAAGGTGTTTCTGCCTGTGGTAGTGAATTGGAACTTTATTATAAACTTCAGATGGTCTTTAAGGTCTCTTCCAGCCCAAACCATACTATGATTCTGTGATTCTATCACTGGGTCTAGAAAAAAAAAAAAAATATCCTGTAACTCAGGCTTTGTACTCTGTACTGAATTCAAGAACTTGTCTGATTGCAACACTTCCATACAGCTGGTGCTCTTGTTGTTCAGAATATGTCAATTTTATTTTCTTAAAAAAAAAAAATAAAAAAACTTGATGATGGTCAGTCAGCACCAGTATGAAAGTGAGTTTTATAGCCAGATAAAATCCATGAAAATCTGTATTTCTTATAGAGACACTGAGGCAGCTGCTGGTGCAAACAGCAGTACCCCAAGATGTGCTTATGTTATTTTGTGAGTGATGCATTCTGCGAAGGGTGGCTGAGCACGAAGCTGCCAGATGCTCTCTGTGACTTGCATATTTGTAAGGTCGTTTGTGCACCCTGATGGCTGAGGTGTAAATGATAATATTATGGAACAAAGGAAAAAAAATCTCTACGAGGCCCAAGTTTTGCCTCGTGACTGCGACGATATAGCATTTGATCAACTTTTAATGTGACTAAATTTAGTTCAGAAGAAACATAACTGTGCCCTGATTCCAACCTGTTGTCAGCTGCTGATGATGAAGTTTTCTCTCTCATACTTTTAAACATTGAAATGGTGAAGCAAATATGCTTATGTGTGTTTACTGATCTCATATGTCACTTCTTCCTGTAGAGCTCATTATGAGCTTGGTTTGTCAGACGAGTGCCATGTTGAAAGGACCGAATTCTTCTTAGTCTTTGCAAAAATGTAAATGTGAAGTTATCCATCACTGTGGTGTTATCTAGAGACCTCGACAAATGTTTCATTCCTTCTGCTGTTCTCCTGTCAGACTGAAGGGGAAGGTCTTCTTGGTTTAAATTCACAGTCAAAATGACTGAGGTGAAATGAAACACTGAGATGGAGATGTTCAGAGCAAATATTCCTATTCAAGGAATTCTTTAAGTGTAATAATTCAAATGTATGGAATATGTTGATCATTCATCTGGAGACAGAGCTCAATTTACTCCTGGTGGATTTTGGAGATGACCCAAGAATTTGTGTTATATTAAATAAAAGAGGGGTGCACCAATCACACGAAGAACTTAGTTTTACTTGATAATTTTGGATCTCCAGACAGAGCACATATCAGTACAGTTAAATAAAACATTAGAGATCATGTAGGAATGAATGCCAGTCATGCAGAATGTTACTGGAAATTTATAAGGAGGTACAAGGATTTAAGAGTTACAGTAGTCAAGAAAATCAAGCTTTTAGTTCAACAGTGTGACTGTGAGTCCTGATGTACAAAGCAGGGATTAATTCTTTAAAAATGAAGGTTAACAGTAGGTTTCCTGTGGCATCTGTGAGCACAGTATTGGAATAATGTATACTCAGTGAGTGCCCAGTGATTTTAGTAGGATTTTAAAACGATGAAACGTGAGCAGACAGGAGACAAAAATAAAGGGGTTTGAAGATATGAGAAATGCCATAGAGTGAAAAATATTTGTTTTTTCGCAAGGAGATTGAGAGGTGACTTCATTAGAGCACATAAATACTCTCACTGAAGAAAATGCCAAGTGCTAAAGGACCGTTAATCACGTATAATTGTTGAAATTTAGAAACAGATTAATCAAAATTCAAAACAAAGCACAAATCCTTAACATGGAGAATAATTGCAGCAAAATACAAAAATTGTGCCAACTTCTCAGTCTCTTGAAATCCTCAAAATCGTTCAAGTGTACAGAATAAAAAGTGACTGCTGTCAGTCAGAAGATAATTTGTTGACATTAAATGGTCTGTGGCATCTTTTGCTGAAAAATATGGATGACATCAGGATGAACCTCAGAGAAAATTGGTGCTATAACCAAAGTTTGAGGCCAGCTGAAACAAGCACTCAGATCCCAAAGAATACAAAACCAGCTTTGAACTTGATCCTAAAGCCAAATTGCTGCTCTATGAGTGCTGGAAAACATTGATGAATGCTCACACACATTTATGACCCTGCCAGTTCCTTTGCTTTCTTTGTACATATCATTTCTATCAATCTTAATTTGACTCTCATTCAGGAGCAAAGACATGCTCAAGAATCCAGAGTAGCTGGTCCTTTGAGACTTAGATAACATTTATTTAGCTTTATGACATGCATCTATAATAATACCCGGGAGAAGAATACACCTTGCATGTCCAAACACACTAATCTGTTAGTGCATATCAAAATAAAATACTCTCTTGGAGGACTAAGTTCAAAAAGAAAATGAATGAAAAACGTTTTGAATATTAAGCATGAAAATTATATTAAATAGGGCATTGCAAAATAGATCAGGAAACTGAAAGCTGAAGATCTCATGGGATGGCTTGTTTACCATGTTTCCAGCCCAGTTTATGGATCAGATAGTTAAGGGCAGGTTCAACCAGGCTCAAATGTTTTTGCGTGCTTTCATCACTAGACCTTCAAACCTTCTCAGATTCACTGATATCATTAATCATAGTTAGTGATAAGCAAACATGAAAAGCTACAGCCCACTCATTCTGTGAGTGTATTCAGATATGCATTCAGATTAAATTTTGGTTAATTTATCCGTACTTTTATAGTTTATGAGTACTTATTTATGAACTGTAAAACACAGCATGGTGAGGAGATGTTAATGCAGTCTTTCCAAGTCTTTCCAAAGCAAACACACCACTTAGGCAAATATTTGGCTAGAGCTTCACAATATTTTATGCTTGCAATTAGCTTTGGGGTCATTTTCCATAATGGTGCGACTCTCATTTGTCAAAGCTTCCTCTATCATCAAGCCTTTTCTGTTACATTTAAAGAATCTAAAACCAGAATAGCATTTTATTCAGTGATGCCTATGTTAATATCCTAAAATCTTCTGCTTAAACTTGTAATATCACTTAAAAAGCCTTCTAATCTTGGAGACTTTAGCCCATGGAACCGATCATGTTTTTTGATAAACCTATGAAACAGTTAATTAACCTTCTTCTTAAAATGCACAACTTATTCCTTATGTAAATTTGTCTGCCTTTGGACCCCTGAGATAACATTTTGTTTGTTCAGTGATTTCTATTGTCAATATAGACATTTCCCCTTCATCCATATGGTGCACATCCATAAAACGTGATCAGACTGAGATCACTTGGCTTCCCTGTAGGATATTTATGAGTAGATGATAATCTTGCATATGACAGGGAAATTGTAAGGCTTGGGTCTTGTCTTCAGGGAAACTTCTTTGGTTTTCTACATAGTTGCTCCTGTAGTAATACTGTTCACTGTGGTACCCAAGGTAATGATGATTTCTGATGATGCTTAAATTTTGCTTAAAAAATTCCTTGCTTCGTAAGCTTTCCCGTACAGTTGATGGCATTTCTTATCAACCATAAAGAGAAAAAGAGAAAAGAGCTCAACCTTCAGGCTTTAGACATTCTTTTCTCTTGTCAATTTGTTTGAGAGTAAAGTAGTCTGAAGCAGACATTGCTCTAAGTATGGTACCATATTCCAATGCCACCTACATTTCTAATTAACCCTGGCTATATTCTTCTTTTGCAGATTCATCCCACATTACCACCAAAAAGCTCAAAATCTATTAGTGTCGTGCCTCTAGTCAATAAATCTTAGCAAGGCTTTGGGTACAAAAAGCTGAGGCCTTAACTTCTTAACTTTCTTAATTATTTTTTTGGCAAACACATTCCTAGTTCTCAGGTAAACTGCTCAAAGTTAAAGTAACCCTACTTTTTATGTGCTGTAGACATCCACAGGAGTTTGCATAAACATAATTTTGACCTTGTTTATGTTGCACGTGTTTCCATTAGTCAAGAAGTTCAACTGGAGTATATGAAGAGAAATAATAAGGATTTTCGCTTATGGTTTCACTGCATTGCCCTAATTAGAGGAACTCAACAAACAGACAAACAAATAAACCAACCAAAAAAAATTATCAAAGAAGCAAAGATTTCAGATCAGAAGAAAACTTTATGATTAAGTTTGCGGAACCCCCAAGCTAAACCATGTCCAAGTCAGCACAACCCTTGCCTGTAACCCTTGCATTGCTTTTAGATCATTTAAAACATGAATTTTTTTCTAAATAGAAAAGTTTCTCTCTAAGAATTCCACAAACTCTAAGACTAATCGCAATATAGCTGCCAACTGAATAAACACAAAGTAATTAATCATAAACCTTTTTAAAGTACTTCCTCCTTGTTTCCACACTGAGCTAACCTAACCCTGTACAGTGCACTAGATTTTTTTTACTTTAGAAATATCATTTTCCTTTATTGCCTATAATCTTAAAATGTATGCCTTGATTCCCAATTGCTCCTCTTACTGGGCAATGAAGACCAAGAAAAGTTTCTCAGCTCCCACTTGTCCGGCCAGATCCCACCTTGCCATGTGCCAAAGCAGTTAATAATTTATCCAGCACCTATTTACACCCAGAAATACTATTCCTTTAATTCCTAACTGCAAGATACATTTAATTCTAGGATTAAAAATCATATTGGTGAATGATTTTGTGTAAGTGCAGAATAAATTTGCATTGTTAAATTTATTCCTTTCCTACCAAAATAAAAGGAAAGAGTAAAACAGAATAAATAAAAATTAATAGCTTATAATTCCATTAATAGATATTTACAAACTGCAGGATTATGCAATTTCTCACAGGAAGATTACTGTTCTTTTTCTAATTCAAATAAAAGGGAAGAAGACACTTGCTTTAAGCTGTGTAAAAGAAGTATCTTACTAATGCCTAAGCCATGAATTTTGGTTCTGTTTTTTGCCACAGAATTTATTACATATGCTTATTGCATCTTTATGAAATCCCTTTCCTTTCATGTAGCAAAGACTTTGCTAACTACTTAGACTTTGTTATTTGCATATTTGAAAGAAATAGAGAATATCTAAGCAATCATTTATATTTTCTGACAGAAGAGATAAGAAAAATTTAAAGAAAAAATAATTTGATCTCATTTCACACTGGATGTCTCTTCACCTGCTCCCACAGTCAGAAAAATGAAGATAGGAGTAGGAGAACATGTACTACATGGGTTGAATATCAGGGTCAGTGTTCTAGAAAAGCAAGAGCAAATATATTGTTGGGGACAATCCCATTCCCTGGAGGTAGGGGCAACATTTTAGCTTTTGTATATGTTTCTTCAGCTTGTCTCTTTTATGCTTTTGGCAATGGAATTGCAGCCACTCCAGCCAGCAAGTCAGTTTTGATAGCAACACTCAGAGTTTGGCAAATGTAGTGAAATAATTATCCACATTTGCAGACTGTAAAAATATGGGTACCCACATGTGATTACTACCACTACTTCACTACACTCCTGATTTTCATACAGAGAAAGTTTCTTTAGTGCATCATATATATATATATTTCTTTTTATAGTAAAATGTTTAAACTTGAGGTGTTATCCTCAATAGATTCTGCTGAAATGTCCAACACCAGTCTGGTAAATAAAATTAATAGGTACAGGTAAAATTTTAGTTTTCTACCAAAATCCACATTCATCTTCTCACACTGAGAAGATGTTTCCCAAAGTTCCTCCTAAATAAAATCATATATATCATTATTATTATTGGTGTTATTCACTTTGTTCCTACTTCTTTGTACCTTGACAAAGGTTTAGCATTACCCAAGAGACACCAACTTGTGAAGCAGGATGTAATAACCATCACCAATTACAACTTGAAGGTGACTTTATATGAAATTTATTGGTCATTTCTGATCAATGTCTGATAGCTCCAAATCATCAAGAAACAGACGGAATGCAGGCAGAAAACTCGTCCTCCCTTGAACAGATTGAATGCCCAGTGATGGAGAGAAACTTGCCCTTTTCTGGTCTCAGCACCTTTTTCACAGCCAACCTCTTCAGAACTGTCAGTCTGGACCCTCCAACCAGAATTCAGCTCGCTTAGAAGAAATACTTATTACTCATTTTTAATCCCTTATCCTTCATTTCAGCAATGAGCTTTTACACTGCCACACTCTGGTGAGATTACTTCTTTTTTCACTCTGATATCTCCCTTCCCCAGCTATTCACCCACTGCCAGTTTTGTTTCTCCACAGTGCCATGGGTGAGCTGTTTTCATCTACACTGTTAAGAACATTAGTTTGCAAAAGGCTCCTTGCGAGACAGAATTATACAGACAAAAAGAAGTCAGAAGCACTTACAGGAAAAAAAGATTACACTGGATGTCTTCATCCTGACACTTATATGGAGCATGACATTCTTAAAATATTAGTAGAACATTGGACACAAAGAAAATAATAAAATATTTCTGTTCTATTAACAAAAAACAAAAAACCAAAAAAATGTGTAGATGCATAAAGGAAGATTAAAACCCAGAAATGACAGGGTGGGTTAGGAGAAAAGATCTAGTATGGCAGTAATACTATCAGGTGGAGAAAGCAGTATTGTGCTTTATAACAGATGAAAGCTTCTGCCTATCCTGTGAAAGAGATAAAAAAGGAAAGCAATAAATACTGGATAATCCAAACTCATTGTTCAACCCATACATTGCTCATTCCCTGGCAGCAGCCCAAGGATAAACATCAGGGGTATGTATGTAAAGGCTGCTTTCATAAATACTTTAAAAATACTATACTGTGTCAGTGCAGTAAATAATACCATTTATTAAAAGAGACAGAATATGTGAATTAAGGTCACTTGCTAACACAAAGAACAGAGGCATCAATATAAGCCTGCTCAACCCTGGCATCAGCAGATTCTGGTTTTTACCACTCAAAGAAACATTAACTGAAATATGTAAAGAGAAAACAGTTCAAGCCTGTGACCCTCTCACGAGCTTCTTCTTCTGATTCAAGAATAGTTTACAAGGACAACAAAGAAACAAAGTAAAACAAAAAAAATCCTCCCCAAAATCAGCAGTTCCACATTTGGTTCTCCTCTGCTTCTTGTCGTGTATGGGGAATATTAAAAACTTCTTTTTCTCAGTGAAACATAAATTTCTTATAAGTAAATTAAGCATAATGTATTGTTTGCCTTTTGTGGCACTCGAATGCAGCAGCTTTAAAAGGTTTTTTATCCTGGTGTAAATATATACAGCCTTGTACACGGAGAAACCTACTACTGGTAGGGTTAAATTGTCCAATTTTTGATTGAAACTGTGGGATTTCTTCAGTATTGACTGGTAGCTCAGTGCAAAAGTAGAGAAAATGTAAGAAAGAATAAACATTAAAATAAATATTTTATTTGCTTCATGTGAATTTTCTTCCATGCATAACTTCACAGGCTGCAAATGAAAATGTTGCATGCTAAGATTATTCCAGTGTTCAAATGGAAGAGGAGCAAAGGGTCTTCAGAGGAAGAGAATCTCACCAGCTAACCAATCTTTGAGAAAAAAAAAAAAGAAATACATTTTTTTAAAACTGATTCTGCTAGAATTATATCCACATTTCTTAATTTTAATTACTACAGAAGATGTTCACCATCTTTATTAATGTCTCTGCTTCCCAGATCTATCCTACAAGGTAGTTACTCTCTTGGAATCAAAAATTACATCCTCTAAGGTTTGTGTATCAGCATCCCCATCACTAAATGGCAGTTTCTATTTTTGGTCATGGAACAGTAACTCTACAGAAAACTGTATCCCTCACCACAGGTCCTTAATTTAACTACTGATGACTGAAATAGCTTCAATAAAATTAACCCTTCTGATGTTGCTGTATTAATTATAGGGGGTTGGGGGGGAAAAAGTGAACAGTTGTTCTCATTACTAAAACCACAGAATCAGTTAGGTTGGAAAATACCTCTGACATCATCGAGTCCATCCTATGACTGAACACCAGCCCTGGATGTGACACGAGCAAGTGTCGCATCCAGTCTTTCCTTAACACCTCTGGGTATGGTGACTCCACCACCTCCCAGGGCAGTCCATTCCAATGTCTAATCACTCCTTCTGTGAAGAAAGAAATTCCTTCTGATGTCCTACCAAAACCTTCCCTGGCACAGCTAAAAACTATGTCCTATTGTCCCATTGCTGGATGCTGGGTAGAAGTGCCAGACCTCCACCTGGCTACAAACTCCTTTCAGGGAGTTGTAGAGAGCAATAAGGTCCCCCCTGAGCCTTCTCTTCTTCAGGCTAAACAACCTCATAAGCAGAATATACAATAAACAAAATATATATTTGTTTAGGAACAGGACACTGTATCTATGAACAGACCTTTAAGAGTTAGTCCACATCTATTTTTTTCCTTCCTCATCAGAATGATCCCTGCATCAAGCTCATAACAGCTTGTAAGTGTACTGATGTGCTTCTTTTAGAAAATGACTGATTCCAAAATGTCAGGGGATGAAATACCCACTATCCTTCTAAGTGTAATGTTCCAATGGTTAATTACATTCATCCTTAAAAATGTTTCCCTTATTTCTTTTCTGAATATTCTACCTTCAGCTTCCAGCCATAGTGTCTCATCATGCCTTTCTCTGTTAGATCAAAGAGGTCTCTTCCCTCAGAAATCTTTCCATGTTAATACTGATCATCCATAATTCTTTAAGTTGAATTTTGATGTTATCGAAGCTGATTTGAGTTTTTATAATTTTTTTTGTTCTTACACTTAATGAATGCAGGAATGTTAAGTTGAAATGCCTGACATATCTCATATTGCTTTATTTCAGTTTCTGCACCTGTTTGACAACCTAAATGACTATTGATAGTTTAGAGGATTTCTAAATGTCCTTGTCAGTATAGTTGCTTTTCTAAAATATTTTTCCAAAACCTGCAACACCCTGGAAACTTTCTTTTTATTCCCATAGCCAATAATCTGGTCATGGGATAATGTTTAAAATCCCCCTTTTTCTGCCTGAAGTGATATTATACTCTGGGAAAAGGATGCACTTCAGGAAAAATAAAAAAAGGTCAATCCTTAAGACTTGGTATGTAACAGGATATGGAAAATAGTTGAGAGCTAAATCATATTATGAAGTTTAGCTAGTCAGATAATTTTAAGAAACTCCTTTGAGTCAACCTCACACTGACCCACTTTTTCGTTGTCATTTCCTCAGTAAGAATTGATAACACATCCTCGGCCTTGCAGAATTACCATATTGACAGTGGAGATTTAACTCCCTGCATGATTAATGGCCAAGGCAGCGCTCTATCAAACATGCAGCACGCACTGGGATATTTGGTGAGTCTGACAGCCCAAGAGTGATGATCCTTGGGAGGGCTGGAAAGCGGAGAGTGACGAAATTGCTGTCGCCGACGTCTCCTGAGGCACCCGTAAACCGGCACAGCACAACAGACGGGACTCCTGACCTCATCACTTGCACCGGAGCAGATCATTTGTATAAACAAGTCATTCAGGTGCTTTAATGCACTTTGTGGTTGATTAATAAGGCTTCCCTTCACCTCTTGCACGTCAGATGTTAGAAGGGCGCTTGAGAAGGGAGGGAAGCAGAGGACGGCCTTGCGGGTGGAGCAACGCGCTGGAAATTTCGATTCTCTGCAGAGCTTTCCTACAGACCTTTAGCTCTAAACTGGGAAAACGGCAGTTTTGCTAAGGCTTCACCTTAAGAAAGTGTCATGCATGAATACACCTGTAGGTACCACAGAAATACTCCAGAAATGCCGATTTCATGGCAAGCTTTTTGTATGTGACGGTGTGAGACTCGTGCCAAGCGGCACATCGGCCTCATTCTTAAACCAGCTCAGCTGGTATTTTCTCTTCTAACTACAGATGTCTGTTCTCCTAGCAAACCATTAAATAGCTTTCATCATACATATAGGTAATTTTTCTCCTTTCTTTGACTTATTTTGGAATTGGAAAACATGGGAGAAAACAGAGCAGTTTCTTTTACAGCCAGAGCTGATCTGGAACGTTTTGCTATGTGTTCATAGAGAAATGAGGATTCACCATAAAGGCAGTGTTTTATTGAAGCAATGTTTTAAACTAATGTTTTCCAAAATAGCAACATGTTCTATGCCCATCTGTTTAACTTGTAAGGAATGGATTTTCAAAGGTCATTCCAGGTATCCTAGGATTTCAAGTTGTCATCGGTTTCTGCAGTATAAGGCAGGGAAGTGATTCCAAAGCAGGGCTGTGTGATTTTTAGGTTATTCCCATGGTGCTGGGAAGTCTTTAACTCCAGAGGACTCTGCCTAGTCCTGTTATAGAGCCACGGTGTGCCTGGCAGGACGTGCCTATTTCTTTTCCTGAAAATAACAAACCCCCAACTTGATTTTACTTTTCTAAAGAAACTTTCAGGTCTTGTTTGCCTTGGGCTTGTTTTTTTAGTTTTTTTTTTTTTTAGAAATTTTGAGTCTCTGTTTCAATTTAGAGCAAACCTACTCAAATAATTCCTGATTATTTCTACTGAAATATAGCATTAATGAGGTAGATAAGACTCTTTATTCTCTTTACAGTCTGTATTTCTGTCCTTTTCTTTCATCTTAGATTTCAGAAAGTCTGGTTAATTCTCTGGCTTTTGTCTTTTCTATGGTTTCTTGGCACCATTTAAAGTCAAAAGAGGATATTGCTGAACAAAACAATAAAAACTGTTTTTAAACTACAGTTCCAGCCAGAGAGAGAGCGAGAGCTTAGAAAACTGTCAGGAATACCTGTTCTTGTTAATTTAAAAATTAGATCACTTACCTATACAATTCAGGGCATTTAGGGAGGCTCTTTGGGTCCACATTTCTTAAAAGAGCTGTAAGAACAAATAGAATGTATTCTGTAGTCACGTATTAAGCATTATTTTACATATTTTCTTCAGTTTTACTTAATTTCATATTTTGCCTAATTTTTTGTGCATTAGCAATTATATCAAAGCAAGAGTGAAGTATTTTGGGGTTTTTTTGCCTTCTTCACAACAGCTGAATTACATGTGAAGCAATACAGCTCTGCCATTTAAGCTCCTCCAACTTATCCAGGCTTTCATATCGTCCTTAATAGTTTACTGTTCCTTCCACAAACCACACAACGTGCTAAATGTCCCCCAGCAAAGTTCTCACTCCACTCCCCTCACTCGACAGAAGCAATGAACCAAACTAACTGGAATTTATTCAGCGCTTCACAGAAATGCAAGAGGAGAAAAAACAGATGGTCCTCTTGGTTGAAAGAACAAAAACGATTTCTGGGAAAGGCTGTCCATTTAGTGCTCCACTTCTCTCTGTCCAAGCCTGTACATATTTCCCCTCTGGGACAAAGCAAAGCTCTCTTTCCTCCTAAGAGCATAAGATATCTTGTATCCACAGCTAACGGGCTCACAAAGATCTTACCAACTGTGGTGGTTGGCAGAGCTGTGAAAATCAGAAGTACTGTCTTTTAGTCCTTTGGTCCATCTCTACGTGGCAGGGAAACAGAGGAAGAGGAGCTAAGAAGTATTGGGCTGCTCAGTGTTGCACTGAATCACCGCTGTCTTTGCTGCAACACAGATCCTCCTGCCCTGGGAGATTGAGTGAGTGGTGTGTGGTGAGCACTGAACAGGACTGCCCCATGGTTACCCTGTTTTCCTGCTCCCAGGTTTTTTCTGTCTGGCTGTTTGCACAACCTGTGCCTGACACTGCACTAAACGCCGTCCTTTAGTGTTCTGCATAAATACTCAGCTGTGTATTAAGCTCTTGGAGACTTATGTGTTGATCTTCACATCATCACGAGTGTTTTACCCAGCAGTAACATCGTCTGATTAGCGAAGGTCTTTGTCTTCTCTGATACTCCTGTTTCCTCGCTGTGTGGTGGCTGAATCGTGACGGACTCTAAACACCCTGACTGCTGTTTGTGCAGTCGATATTCATTTGCACAGTCAATATTCCTGGTACTGGTGGAGTCAGAGGTCCCTAATGTGGTCCTTGCCTTATGCAGCTTCCAGCACAGGGGGGGCCTTGCTTTCCTGGAATTGTCATTACCCTTCTGTGTGATCTTCTCATCAAGAAACTGCTGTGTTTCCTATGTTCCTGGCGATGGAAGCAGAGAGGAGCTCAGACCAATACCTAGATGAGAACACAGCTTGATTTTGCAGTTAATAATATGACTGGGACTGAAAACAGAAGCTTGTACTCTCTTTTAGCCCTTATCCTAGCTCTGCCTTTAGGTAGATCTTTCCGTTACAGTATGAGTGAAGCTGTTAATTCAGTTGCTACAGGGAGCAGGAGACATCTGTCAGCACAGATGATTTACTGCAGTACCACCCTTTTTTAACTAAGAATGTATAAATTAATATTTCTGATTCAGTTGTGCAATCTATGTTGACAAGTGCTGTCTCCTTTGTGACAAGTATTGTAACACCTCCCTTGAAAAAGGAGTAGCTGTCTAAGCAGGGATGTAGTGAACACAATCTTGCTGTCTGATGTGGTTTAAAAAGATGCGACTGATTCAACTGTGACTACAGGTAAAGGAGAAAGAACTATCAATATTACACTAAAAGTATTCACATCTAATATGTAATCTCATCCTGCTCACCACCACAGAGAACAATTAGTTTATAATAGAGTCAGCTGGATTTGTTGGCAGTATATCATGTGCTTTGGTACAGGGAATTAGGTCCAGCTGTACTTGAACTGCTTGCTGTCTTGTGCAGAAACTTGTATAGGTTTTTCCTCTTAGAAAAGGAAGGTGAAAAAATCCAGCAGTCTTTGAAAAATCTGGAAGGGGAATTTCATTGTGGTTTGCCACCAAATTGGTCTTGTGCTGTTTAGAGAAGCTTCTTGGTGAAATCGTTCCTGAAGATGAGGTGAAATGTCATTTCTCTCCTGTGACACCCAACTTTACATCTCTGGCCCTGGGGAACCTGCAGCTGCTTCTGGGCTGTGGAGGAATGATTGATACATGTACAGTGTGAGATGCCACGATCATGTCATCCTAAACCCTGGAAATCAAGTGATAAAAGTTGCATCTCCATCATGACCCTGCATTTGTGATAATTCCCTCCTGCTGAACCTTCATTTTTCCCAGCAATGAGTCACATCATGTTTTTGTGAGGTTGTCACCATCAGCCTCAGCAACTTTCTGGCCTTTTCTTTATGTTTTCTCATTCGGTTTCATTAACCTGGTAATGAGGGGAAGAAGTAAGACAGGTTCTAGTGTATACCAGAAAGTGTCTGGGTTAAGCAGACAATTCTATTTCTAACTCAACCCTGCAAGTAACATCTTGCATTACAGAGCTCATGTGATTTGAGTTACACGGAGGAATTTATTGTGCCATAACAAATTCTGTGCGGTGCTGCAGATGAGAAGTTAGAAAGGTAAATAAAGCAAAAAGGAAAGCAAAAGAAAACAAAGCAAAAACATACTAAAGAGGAGAATTGGAAAAAAAATGGAAAATTCCTTGTCGTCATTTTCAACTCTACGTGCTTTTAAAATCTTTCAGAAAATTTTAATTTGAAAAAAAAAAGAAAAGTCCAATGATGAATGCACAAACTGGCATTTTAATCTGTGTTCACATTGAAAGTGTTGTAGACCCTCTGAGATCTCACAGCACTTTGGGAACTAGCAGCAGCAGGGATGAAGAGATTGGCATATGATGAGAGGGAAAATATTAAACTGAGAGTGAGAAATAAATTGAAGGTTGTCGTAACATGATAAAAATCAAGAGAGCAGACAAAGAGAATCACATACAGTGTTTTCCCATGTTGACTAAGAGGCACATCTCGTGATGTCAGTTTTAACATCTGAATGGAAAGCTGTCAATAAAAATATTCCTCAAATATGCAGAGGAGAAAAAAAAAAAAAAAGAGATATAATTGCCCTGGTCTCCGTTCTGATGTCACCTTTTAGATATTTACAGGACTAATTTATAATACTGTGTTGCTTATAGACCATGGCCATCACTGCAAGGATAATTCAACAAAGAGAAAAAAAATTATCTCTTCTCTGTCTCCTTGAAAGGTAGTAAAGGAACAGTCTATTTAATTTATAACAAGGAAAAATCAGGCTAAATATTAGGAACGAAAAGATTGTCAGGGCTGTGATAGGCTGGGATATATTGACTAGGAAAGCCTTGGAGGTGCTAAGAAGGGAGGTTGTCAGGAACAGGCTATACAAACATCTCTTAGGGATGATGGGAATAACTGAATCTGCTTTAAAGATAGAAAAACTGCACTTTTTTGGCCCTTCCAACCATATAGTTCCATATTTCTTGGTGATCTGGAATAAAAAGGGAAACCATCTGAGAATTTAAACAACAACAAAAAAAAAAAAGACCAGCAAAAGCAATGTAATTTATTCTCAAGTACTTTCCTTCACAGTTCAGGAGCATCTACTTTAGCAGTCCATCTCCATGAAATGCCTCTCTTTGCCTCATTTCCTCCTGAGAGAAGTTCTTTCCTTGGGAGTTCCTGCAGAAAGAACACACAATCCATACAACTATGAGGCTTCTGGCACCCTCACACTGTCTGGGTGTTTTGCCAATTCTCCTTTCCTTACTGTAGAGGGATGCCATTTTATTTTTTTATTTCTGGTTCCTGTTCAAAGTTTGAAAGATACAGCCCCTGTAGCATGTGTTCATTTACCAACCATTTTCCCTTAGTGCTGTATCTTCATTTTTTTTGCCTGTGTGAGAGCAGATTCCTCTTTCTAAGGCAATTTTTGAATCTTAGTCACTCTACTCATCCACATTAACAAATCTTAGGTGTTCTGCATTGCAGTGTTCCCTTTGTAGACTTTCTGTCTTTAACCACACAGGGAAAGTGGATCTAAACTTTTTTACTTTGCAATATATTTAAATAATGATCTATAGTATATGGTCTGATAAACAGTTTGGGTGTGTTTAAATTAGAGAATTGGCTTGCACCTGACATAATTTTGGCGGTTTTTAAAAGGGTTTTAGTTGTTAATTTAAGCCACCACAGTGAAAGCAAGTACTTTAAAAAATAGCTGTTGGACATCCAGTTCTACATTTGACAGTTCATCGTGTTCATGCTCCCCAAAACACTCCTCCTTTAATGTTGTTTTTCTTCCAGGGGACTTTCTGAATGGGTAAAAATTTCTCATAAAATCAAAGAATCTTTAATGTTGGAAAAGACCTCTAAGAAGATTGAGTCTGACCATCAACCTGACACTTCCAGGTCCACCACAAAACTGTCCCTAAGCACCACAGCTGCATGTTTTTTGAACACCTCCAGGGTCAGCCTGTTCCAGTGCTTCCCCAGTCCTTCCTCACATGACCAAGTTCTTTGTTCCAGATGGTGTCCAGCGATCCCTGCAGCCATCACAGCTTTCAAATCCTTCTCTTGGCAGCATTGCTGAACTCCGCTGTTTGCATTGCTTGTTCTCAAAGGGAAAATCAGTGGGGCTGTGGTTTGACAGTTCTCAATCCTCTACCCATCTCTGCCCCAGTCTTCTATGGCTTCAGGAAAGATTTGCTCCTCAGCTTCTGCCTTTATACAACAGTGAAAATAGTATTGATGTAGAAGAGTTCTATGGTAAAAGTACACCTATGAAATATTTCTCAGCCTTAGGATGGCAAAGACTAGATCCAGTCTAAATCACTAGTTATAGATAACCTAGAAGGGAAATAATAATTTCATCTAAGTTGTTTATTATTGAAATTCACTCTGTGCCTTGGGTGTATGAGGGGAGAAGGAATGCAAGAGAGTTTCCATCCAGAAATGATTTTTTCCCCAAAACCTTGAAGTTTTTTATCTATATCGATCCAGATTTTCTGCTGTGGTTAGAAATAGTGCACAATCTTTAAAACACACTTAGTGTTCACAAATTGGCTGAGTGCAGGGTATATCATGCCAACATTTACACTCTCTTACTGCAGTGCTTCGAGTCCAGGATCCAGCTGTATTTCAGAGGAGCAAAAAATGGATTGGAATTTCATCACTCTCCAAGCAATATGATAGTACTACAATACTCACTGGGGGGATATTGGCTTGGTACTCACTGGTGTTCATCCCTAAATCACCACCTGTGTGACTGATAAGGGAACAATACCTGTGGGGCTGTACAGCAAAGAATGGCCATTCTTGACTGCATATCATTAAATGTATGGATTCATTGCACAGAGTCTGGAGATTTTACCACTAATTCAGAAAGGCAGCAATCTACAGAAGGAATTCAGGCTTGAAGGTGGGCAGTTGCCTGATCAATTTGTGAAATCAAAAATAGACCATTTTGTTTTCAGTGTGTTTTGTTTGGATTTGTTTTCTTTTTACCTGCTGTACAGACCAGCAAATCTGTTCTGATTGCATCCTTTCTGTGCACCCATTCTTCCCTGCACTCTCTGACTATTTGCAGATTTTTTGTGAACAGTTTACAAAGGAAAATATGTTAAGTGAATGTGACTTTGCAGCTAAAGCCATGTGAAAGTCAGCAGGTTTTGTCCACTGGGATGTGATCATGCACTGCAATTTGGGTTTGGTTTGCATGGATTCATGAGCTACAGGTTCAGACAAGTCATCAAAACCCACTCCAAATCTCCCCATTTACTCTGGCTTCCTGGTGAAACCACTATAAACACTTGGCTCCTATATTTGAAAATAAAAAGGCATGACTCACTGCTACTTTCTTCCAGCTTTATGCCATTTCTAACTCCAGTGATTTCACAGAAGTTAAACTGACATAAACTTAAAATGATACAATGTAGAATCAGATCCCTCAGGCTTAAAAGATATATTGCAATGATGTCTGTTCACTGACCTTTGTGAAATGAATATGGAGATTTTCAGTTCAGTTCCTATTTTCAGCACATGGTCAGCACTGAAGCCACTGTCATTAATACATCTCCTCTCCGCAGTGCAAGTGCTCTGCAGAAATATAGTCCTTTGCTCCACTAGGACAAGTTTAAGAGACACGGTCATATATCTTAGGAGAAGAGGGCATCTCTGGGGTCATGCATTCTGCATCCATATCACACTCAAAAAAAATCTCTTCTGTGCATTGAAAACCTTCCTCTTAAAGAGGCGGTTTTTTTTGTTCCTCCTCCTTGCTTGGCAATAATCCTCATCAGCTATCAGATGGGTCAGTGAGAAAGCTTCTGCCAGCACCTTAGAGAATGGTTTTAGTTTGATTCTTTCACCTTCCAGTTCTCTGACATGGGACAATAAAATATTCAGACTTTATATAAAGAAACAGTATTTCACATCTTGCAGGATAAACCTGCCACAAGAACTGTCCATGTGTTAGGAGCTACGTGAGCATCATAGAATCATGGGACGATTTGGAAGGGACCTTAAAAGCCATCTCATTTCAAGCCCCCTGACATGGGAATTGCCAACCCCCACCTTCTATCAGACCAGGTTGCTCCAAGCCCCATCCAACCTGGACTTGAACACTCCCAGGGATGGGGCAGCCTCAGCTTCTCGGGACAACTCAGTGCTGAGATGACTTTGCCTCTTCAAAGAGAAATTTTAGCCCCTTCCTACTCATTAGACCTGTTAATATCCATTCTTTGTCCTCTCTAAGCAGTTTTGGGATAAATCCTCTTACCTTTCCCTGCATTAATCACAGAGATTGCAGTCAGAGAATGCTTGTACTTGTAAAACCCCTAATTACAACCACATTTTGTTTTCTTCAAAACCAGATTATTTCCATATAATCTTGTTGAATAAATAACAGTTTTAAAAAAGGGGTAAACAAACTGCAAATTCCCTCTCAAACAATGTTTCAGGCAATAGTGGTGTCTGTGCTAACACAAAGTGTCACACCACATAAAACTGAGGTCTAGTTTGTACTTTCTGTGAAAAACCTACCTGATTCCTGGGAAAACTGGTGGAAATCAAATTGTTTTGGTTTTCCTTCTTATGCAAAACCTGATTAAGACATGTTTTAGCTGGAATTTACTCAAATCTCCCTAAAGTTTACCTGCTTTGAAAAGTACTTTGAAGTTTACTGATGAAAAGCACACCAGGCAGTAGCTGAATATTATTATAAACACATCAGACAGGAGATCTGTAAAACTTTTATTATTTCCTGCCTTTTTCTTATGGTGAAGAACACCACAGATTTCTGCTTTCTTTTATCTTCTATTGCCTGAAAATTTCAAATCACTGTTAAAAGTGAAAACGTGCAGTTTAATACTTTTCTTCCCTATGTATTTATCTTGGCAGACCACAGAGAACCTTGATTATTTTTACTGTCTCTAGCCAATGAAAATTGTTGCTTTTTTTCCTTGATTTACACACAGAGCTCTAATCATAAACCATCTTAAAAAGAAAATGCATGAGGCTGTGTGCCAGAGCTTTCAGAAAGAGCTTGTCATAACTCAACAGCCATTCCAAAAGCAATTTCCAAAAACTTAATTTTGTTGGCCTTAAAGGTGTTTTTGCTTTAAAATGCAGCCATTAGTTCCACATCTATGTTCTTGAGGAGAGAAAAATGCAGAGTCTATGCTTTCTGTAACAAACTTAGTCTTCTGCAGAAAAAAAAAAAAAAGGAAAAAGGAAGAAATTTTTAATATTTCCTTCACTTGCAAATCCCAATGAAAAAGTACCTAACTGCAGTTTAGCTGAGCAAGAAACCATGGAATGTCATGGCTGAAATTTTGTTCTGTAAGGAGAATGAGTATGAATGGGATTATCTACTGAAAATAATATTAGTGAAGGGAAATGCTGTTATATATTTCTGATTTAAGATCTTTTCCTCAATACATAATAAAAATATATTGTTGTATTTATATATATATACATACAATCACACACTCATGTATATGTACATATGTGTGTGTATATACATATACATATCCTCTCAAAATTTTGTGAGTGTGTATTGAGATAGATAGAGTTGTACCTACAAAATTGGTATATCACTTGAAAGTGATACAAAAAAGATTAATTCTTCCATGGCAGCTTTGAAGAATCCATAATATGTCATCATATTATGGATTTTCATTTTCAGCTTTGAAAGTTTATTACACAGTAATGAATCTCTCTGGAAGAGATTCACTCATTGGACAAGGAGTTGAGTTTTCAGAAAACCTTCATTTGAAAACTCATATCTCCCCAGTGTTGCAAATTTTATTCACTGGTATGTTGTCACTTATGCTTCCAACATTTTCTAAACTTTCCATGGGTGACTTTTGGTCCCAAATAGCTGCGGGGAAATTCTGCAGGACATATTCTTCCAGGGCTCGTTCTTATCTGAGCTATCTTAGAAATGAATTCAAGAGGTATCAGACTATCAGTGAGGGAGGCTTAGACTGGATATTGGGAAATATTTCTTCACTGAAAGGGTGGTCAAACTTTGGAACAGGCTCCCAGGGAGGCCCCATCCCTGGAAGTGTTCAAAAGATGTGTAGATGTGGCACCTGGGGACATGGTTTAGTGACGGCTTTGGTAGTGATGGGTTAAGGGTTGGACTCGATGATCTAAAAGATATTTTCTCCCCTAAATGACTCCGTGGTTCAATGAAGAGTCTTCCCTTGTATTCTTAGTATTACCATTAAGTTATTTTTTGCAAAGTGGGGATTTTTGTTCTTGAGTATCTAATGAAAGTTCTACTGATATTAGAGATTCTTTGCTATCAGCAAAAACTACTGTGCAATCTAGGTATTTCTGCCTTTTCAGTACCTAATGAGCTTTTAATGGAACAATGAATTGATAGAATGATCATTACTCCAATACTACAAATAAACACTGAGATGAAATAAGCCAGCATTTTAGGAACACTTTGCTAAGTTAAGCCACTTAATAATTCAAATGGGATTGAAGCCTTCCTTTCCTTCCTATAGGAAGTGGTAGGAGTAATTAAATATTGAACAAGTCTAAGATGAAAAGGAGTATATGCAGCTACAAAACTTAAATTTACAGAGTAAACTTTTTGTTCATGACCATTATACAAAGAAAATGAGGCAACACAAACAAATGGGATAGGACCTATTCAAATTCCCAAAAAATGAACCAGATGTCCTAAGAGTTGGACAACTATTTGTGTAAATTTAAGGCCTGAACTCTTCAACTCACTGAATAATTTGTGTTGGAGAGGATTCTTATCTGCCTGTCTAGATATGGATTCCAGGATTTTTTATTCCAAAAATAGTATGTTACTTTTTTATAGATGTCAAAATTCCTTAGATATACATATCTAACTGCTACTGTGATTCAGTTTCCCTGTCCAGTTTCAGGTATTCGGCAGGACTTTAAAACATCTAAAAAGAAGTTTAACAGTTCTATTGGGCATTTTCCACACTCCCACATCTGCTCACCTATCATACACACTTAGGATGTGCATGTCCTTGAGTCACCTGTCTCTAGTGGTTTCCATAGGAAGTACCTTAGACTAAACTCTTGACATTTGGGAAAAACGAAGCTAGATGTCAGTGTTCTCAGTTTTGCAGAAATTACCAACCATTTCATAATTTGAACAGTGTTTTGATATAACCTCATTTGGAAATCCCAAAGAACATTAATTAGTCATTCAACACTTTATGAGTGGGCTGTTAACTGAGCTCTAGCCAACCAAAATCCTGGTTATACCACAGATTTTTTTGTGTGACACTAGAAAATGCAATTAATTTCTATAGCAGCAGAATCTATACCCCTACCTTGCTCTTGGCTGCATCTTTTTAGAAAATATGAATGGAATTGGGTTTGTTCAGAGTTTAACACAGTGGTTTTTGACAGCCATCACAGCTTTAAAGCTCCCACATGGTTTTATCAATTATCTGGGCATTCCAGTCCACTCTTTGTGATTGTGCTCTTAGAATCACAAAATCATTTGGGTTGGAAGAGAAATTCAGTGTCATCAAGTTCCGACCCCCCTGCTATGGGCAGGGACATCTTCAACTAGATCAGGTTGCTCAGAGCCCCTCCAACCTGGCCTTGACTGTTCCCAGGGATGGGGCCTCCCTCACCCCTCTGTGCCAGTGTCTCACCACCCTCCTCATAAAGCATTTCTTTCTCATACCTAGTCTGAACCTTCCCTCTTTAGTTTAAACAATTTCTCCTTGTCAAATCACCACAAGCTTCTTATAAGCCCTCTTTAAGGAAGGCCACAATAAGATCTCCCTGGAGCTTTCCCCCAGGCTGAACAACTCCAGCTCTCTCAGCTTTTCCTCATGGGAGGGGTGTTCCATCCCTCTGATCATTTCTGGGGCCAGTATTTGAGATGTTGTTCTCCAAATTAAAGTTTTACTTTTTCGCTTTCCTTGGGAGTAAAATCCCATGCTCTGCCCCTCCAAACCAAGGACGTTAAACTTCAAACTTCTCCAAACTACAGTAAACTACCTTTCTTTTGGCCTGTTGGTTTTAATTTAGAGGGAACCTAATCAAAGATTCTGCTACCTAGGGAACAACCAGCTCTAATAAGAGACTTTGGTAAAGACATGTCCAAACCAAAAATACTTCAGAAGGACATACCAGAAGGAAACACATGTAGAAGGAGCACATCTGACTGCTGGCAACATGGAACTGATGTCACCCCTGCAGTGCACTGAAATGCTAAGTTGCCACAATGCTTGTCCTGTCTTGGATTAAGGTTTTACTCAGCCTCAGGCCAGGACTGGCATTTGTAAAACTTTTGTCTTCACAGTCCTTTTGAAGCAGGCTGGGCTATTTTGTTTTTTGCTCAGTGCTTTTAGATACCACATTTTTTTTCCCTCATCAGATGAGCCAGGAGAACAGTCACTAAGCAGATCATAGAAACACACATCCTGTTTCCAACATCGGTGCTATAATCTCTGAAGGCAGCAGTATTTCATAGCCTTTGTGACATGAATCCTAAGTCTTTGCAGATTCCTTACACTTCCATGCTGTTCTAATTAATACTCCTTCCTCTGGAAAAAAAAAAAAATCCATTCACTGGAAGTGGGCTAAGTGCTATTTATCTAAAAGCCTCTGGCAGCTGAAGTCTGGATTAATCTTCTAACCCAAATCAAATCATGTCAACTCAGATCAGCTTCCTTGTATAATCTGATTTTTCAGGAAAGTCAGCTTCTCTCCCTGTGTGTGACCTATGGCAGCAATGTGGAGAAGGAAACTTGGCATCTCCACATGAGGTGGATCCAAAGACGGTGGAATTCAGCACAGATTTCTTCCCTTTCCCAGAACTTTACCCGTTTAAATCACCTGAAGATATGGCTTGAACTCTAGAATGCATTTTATGGACCATAAATTTAGAAAGTAATAAGTCCAAAACCTTATTTTCCTATTTTATTGCTTTCTCTTGTGGTAAAGTTTTCCCGTGTCTATTCAACAATCTTAGCTGCCCTGTATAATTCTTAGAATGGCAACATAAATTCTGGTACTTGTTGTGCATATGTATGTCCTTATATTTAGCTATCCTGCGAGCTTCTGTGCTGCTTTGCAGCATTTATTTCTCAAATTTTATGCAGAAGAAAACCTGTGCAAGTCCCCATTTAAAAATGAAAAGTCTGTAAGAGGCCTGTGGAAATTGCAGTAAACAGCAAATGTTCTTGCAGATAGATATTGACTTTACAGTGTGATTAAATTTTATCCACCTCTTCCCACTCTTTCTGTCATGCTTTTCAGCTAGACACAGTCACTTTGGTTTACATTCACAACTCCAGAGAAATTCATTTTAGCAGTGACAATTGCTGCTGATGATAATTTTATACTGTGAGCAGATTAATGTATTATATTTTTCTTAAGCATGTTGCCAGGTATGGTGCATCCATTGGCAACTTATGTTCTCATTCTACCTTGACTTCCGTGGGTCTGTTCTTAACCTTAATCCTTTTGTTATTCTGAACACAGAGTAGCTGATCTGATCTACATTCTGGCCTACAGACTCAAGGTCAGTGATACTGGAATACCATTAGAGTAAATTGCAGGCAATAAAAAAAAAGAAAAAAGACAGTGTAAGACAAAACATGGGTCTCAGAAATATTCAGGTTTCTCCAAAGTATCAAAAAGTCCCAAATGAAGGACTGGAGAGTGGAAGAAATACAGACAGGGGAATATTTTTGTTCAAGCAGTTATTTTTTTGTTTCGTTAGTTAGGATAGTGTTAATTCTAACTCAGTCACAAACTAACTGTAAGTTACTTCACTGCAAGCATTAATTTCATGTCATATGTTATGGCCTTTCTGGCAGGAAGCTAAATTAGCTTTTTCATTATAAGTGAACATTTTTTCTCTCTCTCTTTTTTTTTTTTTTGTAATGAGAATATTCAGCATCTTTGACAAGGACAGTCCCATCTGTAGATTACCACCTGCATGTGATGTCAAACTGGCTGCTTTAAAACAAGATTCCTGTGAGCAGAAAGGCTTAATCATGAAAAGGACTTATTTGGGGTTGAATCCATAAAGGAAATTAAAGTGTCAAGTCTGACCCTTGCGTTCCAGACATAAACTCCAAACTGAGATATCCACATCTCCCTACGACATTTCTCCTGTGTTTCCCAGACTGAAGATCTGCAGGCAACGTGGCTCGTGATGCAGAGGTTCCCCAGGAGTCTCACATTTCCTTTGGAGTATTTCCAAAACCATCTTATTCTTGATAAAACTGATCTTTTGCATCTGCCAGATGCCTAATCCCTCTCTGAATCCCAAAATGAGATTTGTTAGGCCTGTCATTAGTGCCAGGAGTGACAGGAACACAGTGCAGTTTGTGGATTTAATGATTTTTGACTGCCCAGGGACTTTATTGCTATAACTCCTACTGCCTTCAGGTTCCTTCCAATCACAGTAAATTGCTACTCATGTGTGTCAGGAGGAAAACATCTTTGAATTTCCTTTAATGAACTACTTCAGCTTCGTGCAGAATAACTGAAGTTTCTTTAAGTCATCCAGCAAACAGTATTACCATGCCAGAGTAGCCTAATAGTTGATGTGTCCAGCTTGGAAAGGATCATTAAGGGATGAAATATGTTTCAGTGCCTTCTAAATTATTTTATCTGATGTATATTAACAGAATTGCTGTAAAATAAATTTTTTAAGTCTGTTGGTGTGATTAAGATGAGGCTTAAGGATTAATATTCTGACTGGAAAGGATCTATTGACTGAGAAATTACCTATGTATTTTTCAACACCAACAAATTATTCTGCATGAGATCCTCATGATCTCTTTCATATACAGATTATAGATTATAGAAATAATAATACTTGAAATTTCAAGAAGAACAGAGTGATATCTGCTCATTTTTTTGCAGAGATATTTGCCTTTGGATCCCATGTTACTTGTCAACAAAATTGAAGAATAGGTAGAAGTAATGCTTTCTTTAAACACTTTCCTCTGTCCACAACAACACTGAAGTGCCTTCTAAACTCAGGCATAACTTTTCTCTCTCTCTTTATAAATATATATATATATTTAAAGATCTCTTATATTAGACATCCCAGGCAATAGAGTGTAACACCAAATTCTTTAGATTATTCTAGTGTGAGACAGGTGAGCTGGCAAAGCTGGTAATTGCACTAACACGAGCCACTGAAATCCCAGTGTCAGCATCTGAGCTCTCCTCTTCTGGCTCACTTGTCCTCTGGGAAATTTTAGCTGGAGCTGTGAATCTATTAAAATAATGTCTCCACCTCAGAGAACAGTCTGTACATACTCAGTTTAGCCATTAGTTTCCCTGGAAACTTAGCAGAGACACAGAAGCAAAGTGCTTTCTCTAGGAAGTGCCGCTCAGGAGCCGAGATCCCGCTGCCTGCACAGATCTTACCATCTGTAGGGTAGTGCTGGGTTTCCTTTGGAAGCTCAGACTGCTTTTACTGCTTTCAGTGACTCATAACTACACAATACTCTGTATTTTTAAAATGAAGGTTTCCAGCTGGAGGTGGTTGACTCAAGCAAAAAGAAAAAGCTGGTGGCACACGTGGATTATACATACGTTGCTGAGCCATAAAAACACCCCTGGCAAGGAACTCATGAACTACTTGAGGAAGGAGAGCAACCACTGTTTCCACAAACAGTTCTGTTCTGCCATCATTCCCAATTTGTCCATCTAATTACCATGTTCTTGAAACTCCATTTCTTTCTTTCTGAAGCAATTGATACCTACAATTCCCCTTCCTGCAGAACTTTTCACTTTACTATTTTTCTTTTTTATTGTGCTGCTTTGTACAATAGTTACAGCACTACTTTTAGTGTCACCTCATGCAATGACCTTCTGTTATAATTCCTGTTTTCCCTTTCTAGCTTTGATTTGTTAATCTATCCAGATTTAATTTTGATCTTACTTTAGTACAATCAGTTATTGATATCAGGAAAATTCCTGGGTAACAGTGAGATCATAGCAAGAAGATTAGTAAAGCTGATCCAAAATGAATGTACTATTCTTCCAATTTTAGCATTAAAAAATACCTACAGACATACATGGGTGCTAAAACAAAGACATGTGGACCAGAGAAATCAAGATTTCAAGAAACCTCTGGATGATTAGATTTTTTTTTCTGTACATTTGTAAAAAAAAGGAATGGTTCCCACTGAAAACCTAGAGTGAAAGTATCAGTATTTAATATTAACACTGACAATTAAAACTCACAAGAAAATCAGATAAAATCAATTGCTTAACCTTCTCCAGGTTTCTACCACAACTATGGTTATTTTTCTCCTATTTAGAGGTGAAAACAATTTTATCCCCTCTTCAAACCTGGTAGAGTATCTGATCAAGCAGTACATAATTATACAAACGTGAAGGGGCCAGTGTGAAGAGATCTGGCTGGAACCTGATGAGAAATGTAATCCCAGAAAAGCCCTCCATTCTACATAAATTAACGCAATTAAGGCTCACTGAACACTCTCCTGGCCCCACTGTCAAAGCAAATAAACAACCACCCAGCAGTGCATGAATGTGTAATCAGATAGAGTCTGGTATTCACTCAGACATGAGGTTATGCTTTAGACACAATGTCAAAATCATTATTTTGCCTTAGACTCTTCTGTTTCTTATACCCCTGCCTCCAGCTCAGTCATTTATCTATAACACATTTAAAGGAACACAAGATAAATAGCAGAAAAATAGCTCATAAAGACGAGCACAGCTCTACACAATGGGAATTTAAATACCAAAATAAAATAATCTGTATTTAAAAGCTGGCAGGAATTGTAACTGTGATTCAGTTAGACAGATATTATTAACTTAATGGAATATTAATGGGATATTCCATTTATATCTCCTGTTCTGTCCCAAAGTATCCTGAGATGTTTTTCAATAAGATTTTAATGATAATAGAAAGTGCAGCTACTTCTGGGGTAAACATCTATCAGAAATTAGTAACAAATACATAATTTAAAAGCTGAGTAAGAAGAATTTGCCACCTAATTCCATAAACTGCAATGCAGGAAGATCAGGAGGCGCGTTTCTAAACCTTCCTCATGGAGTTATTCAAAATCAACACAGTATGGTAGATCCCCTTTGTCCTGTCCCTTGTTCCCTGGGAGCAGAGCCCGACCCCACCTGGCTAAAACATCCTTTCAAGCAGTTGTAGAGAGCGAGAAGGTCCCTCTGAGCCTCCTTTTCTCCACACTGTTTTCTGTTTCCTCTTGTCTTCTCATTGCTATTCTTTTCCTCATTCTAACTTAAACACAGAGCAAAAAGCCCCATAGCCTGTAGCTGTATAGTATAATAGGAAAGCCTTTCTAATCTGCTCACACTTTGCCTTTCTGGTATGATTTCTCTCCCTAATTGACCAGTTTTCCTGAGCCCTCTGAGGTAACGTGGTAGAAAAACGTGAAGTGATAGGACAGGGAAGAGGATTCTTTCGGATTTTTTCAGATTTTTTTCTGACACATTAAAAGAGATAAAGCATTTCTTTCTCACTTGCAGCCCTCTGAACATCCCTTTAAGCTACATTACGAACAAGCCTTGTTGCTTCCTGTTTAGAAATGCCAGAGAAAGCTTAAATTTCTGAAGGGTTAAATTGACAGGGACTTCAAGGTGGTCTGTTGAATGTAGGACATAAACTTTTTTTTTTGCTATTTTAAAGCAGGCAGATTTGAACAGACTAGATGTAGTACATTGCATTACATTCTTACATTTAGCTGGTAAACACAACGTGTCTTCTAAGGTTCTAAACCTCTTCCCATAGCTTTCAGTAAAAATATTTTTATGTCATGTTGGTCTAAATGAGACAATCGTTTAAATTTTTGATTTGAAACACTGGGTGGGTTTCATTTTCTTGTCCTTCCATCTCTTCCACTTTTTAAAAATATTCAAAGAGTTTTAATGGCTCTAAAGCTCCTAAACCAAAAGAAAGCACAGCCTTGGGTGGTTTTTTTCCAATAACAGTAACTGTGATTTTTTAGCAGTTTTAGTGTGGTTTACTAAAATTGCCAAAGCCTTTTCCTTTTAGACATCTGCAAGCAGCGAGTGCCACAGTGCTTTGGAAGAAGAGAACGAAAAACATATTCAAAAATAAAACTGTCAAATAAAAACAATTTCCCTCAGACCTCCTACCCCTGCCTTTAGCCTTAAAACATCAAGTGCTCTTTCAGTCCTGGAGAAGCCCATCAAAGTGACAATCCTGAAGAATAAAGTCCTTTTTTAGTCTCGTAGAAAATGACAAAACACAATTTATTCCGTGAAGGTCTTCCCAAAGAATTAGGAGCTACTATCAGTGACATATCAGTTAGTTCTGCCAACAAGGAGTTCAAGATAATTCTGATGTGATGGTTTTCTTGTGTAAAAGCTCCTGTATAAAAATCTGTGGACTCTGTGATTTGTCTTATACACTCCACAGTTTTCTTTGGGTTCCTGTTTTCTCACTGAGCATTTTTAATCAGCACATTTCTTGAAGGACATGCCATTTCACAGTAAGAATACAATGTTAGAGCAAGCCCTTAGATACATTTAAATTTTCTACCGACTCAGTTTCTTCTCCCTTCCCACTCCCCAAACTAAAAATAATTTGCAAAATAACAATTTCTCATTAATGCACTCGCAAAACTTTACCCCCCACACTGCTGCCAGAGCAGTGGATATCTGCCATTTGTGGGACTGCCCTGAGGGATGGACTGTCTTTTCATTACAAACTAGAATACTATAATAATTTCATTCCATACTATTAATGTGCAAGTAACCAGACATCTGCCCTTATACTGATATATTGTGACTGCTGATGTCCACAAAAAAAAGCCCAGAGAAGACACTCAGTCTCCTAAACAAGTTGCATTTTGGTTCATTGCCTGATATGTAAATAAGTTCCCCTGTGATTCAGCATAATATAATAGACATGCATACACATCTTTCCCAGATGGAAACCAAAAAAAGCTTTACAAAAGCACAGTCAGTGATATCAAAGTCGAATTTCACTGAAAAATTCTCACTGTTATCTTCCCAAAGTGGCTATTCCATGTCAGATATCAAAGCATACAGTTGACTGTGCTTTATGTAAAATAACATAAGAATGTGGAGTTCATTTTTGTTGAGATTTTTACATTTTTTAATGTATATCTGACTTAATAATTCACCAAAAATCTACTCAAAGACAGAAATTTATACTCCAGGTTCCCCCCCCCCAGATTTCATGATATTGTTTTTGAAAAGTTGGTGCAAAAGAATAAAGTTTTATCAAGTTATGAGTAAGTATCAGAAGATATTCTTACCCTAATTATTATTAGTAACATTATGATGGTTAGTTTATTGAGACAAATCAAGGACTCTATTGTTCCACATAATTTTGAAACACATAAAAGGAGGCAAACATGGATCCAAAATACTTAGAATTAAAGCATCAGAAAAAATTTCCCTCAAATTCTGGAGCCAGCATGGTCCTGTCTATGTTAAATATGTCTGCATTTTAGTAGACAAAAGACTAAGATGTTACTAAAGACAGGTCTTTAGGAGGTCATATTCTCCTTTACTCTTTCATGCTTTATTTGAACAAATCTGCCATTTTTCTATTTTAAAGGACACTGTTAGCTGTATACTCAGAACTGAGCAGTCCTCTTGCCTTTTATGTAACACTGCACCTTAAAAATTTAAGTTCTATTTATAATGTATTTGCAGAATACCGACTAGCAAGAGGTGATTAGCTGAGGGTGTTTCAGTTGTCTCAGAGCTGAAGATCCCAAATTGTGAGAATTGGGAATTACAGTTAAATCTGATTCCAGATGTTGGCCTGCCTGCTGTTGCTCTTTAATTAAAACATTTATTACAAAGTTAGCAAAGGGCTACGATGACATATCATCTTAAAGCACGACTCTTTAGTGACCTTAACTTTCCTGGCTATGGGCCAGGTAATTTTAAAAGGGGGACACACATGAATAATGGATACTTGGATAATGAATAAAACAGAATTCTTTTCATACCAGATGCCATTTCTCAGAGTTGTCACTGGACTGCTGAGAATTAGTATAATAATAACAATAATTGTCCAGTCCTGCAGAAAAATTAATTTTCATGTTATAATTTCCTGCCTCTAGGGTAAATTACCATGTTTAAAGTGAAACTAACTCTTTTGGGGGGCAGTAGAGTGAAAATCCACAGTCATATAGGATATATAAAAGGCCAGTTACAAAGAAAAAGATGTGTGTTGTTTGCCCACATGTTTTGTGTCTTTGTATATGTAATTACTCTCCGTTTCCCTGTTGGGGATGCAAACAACAAAGGAAACAAAAGAAAATCTAAATGAGGATTTGTTTACAACATTAACAACTTTACTACAGAAAGAAAATATCATACACTTTTTTTCTGAATGGCAGGACATCAGACAATCAGAGATGTGAGGAGGGACAAAGCTATTAATTTATTTTTTTTTTCTGGACCCTGAAAAATTGCTCCCCACGTGCATTCACTTTCCAGAAATAATTTTTTTTAAGTCAAATGCAGTGTCTCCTGTCACTGTACTTCCCAGAGCTGATGCAGCCCTCAGGTCTGAGTGGCATGGAATAAAGCCTGGCTCCTTGCAGTTCTGTGTGGATAAAATAATTCTGTTTGTATTGAACCCGTGGCACAGACCCAGCAAGTGCCTTAATCCTGCTTTCAGTGAGATTCCTGCAGGAATCTGAAAATATAACAATGAGCACCAGATAATCTCCAAAGGAACTAGTGTTTGTTGGTCACTTAATTTTTTACTGAAGAACTTCCAAAGACATTAATCAAGACATTTAATTTTTCAGAGGGTTTAGTATTTTTTGAATTAGGCACTTGGAAGCTTTTCAATTTTTGCTCCCAAGATCATTAGTCATTTGAAAATCACTTGACTACATTGTCCAGAAACTGAGATCTGTATGTCTTGCATCTTTGACAAAGGGGTAACGCATCAAACTTATTTCATATGCACTCAGGAATTTAATGTTAAGCAAAATATAACTGTGGAAAGATACACTGACCATTAGTTAAGTGATCAATATGAATCATAACTACACATCTTCACAAAACCTTGCATTCTGAGGTTAACCAAAATTACGTCTTCCCAGACCGAACTCAGGAATCAAATGTTAAGGTAATAGCAGCACCTAAAATTGAAAGTTCCAGGAGTTGAAAATGCAGATTTATGTTAGCCTTGAAGGGTCTCTAATATTCAATAATCCTTTGGAAATGCAGATTCACGTATCATTTGCCCTGGGGTAAATTAGGAGTAAATTACTGAAATTCCCATCAGATGAGAGGCCAGGCTGTGTGCCCCTGGTCCAAGGGGCACCGAGTTCAATCCCACCACCAGCTTGTGCTCGATGCCCCGAGCCCACCAGTGCTTGAGAGGCATTTGGACAATGCCCTTAACACCAGGCTTTAGCTTTTGGTCTGCCCTGGATTGGTCAGGCAGTTGCACCAGATGGTCAGGGTCGGTCTCCTTTGACTGAAATATTCTCTTTTGTAACTTCATTCCTCCAGTCCTTGCCCTGAACTTCAGGGGCTTGAGAGATGTGGGAAGAGAGACGACTGTGGAAATCAGTGATGAAGAGATTTCTCCTAAAAAGGCTGTATCCCTACACATAATACTGTGCAGGACAGAGAATTCCTGTTGATTCCTGTGGAATGCCACCTACTGAACTGCTAGCCATACCTCTTATGGAACAGAAATATCAATCAGATGAAATGCATTTTGGCACATGAGGCTGGGTGAGATCAAATCAT
>JAYRBT010000139.1:69767524-69785409 GCA_036023395.1 Myiotriccus ornatus | reverse complement strand
AAAGATACATGGATTTCTCCCTCTACATCATTGTTCAGTGGTGCTCACGTGGAGGTTTTCGTGAGGAGTGGCTCAGAGACAAAGGAATACGGGGAACTGGCACTGGGAAGATGAAGCTGAGGGACAGAAATACACTGGGACTTCCTGCTGGGATATATTTCTGAGCAATTGCACTGGTGAACTTGGTGGGGATAAGACATCAAAACTGAATTCACATTATTTTTCTCTCTGTGAGTCCTTTCTCTGTGGTAGAACTGAGGCAAATTTGCATTTTTCATCAGTTCGGTGTCATGCAGGATCATGGGCATAGCAATGACCTTCAGGTATAATATTCTCTGTCCAGATAATTTCACTAAGATCAAAAACACTGCAGAAGAAAAACCTGGGCAGTATAAATTCTGAGTACTTTGTCTTTTTTATTCAAGAACAATTTTATTGTGCCTGTTTTTGAAGCTTCTGAACTGCAGGCACATGGAGGAAAAGAACTCTGATAAAGTTATTTTCCTCTACATGGGTCATCCCTTCTCAACTCTTAGATAAATTTTTTCAGTATCTGTTATTCAGATCCACATATTTAAGTTAAGACAACACAGTTGTAAGAAACCCAGAAAGAGGGGGCTGCTGAGGTTGTGCAGACAAGAAGCTAGATACTTGGTGGAAAACTTGGAGATCCCTGTCCTAGTCCAAGGTAAAGCTTTCTTTTGTTCTCTTTGTTTATTTATTTTCTAAAATTAACTGCAGCCTGAAGAAATTCTTGATGCACAATCAAGAACTGATGTGACATCTGTGGAGGTCACATCTTGTTTTGGGGAAACAAGAGCACAAGCAAATGGATAAGCCTCAAAATTATTAGTTTGGCTGTGGGATCATTTTAAGCTCCTTGTTTCTGCAGTGTGAGACCTCCAGTTGTGAAAGCCTGACTTACACAAGGATAACAGAATCACAGAATCAACTAGGTTGGAAAAGACCTCTGAGATCATCAAGTCCAACTTTTGAACCATCTGATTTAGGATGACCCCGCCTGAGCAGGGACTTCAAAACAGATGACCCACTGTGGTCCCCTCCAACCTTACCCATTCTGTCACCTTATGTGATTCTGTAACATAAAATTAGGGGGAGAAAAAGTGAAAATTGTAAATATTTTACAAACTCAGTTCCTAATTGTTTTCCTTCACTCCCCCACAACCCATTACATTTAAAAACTGCATCTTTAAAAACATTTTAGACAGGAAATAAAATGTGTAGCAAACACCTCCTCATATAATTACTTAAAACGTCTTCCTGATAAACAACATTTGTGTTGCCATATTTTAATATCAAAATAGCTTTATAGGAACACTGTCAGCATCAGAACTGTTTTATAATCTAAATAATTTAGTTGCATCCCATACAGAAAATCCTTTGGGTTTTTTATTTTAAATACACTCTTACTCTGTGTTTGTCCTCTATGATGTGTTTGGTGTTTTTTTTTTTTTTTCTTTAAGGGTTTCATGGTATTTTAAATGCAAGTTTTTCACTGAAATCTTTCTAGTGGCTTCTTCAGAAGAGTGAGGCAAATTGTGCATTAGGCTGATCAGAGCTTCTTTGCATTCAGTGGAAGCTCTTACTATTTTAAAGTCAAGGTTACTATTTCAAGTGCAGTTTTATTGCTGACTACAATTGTCCACAACGGGATTTTAGTCAAGACCTGAAAGAAACCTTGGACACAGAGACTTTAGTAAATCATTATAATCCTACTAAAACTAGAATTTTTACATTAGTTACCCTTGGCATCTGCCTTTTTCATACTGCAGATGACTTGGCAGAGGAAAAAATCTCCTTATGGACATGCAAATACTAAAATTTTCTATTTCTCAGAAGTTCCATAAAATAAAGCAGAAAACTGCCCTTTGTACCACCAAAGAGGGAACATGGGATGGAGAAAGATCCCCTTGGTTATTAGATACAATCCTTTCCTATCACATTTAATTAACTGTGCCTCTAAAGACCTTGTAGTCAAAGCACAGGAGAAAAGAACTGGGAGATGAGAAAGATGGACAGCATGAATATACACCAAGAGGATGCTCGTGTGGATATCTGTCTTTAGGTCAGCACAGTCAGGGTACCAGGAAACCCTATTTACTGTAGTTACCACAGCAAAATGTGTCTCATGCTCCAGCTGCAGGGGGTGGGATCTATTTTGCCTTTATGTGACTGGGCTGACAATTCCACCACTGTTAACTGATTTTTATGTTCTTTTGAACAGTTAGGTATTGGCAGCTGATAAAATGTTGTGGTAGGCCCAGTTCTCTGACTGGGGACACTTTATTGCACAGACAAAGGTTCAAACCAAATGAGGCCAACCAGTTTCTGAGTATATTAGAAATAAAACCACCACCAAAAAAATCCCATGTGTGCCATTATAAAATCATCTGTCGAGCTGCCTCATTCAACTTTTAATAGGCGGAACAGAGCTTAGCAATTAATGTCACTATCTGTTATTTTCTTTGGAAATGATGTGTTTTTTCCTTCAAATAGTCCCTGCTTTGCACTAATCTACTCCAGTAATACCTAAATCCCTTTCTATTGGGATAAAGCTCAGTTTAATTCCTTTGAGTGTGAAGAAATGTCATGAGTGTGTCCTGCATCTTGTAAGGAGAGAAGAGCATAAGAAGAAGCTTTCCTCAGGAGTTCACTTAAAGCCAGAGCCATGCACGTAAATGAAACTGGTATCCTTTGTTAAAAAGGCATGAGAAGCTCTGACAAGGGTCATATTCACCTCACTTAAATTAGTTGTCTGAAGTGCAGTCCAATTTCTTTCTCTAAGGTGCCTCTAATCCCTTTTTGCATCTCCAAATGCAAAGCTACTCTTTTTGTCCTCTTCCTGACAAAATAAATAAAAAATTCATCATTCTATTCAATAACTTGAATGTGATTTTTGTTCACGGTATGCATTGCTATGTGGAGAAAGAGTAGAGCTGTCATCATGTCCAAAGGTATAGAATGCACAGCAGTCAGTGAAAATGTTTCAAACTCAACATTTGCAGTTTTAAGATTTGAAAATAGCTCCTTATTATTTTGCCCCCTTCACCCTTCAAAAAGGATGTGTGTTCCAATCATTCTGCCTCCTAAAGTGTCAGATTATCATTTGGATAAGTGAGTTTTCACGAACATACATGGTTTAAGACACAGTCAACTGCCTCTATATTGGCTTATTCAAGATCTGTCAAGATCAAGCTCCTGATTAAATGGAATGCAAGTCTACAAATGGATAATTTTAACTCATGATGATTAAGCTCGAGAATATAATCAGAGCGTGTTCTGTGCCTATTTCGTCTCAGTACATGGTGGAAACTGAATTGAATGGCAGTTAAAATTTTGGAGAAAGTGGAAATAACACAGCAAATCAGAAGGAACAATCAAAGGCAAAGCGAGGACTTAATCTATTTCTGAACAAAAATAGGAATAAGCATTATCTCCAGCACGTATTGAAATTCCATCTATGTTAGATGTTCATCTGGTTGCCAGAGGAGTGTTCTATTTTTCGTTTTAAAACCAGCAGATTGTGACAATGTTCTTGTACTTGAAAGACACTGCGCTGTAACATGTTCTGCATACAATGGCTCAGACCTCAGATGATTTTAGAAACTGAAACTACAGCAGATTTCATGTCAGCTTTCTGCCTAAGTGTCTCACAGGGCCTGCCTATTTCAGACAGCCCCTCTCTCTGTGTCATAGGATAATTGGCAATCAGCTTATTTTGAAATCTCTCATGGTTATGAAAGTAAGGAGTTGAATGGTGAGATAATTTGTACATCTCTGCTTCAATCCAGTGGCTCTTATAATACGGTTACTCAAATTTTTGGCCAAGGAACAGAATGGGTTTGGCTTTTGAAAGCTATGATGTATGGTTACAGTGAGGTGTATCCTCAGCATCCTCTCAGGACGGTCCCTTTCTTACTGACTTTCTGTATAAATTGCCTTGACTTTTTAATAAGGATAATGCACTGAAAGCCTCTGGCAGACATTTGTTAGTATTCCATTCAGATCAGGAAGGTCCATGATGATTATCTAAGCTCACACTGTGTGTAGCACTGATTTTTTTCGCACACAATTATTCTGGTGCTAAGGTTATACGCAGAAATACTTGCAAAAGTAAGTAAACTATGAGTAGGTATTGAACATACCAGTTTCAGAACCACATTAATAAATTCATCTGCTTTGGGACTGAACCTCTGCAGGGCCTTCACCTGTTACATACCTGGAGAACTGTGCATATAGAAAGACAAGAAAACCTTTTCCATGTCCAGGGAAATCACTAGTTGAGGAAGAAGTCTGAAGGTGGTGAGTGTGATAGGGCTCCACTGTTATATGACCTGAACCTCTCACGTGCTGTCCAGTCCTAGGGAATCGGAAAAACATAAAATCATAGAATCACAGCATAGACTGGGTTGGAGGGGACCTTAAAGACCATCTCATTCCAACCCCGTTGGCATTCACAGGGACACCTTCCACTAGACCAGGTTGCTCCAAGTGCCTTACTCTGCTGTCCAGGCTGGTCTGATCTGCTGCTCCGAAAGTGGGAGATGGCAACAGAGGGCATGGCTAGAAGAGGTCAAGGCATTGCACTGTCAAGACACGGCAAGTAGGTCAATAAACTCCTCCTCACACGTATTTCTCCCTCTCTCCAAGCATGGAAGCAGCACCAGCTGTAACCCAGTGAAATTACAGGTGTTCAGTGGCATGATTATACACTCACTTTAGACTTCCTTGACATTGTTATTGCTATTTAAGTTTCATGTATTATAAATTAATTAATTAATTAATTAATTAATAAATAGAAAAATACTATGGAGTAAAGCCTGAAGTACAAATGGAAGAAATGCCTCCAGATGCAGTTTGGGGTTTATCAAAGCTTCTCTGCACATTGCCCTGTAACTCCTGCTCCACTACCCTACAACTCCTAAAATCTCATATTACATATTCATCTTGAAGACTCACTTAAGTAGAACACATATTTAGCAAAAGAACTGTGGAATTTGGTCATACATATATAAATATATATAAATTTTATAGTAATTAAAACGATTTCTCTGTCATATGATAGCTTTCTCGTGATAGCCAGCCTGTGCCAGAGTGATTGTAGTCTAGGAGTCCCCCTCCTGCCATCCCACTCTTCCATTTTTTCGTTATTCAAGCAAACCCAAACTGTTCTCTGGATTCTTCTTTACTTGTACCTTTTCTTGCTCAGCTGGCTGAGTGCATTTGTTAGACAGTTCCTTCGTACTGAATTTTAAACCTCATACATTGAATATTTTCCCTCACACAGCTGTGGTGTCATCTGCTGATTGATGATATGTAGTGATCAGCTTTGGAGAGCAACAGTGTGGAGTCTGCAAATGATCGTGTGATGGTTTAGAATAGCACATTATCCTGGAAAACCTTTCCATCTCAGGAGCCAATACACTTGGGAATTCATTATCCTATTGCAGTCAGTGGAGAGAGATAATCAATTACCTTGTTTGGGTACAGAGGGGAAAAAAATAAAAATTAATTTTTAAAAATCTATTTTTAAAAATCCATTTTGCAGGGATGCACTTCCCTTAATTTTAGACTTCAGAAATTTTGCTATGTAGAAAAATATTTAATTCCGTGATGATTTGTTCCATCCACCCTAGACAGTTGCTTTCAAATGTCTGAATTTCACTGATTTTAAGAGGGAGCCCATATTTGTGTGGCTTATACTTGACGCCTTTTTGACAGAATAAGTTAGAATCCAGGCCTTTCAGATAATTTCTGTGGCACAGAGTACCATTCCAGATATATTCTCATTTAACCTCGAGACTTCAAAATCATTACAGGATTCTCTCACTGGGAAAAATTATTCAGTCAACACAGAAAGGTCAGTCTAGATGATCATGATAGCACATTTACCTTCTTTAAATTTTATGAAGATTTAGAATTACTTGCCCTTTGTCTCACAGCAACCGTTGAGTCACTGACTAATTACAAGTCATCACAGTAAAGAGAATTTATGGACTTTATCATCAAAGTTATTTTATGTACATTAAGAGTTTATATATTCCACAGTGAGGATCCTACGTGGTACCAGAACACAAAGTACAGATGACAGCATCTGAAGAGTATGAAATTTTCAGCCTTTTGTTTCTGTATGTCAGCACTCATTTTGAGTCAGGTTTGTAAATCAAATATGTTCCCATGTTGACTCTTACTCTACTGTTCCATTTAATACTGTTTCCATCATCTCATATAGTACTGTGCTATTTATCTTCCTTCCTTTCCTCCCAAAGAAGGGAAATTGTGCTTTTGAATCTCTGAAAATACACACATTTCAAAAATATGTTAGACTCACTGGAAAGAGAATGGGGGAAGAGGAAGTAAGAATTTAAGAAAACACTTTAGAATAAATGTTCAGATCAAGGTGCTGACCTGTTTCTTGGCTTCTGACAAGAAGCTTTCTTTTGAAGAAAACAGTGCTTTTTGTTGTTGATGTTCATCTAGATAATGATCTAGAACCGTTTATGAATTCTATATTCATAAAAATCCTGATACATAACACAAAACCTTTTAGTAAGTGGATACATCCACCTTAGAGCTTTCCTGAAGGGTGATGGGAGGGAATTCTTCCCTTCTACTCAGCACTGGTGAGGTACAGTTGCAATGCTGTGTGCAATGCTGGGCATCCTGGTACAAAAGAGATGTGGACATACTAGAGTGAGCCCAAATAATTTCTTCAAAGGTGCTTAAAGGATGGTTAGTCTCACCACACAGGAAAATCCACCAAAAAAAAGCCCAGATCACAGGAGAGGAATCTGAAAGATTGAAGCATCGCTTTCAGGTTTGCTTCTAATCATGAGTAAACACTGTGCTTGCAGTGTTTCCAAACAAACTCACTCAGTTTACTCAATCAGTTTTCATAGCTGCAACTGCATTTGGAATGAAAAGACACCTTTTTGTACCTAATATCCCAGTCCTTTGCAAGTTTACCTGCTGTAAGGAAGGGAGGCAGCTCTGTTGAGTAGCTGAAGGCATGGCCAGGAGGCATCACTGTTTAAATAATTGTAGCCTTAAGCCTCGTTTTGCATCAGCTGAGCTGAGTTTTCTTTAGCCTTCTCCAGGTTCAGAGAACTTTAAACAGTGGCGTGCAGAGATTTTTTGCAAGGTGATCTGTTTTTTTATAACACTGTGTGAACACTGTGGAGGGCAGAAGTTTATGGGTCTGGAAAAGGGAGCAAAACTCACTCCATAAAGACCAGATGTTGGATCTACAGCTTGTATTGCACACTTAAAACTCATTTGGGTTTTTTCCCCTGGGTAAAAATGAAACAGCAACAAATTTGACCATGGAAGTGACGTAGAAATTTTCTCTGCTGACAGCAGTTTACCAACTGCAAAAATGATCATAATCAAGAGAATCAGTGATGAGGGTCACTGATGCAGAGGAGCAGGGAAATTCCTAAGTATCAATCTGCAAAGGTGTTTGTCCTTATTTTCATCTAAGTTTAACCCTCACCTGATGGATGTAATTTAGTCAATGGATCAACATGGAAATACTACATTTGTGGGATCCCTCTCTGTAGGACTTTCCATCGCTCCATTTCCAGGTCTATAACTCCAAGTCATGCTGATCTCTCACACAGACCCTGCTGTTTTCCTGCCTGCATTTGGCCATTTGCTTCTTTCTTCTTAACACCTTCTTCAATTTTACTTCATGGTTTTTGATGTAAGGAGAGGTATTATTCAACATGTGACCACTCTATGAAACTACACAGTGTCTTAATGATATTTTTTTCCAATAACCCCTCATTGTTTTGCTTTTTGTCTTACCACTGCATATTAATATTTTCTTGGATTTATATCAAATGATTCTAAGATATCTGCATTGAGTAATAATTACTCATTATAGTAAGTAATAATTAAAATTTGCATATTTTCAACTGTTTTTTTTTTTCCCACAATGTTTTTAATTTATCAGTATCCTGTTTCATTTTTCATTTTCCTGTCACACAAGCCCATGGCCTCTTTCTGCCACTCTTACTGTCAAATCTCCCTTTCCTCCTTTGGCTGAGTTGGAATCATCATTGACACTTCTTGCTCACTATCTGTATCTTTTCTAGATTACCTGTGAACACGTTCAAAGACACAGGTTTTAGCACAGATCCTTTAGGATTATGTTGGCAACTTCCCTTCACTGTAAAAACTGTAATTATTTCCTAGCTTTTCCCTTATTCTTTAATCAGAAGTTAATCCACAGGACAACTTTTCTTTTTATCCCATGACAACGTAGTTTCTTTTTAAGAGAAGTGTTTTCAAAAGCTCTTTGAAAATCCAAGTTCAGAATTTAAATATGAGTTTAAGAAGTGTACTGTTAAAGGACATTTTTTTTATGTCTGGAAAAGTGAGTTTCATGTCTTTTGTGTGTGTGTGTGTCTGTGATTACTTCTTTATGCTTTGTTTGACATTTTGATAATATTTCTACGAAACGTCACGAAAATTACAATGTCTGAGGAATAAAATTGCATTAATATTCTATGCAAGATAGTGAAATAATTCATAATGTATTTCAAGATAATTTCAGGGGGACCATTTTTGTGATCTTAATCTTATATTTTATTAAAGTTATGGTTGGAATGCTTCCTTTAATCTTTATGTAATATTCCATCAAACTTCAAGAAGACATTTTCTGAGTGTTTCATGATCTATTCATAATTATTTTTAATTTTTTTTTATTTTTTTTTTTACTTAATGGAAGTTCACTTCTATATTTGGAAATATACTCAAGTGATACCTCTTATTTGAGGCATTCATAAAAACATAAGTGATCATATTTCAGTATAAATACAAATATTTAATTTAAATTACTCCCTCTCTCTCATTCTACCTCGATCATAGAATCACAGAATGTTTTGGATTTGAAGGGATCTTAAAGATCATCTCATTCCAACCTCCCTGCCATGGGTAGGGACACCTTCCACTATCCCAGGTTGCTCCAAGCCCTGTCCAACCTGGCCTTGGACACTTCCAGGGATGGGGCAGCCACAGCTTCTGTGGGCAACCTGTGCCAGGGCCTCACCACCCTCTGAATAAAGACTTTCTTCCTAAAATCTAATCTAAATCTCTTATCTTTTACTTTAAAATCACTCCCCTTGTCTTACCACTCTCTGTCTCAGTAAAAATTCTCTCTCCCTCTTTTTCACCCTTCCTCAGGAGGAAGATTAAACTCAAGAACCTGAGTATGATTTCTAAGCTTGCTCACCTGCTTGTGTTGCTGGCCTGGGCTGTGTTCATGGAGGAAGAGTAGACACCTATGGATAGATTTCCAGAAGGCAAACCACAATTCCTTCCCTCAGCTGAGTTCTCAGCAGCTTTGTTGCCAGAGGCTGCCTGGAGATGTTGTGCTTCAGATGTGAAAGATTAACAACTAAATCAAGCAATAAAAATGTGAACATTTTTTCTCCATCCATTTTGAAATGCTGCTTTTATAGCTTTTTGGGTTTGTTTTGGTTTTTTTCCACTGAGAACTGGGGAGAAAGAAGCTGAGAAGATGCTTTACATACTGCAAGTTAAATTGGCCTTCTGGGGTGATGGCAGCTGGGACTTGCAGGAGAAAAGTAAAGCTTTCTAGACCTTTCTTATGGTGGCAGAGCAAATCCCTGATCAGTGGGACCAAAGAACTACTTTGTTTTTCTAGGAATTTGGAGAGATGACTAAAAGTCACTTTGGCTGCCAGTACCAAAGTGGTCCCTTATGAGATCGTACCAGGATATAGCTCACCTATTTGATGATCTTGGAAGTCTTTTCCAACCCTAACGACTCTGTGATTGTATGCTGGAAATACAGCCAAGGAATTTCATTGTACTTCATCTTCCCTGTAGAAGAATGTGTGAAATAAATGCTGTCAGCAGCAGAGGGGTTAGTGGCATTCTTCAGATTCTTTCCTCATTTGTGCTCTGATGTATTTCTGTACTTTCACATGTGTTCAAGCTTTCACTCTGAAATATTTCCCCCAAAGAGTTTGCCTGCTGCTAAAAGGCTATGCTTTGTACTGGATGAAACGTTACATAAATGACCTGAAAATACCTACGTTGAATGGTGTGATAAAATGCTATAAAATACACCCCACACAGGGATATGATGCAGCAGCTGGAAATGTACCTTATCACATGCAAAGATAAAATACTGTGGATGACATCTCACACAGCTCTGTGATATGGTGCTTTGAACAGCACTTAAAACAGAAATTCTATGAAGCCTGTTTCCTCAAGCAAAACACTGATCAAGTGACAAGGAAAATTAATTTGGATGGTGTGTACATTCTGTAGTCATCGGTAAAAGTTTTTCTGGTTAAGTTTTTATCACTAGAATTTGCAGTGACAGTGGGGGACTGGGCAGTAGCATCACAGAATCATAGAACGGTTTGGGTTGGAAGGGACCTTAAAGAACATCTCATTCCAGTCCCTGCCATGGGCAGGGACACCTTCCACTAGACCAGGTTGCTCCAAGCCCCATCCAACCTGACCTTGAACACTCCCAGGGATGGAGCAGCCACAGCTTCTCTGCCCAACCTGTGCCAGGGCCTCCCCACGCTCACTGGGAAGAATTTCTCATGTAGGACAGGAAACTGGAAGTTAGATGTGTGTGCAATGGAGCAGATGAGCAGAAGGACTCCTGAGGGGCTCCTGAACTGTTATTCCCAAAGCAGCAACAGCTTTTGCAGTTGAGACACTCAGAATGTTTGTTTTGAGCGTGTGGGGCAGAACGGGTGTAGTGGGTTTGCACGGCAAGGTTTTGGTAGCAGGGGGGGCTACATGGGTGGCTTCTGGGAGGAGCTTCTGGAAGCTTCCCCCATATCCATGGAGCGAATTCCATCCAGTTCCAGGATGGACCCAGTGCCGGGCAAGACAGAGCCTTTCAGAGATGGTGGTGGCACCTCGGGGACAACGTGTGCAAGAGGAAAAAACAAGGCAACAGCAACTGCAGCCGGGGAAAGGAGTGAGAATGTGTGAGAGGAACTGCCCTGCAGAGCCCAGGGTGGAGCAGCAGGAGGGGCAGGAGGTGCTCCAGGAACGGGAGCTGAGGTTCCCCTGCAGCCCGAGGTGCAGCCCATGGTGAGGCAGCCGTGCCCCTGCACCCAGGGAGGCCCAGGGGGAACAGAGATCCACCTGTAACCCTGTTTGGTTTCTTCTGTCCAAACACTTTTATGTGTAGCCCTTTGCATTGTACCCAGATGTTACCAGTAACTACAGTATAGTCGTAAAAATTCTAAATACTAGGTGTATTTTAGTCGCTTTCAGTTCCACTGAGTTTCACTTTTTTTTTTTGAGAGAAAAAGGGACTACCATGTTTTTCTAGGTTTACTTGGTATAAAGTAGATTTTTAGCTGAAGCCATTGGAGCTAAGCTCTGGTCCCATCAACTTTGAGAACCACTGTTTCTATACATACCCATATGGATGAAAGTCTAATGAAGAAACAAAAATTTCATTTTTTCTCCTTCACCAGGACTCCAACAGAATATTATTTCTGAAGGCAATGAAGTTGTTGTCATTAACAACCTTTCATATCACATCTACCAGCCTGAGAAAACACCTCAGGAACTCTAGGAAACCTTGGGTGATGTTTGTGCAATGTTATTGAGCCCTTGAATGATTTACCCACTGACATGTAGAGGGAGACTCATCTGTCTGAATGAATGGAGGAATCTACTTCAGGGTGATCCCTAATTCCCTCTGAGGGTACTACCAGCATACGCTGTGTGTAGCAATCACCCAACCCACATTCTGCTCCCACACATGGATTTCTGTATTCAGGCATTTAAAACTGCAAGATGAATCCTGCTACTAAATTTCATGAAGCTGTCATGCAGCTCAGTTGCCTAAACAGATGTTTAATTCCAATTAAGTTATCCTGTGTCTGTCCAAGTGCAGCTGGCAAATATGACACTGGCTTTTTTAAGGGCTTCTATCAGGAACAGGTTTAAGTTCCTAAAGTTAAAAGAGAAATCTTAGGATTAAATTCCATTGCCCATTTAATGGATGGTAGGGCCACTGAAGGCTTTGTAGGGAAGATCTGTAGGGAATCTGAGGTTTCCATGTGGAGCCTACTAGAGTGAGCAGACATGATCCTCCTGTCTCTCTGGAGTGGGAGCTGGACATCAGACAGGACACTTCAGGGTGTAAAAATTTAATTTAAGTTACTGATCTATGAACCACTGTGACACTTTTCTTCCTATAGGTAGGTTCAATTTTTAATAATTGGGTAGCCCTCCAAATCCTGATTTCTGAAAATTTCATCTCAATCCTGAGAAAACAAGGTACTGAGAGTTTGTGCAGGGCAACAAGAAAAATACTCCAGGTAATATTAATAAGACAGAAGGTGGCTGTATGAGCTGTGTTACTGCACAGCTGGCCAAGGCTGCTCCCACTTCACTGTACAGGTGAGACAAAAGGTGTTTAATCTGCCAAGGTCATCCAGGAAATACGTGGCAGAGTAGGGAATTTCAGTGAGTTGCCACAAATCCAGACCCTCTTCTTTTTTCCTTCAATCCAAATGATACCAACAAAGCTTGGGAGCACTAACAGTTGTGCACTACCTTATAGAAATTTATCTTAATTTTTTCATTATTACCCCATGGAGGAGAGATGATTTATCTGCATGGCAGCAATCTGCATGCTGCTTCCATAGGGTATCCCATTTCCTGCTAATCAATACTAATTTAATACTAATTTCTGAGGAAAGAATTAACATCTGTAAGAACACTTGTAAAAATATACCAGTGGATGAATTAGAAGCACAAGCCACCCAGAGTACGTACACCAAGCTAAACATTGTAATTATTATTTCAATTTTTGAAGTAGTTACAGTTAAAATCCACCCTTAGCTGTTGCTTTTTGAATGAATCAATCATTTCTTGAAGTGGAATAGGAAAAATACATGGTTTCGTCTTCCCCCTAAGTTACTCACAGCAGACATGGGTGAAAATAAATAAAAAAAATCCCACACCTCCTCAGATCTAGACAGTAGGAATTTATAAAACATGAATGTTCCATCCAGTGTGAAGCTAAGAAAGAGGTGTTTTTAATCTTGGAACTGATTATTAAGTCAGGATCTGCGTTTTTTACTTGCCACACTGAATCAAAAATAGTACCCTAACACCCAGCTCATGCAGTGACAGCTAATACCACTGTATTTTAGCACTTGTTAGTGTGATATTTTTACAGGAAAGATTCCTAAGATATGTTTAAAATGAAGCATCTTAGTTTTATATTTCCATGTCAGAATGGCACGGCAGTAGTGACTGCTCAGATCTCTTCCCAAGTGAACAAGAGAGGAGCTTTCATTGTGCACTATCCCGGACTCCATCCTTCAATGCAAGCAGTACGCTTTCATTTTGGAGCAGGCTGGTGAGACAGACATACTCTGGCATTTTTGGAATGAATATTTATAGCCTTTCGCTAGGCTGTGAGTCACTCCTGCAAAACAGAAATATTTGGTTTGGAATAACAGTGCCTCAGCACATGGAGAAAAATGCCAGTTTTGGAGTGAGGGGTCGGGTGTCATCACCTCATGGCTTGTGGGCCAGTGCTGCTCACAGAGACAGGGCACTCAGACAGTTCATTATTTAGTGAAACATAAACCACTGAGAGGCATTACAGTGCTTCTTTCAGGGCAATGTTTGCTCACCATCAGTGCCCACAGGCCCATGGATGTTGGGTATCAGTGGCAGAGGGTTTCCTGGAGGCTCAGGAAACTCAACTAACTTCATGGAAGTGTCCACATTTGTAAAGGTTTTAATGGGTTCCAAAGGCAATTCATCCTGATCGTGTTTAAAACTCATCATAAATGTCCTTCTTGTTCCACTTTGCTCCTCTGGCAATTGATTTAGGACTCTTCACACTATGTATACTCTTAGTATCTCTTATTTTTTGTCATGGAAAGTTGATGTTGCTCCTGTTACTTATAAAAACCTACATTTTGTCTCCTGCTTGTAGGGCCAGGGAAGAGTGAGGAACCACCAGCATGTTGGTCGTTAAGTTAAAACAGAACCAGATTTTAAATTCTGTACCTGAGTATTTCCACAGAGACTGTGATTTGGGAATTACAAAGAGACCCCAGCTGGGTTAAACTATGTGCTGTACCCTGGTGAGAAGTTTTCCTGCATCTCCCTGGGTGTCTGCCAGTCAATCACAACTGCAAACTTCCCCAGTTTGAAGCTGAGTTTTGTTCTGAATACTTCCAGGGAAAGATATTTCACAAATTCCTCTGGCAAAAAGAGAATTATGATGATGAACTTGGAGAAAAAGATTTTTTCACCTTCCAGATCTCTCCAGATTCAAATCTGTCTTCTAAACTGAAATCATCACATCCCCAAAATGGAGCTGATACAACCAGAACTGAAGAGTGAAATGCAATCCAAAGCAAGAACATACCAATATGCATTTCTCTCAAGCAAGACCTTTTATTGGTTTTTATTTTATTGTATTTTATTTTGTGCATGCAGAAAATGCAAATACAGAAGTAAAGCAGTAAAATGTTCAAAGGATATATTCCCTTTGTACCAGTCTGCAAAAAAAAATAATAGCTATAAAAAGAAACTAATAGGCTCCTCAACAAATTAATGCCTGGAAATAAATAAATCTGTTAAGAGAGTAAGTAACATACTTGCCACCTATGCATTTATAGTGTAGCAGTTAATGAACAGGGTAAAAAAGTAGTGCTTTCTTTTTTTCTTTCATAACTATGGACTAGAAAAAAAAAACCATAAATGTAAATTGAATTGAATAAGCTGTTGCTTAATTTATTGGATTAATTTTAAAATACACCTCGTAATGACTTTATCCTCTGAGAAGTTTCAGAAGCTTTTAATGCTTAAAAGGCCAGCTGCTGTACCGTGTGGTGTACAGTGCGTCTCACCAGATGAAGAAATAACATCCTTAAAAGGGTTTTGTGCCTTAGAAAAGCACACACGGGTAATTTGCCTGACATTTAAAAAATTTAATTTAGGGTTCTTAGGAAAGAGACATAATCATCAAAAGCAGCTCACTTTCCATCCCCAGAAATTCCTTAATGGCTCGAAAATATGTGAGTACTTCTGAAAAATTACTTGACTCACAGGCATGAACTTTTAACACAATTAATTTAATTTGTAAATTGAACAATATGCATCATTAATGACTCACGGTTTCCAATTTGCTGAATGGTTTCTGCCTCATCTCTCAGGCATTTCGGTCAAGCCGTCTCCTGCAGCTTTTACGAAGCCTTTAGGTTTTGTGCCACTTTCCCGCCTTAACTCTGTGATGTCCAGTTTGCACTCTCTTGCTGGGCTCTGCTGGTGAAGAAAACAGCCTTGTCCAACAGCTGCTCACACAGACAGATGGGGGCTCCACCGCTTCCCTGGGCAGCCTGTCACAGTGCTTGACAACCCTTTCTGTGAAGAATTTTTCCCTGATATCCAATCTAAACCTGTCCTGGAGCAATTTGAAGCCATTTCGTCTTGTCCTATCACTCGTTACCTGAGAGAAGAGACCTATCCTGACCTGGCTACGACCTCCTTTCAGGTAGTTGTAAAGAGAGATAAGGTCTCCCCTGAGCCTCCTTTTTCTCCAGGTTAAACATCTCCACAGGCTCCCTCAGCTGCACCTCATCAGGCTTGTGCTCCGGACCAGAAAGGAAAACTGGCTTGGTGAGATTTTTCACAGCCTGAGAATACAAAAAGTCTATGAAATAAAGGAATAAAATGAGTAATTTCTAAGGCATTAGTCAAAATTCCTTAAAATTGCCAAGCATTTCAGTGAGGTAAGAAAGGCAAGCGGAGGAGTCTGGGGTGTGATCATGATGTAACACAGTGCTGAACAAACCCAACAAATGTAGTTCTGTGCACTAGAAGTGCTTTTTCTGTGCTCCAAGAAGGGAATCAGAGATGACCAGGCTGTTTGGGCCACGAACACAGGCTATAGGACCCCCCACTTTGTGAAAAGGGGTAAGCACTCACTAAATTGTCCTGGAATGAAGAAAAAAAAACCAAAAACAACTCTTTGGAGGTCCTTCAACGGTTGTGCCAAACCATGAGAATGATAAAACTGTCCTCTGGAAAAATGAAGCAGCACTAGGACAATAAATTCCAGCTGATTTTCTGAATGACATACCCAAAAGCTGGGCAACATCTGAAGTTCTGAATGGGTGCTGATCATCTTTGAACAGAGCACGGTACGTGATGTTTCCACGAGATGAGGCAGGTGGTGTGATGTGCCCGAGACACTTTGATAACTGAGGTCCCTTATTTATGAGGCAGCTTGTGTTGAAAAACATGTGCCTACTCTGAAGCCCAGGATAAGATGAAGAGAAAAGGTTTCCATTCAACACTGATGCAAGCGACACTGGATCAAATAACTCAGCTCTTCAGCATTTCAGGATGATGGACTCAGTAGGAAAAAAAAATTTCCCAGGAGTTTTAAAAACTTTATTTTTTTTCCTTAGTTCTCCAAATTAAATATAAATTGGATATCTATGACTAGGGTGATACTTATTTTCATAGTCATATGGCCTCAATATCACGAGACACAGCCCCAAAAATGGTGATTTCTGTATCAACTCACACAACATGGGAATCATGGAGTACTTTGTAGGATGGAGGCATTTGGAGGTATGGGATGGCACTGAACTATGTGCTAAGCCACTGTTATAGAGACATTGTAATGAGAGACACTATAATGTTTGTCTTTACTATTTTACATACCATGAAAAAGCATGAGAAGGAGAAATTCAACAGAGAAATGAAAGAGAGCAGGGTTTGCTGAAAACTATGGACAGCCAAAGATAATTTTCTGAGTAAATCAACCCATCTTCTCATAAAGAATCCACATATAAAAGTCAAAATGCACTGGGAAACACATGTAAAGATTTGAGAGTTTGCATTGCTTAGGTGTGTTTGACCCACAAGTAAGGAACAGTTAATAACACCACCTGAAAATCTGGGAATGAAAAATAAGTCTTATTTGGAGATGATTTTTTTCACTGAAATCAGTACAGGTTTTAAATTAGAAAACAATTGTTAGGATATTTAATTTAGTGAGAAACTCAGTTTCAGTAATATTTAAACACATATTTCAAGATGTAAAAAAAAAAAAAAAAAGAAACAACCAAGTTTTGAACTAAGCATAAAAAAGAAAGGTACACTATTTCTTATAATTTTGGTCTAATTTTTTAAAATATTAAATGTTTTAACAGCTAATGACCATCACAGCTTTTTCCCTTATGACAATCTAGTGTTGTTGTGGGCTGTTCAACTTTTCAAAGAAATGATTTCTCTACACAATAATCTATAATGAATCTGTAGATAAATCGAGACATTGGTGCAGTACTAATAATATCAACTAAACAGACAGGAATCTTTTGAGTTGCAGTTAGGTTTAATTTACTTATCAGATAAAGTATTTTGTCATTTCTATATAAATTTTATTGAGTATGTTGTGAAAAAATTGAGAATATATTGAAATAAAACATGCTTGATTGAGTTTACACAGAAATAGTTACTTACAATAAACTTTACTAAATGTAAATCAGATGTCAGTTGACTGGACTAAGTAACCTGGATCACTGCATACTATGTTAGGAACAAAGAATTAGGAAGTGAAAGCGTAGGAAATTTATCCACTTGTGTTTTCCACTTGTGTGTCTGCAAATACCTGTTCACTGTAGTGATAATAGAAGTGAAAATGGTCTCAAACTGGCAGAGAGCAGGGTTAGATTGGATATTAGGAAGAAATTCTTCCCTATGAGGGTGGTGACACCCTGGGGTTGCCCAAAGAAGTTGTGGCTGCCCCTGGATCCCTGGAAATGTCCAAGGCCAGGTTGGACGGGGCTTGGAGCAACCTGGGCTAGTGGAAGG
>JAYRBT010000139.1:69749358-69767424 GCA_036023395.1 Myiotriccus ornatus | reverse complement strand
CAGGGCTTGGAGCAACCTGGGCTAGTGGAAGGTGTCCCTGCCCATGGCAGGGGGTGGAACAAGATGGGCTTTAAGGTTCCTTCCAACTCAAACCATCCTATGATTCTCTGATGTCCCAATTACACGGGAGTAAAAGCCAACACTGCTTCAATATCAGCTTGCTTTGGATAAGTTTAACCACTGTAAAGTTCTTACTCCTGTCCCTGTCCTTCTTTGCACTGAGCCCATGCAAAGCCAAGGACACGATATGAGGTAGAGGGTCTATTTCACTCAAGCTCTCTATGATTTTTCAGTAGATAGCATCTTCTGGAAGGTGATAGAACTGCTCAGCCCTCCATAATGTGAAATCCGTTACAAGGGACGTTTAACCAAAATGGATATACTGAAAGTTCACTGAAATTCCTGTGTAAACTTTTTTTTGGGAAGTCCTGATTATGCTGTGGTTTTTGTCAGTGCATCCCATATACACTTCCATGTGTGTTGAGGGATATAGTCAATGGTTTGCAAACAGATAGAAAGATATGTTAGACCCAACATCCTTACAATTCAACAGAACAAATCCCTGCATTTTTCCCAGTTCCCTCATGGGTGTGTAATAATTTAGAACCATTGAAGCTAATTGCCTATCTCTCATGTGAAAACATTATGTTTGGGTCCTCATTCAAGGCAAGATATTTCCTTGTCAGTCTTTATCACTGCAGTTCTAAAAACAGCTCTCTTACTTTGGCTAAATTCATTTAAGATTGTTCCTGTTGGTAAAAAACCACTTAGCATTCTAATTATCCTATCCCGATGTGTCAAAATGATAATGTCACTACATATTAGTGAAAAGGTCAGAAGAAAAAAATAATTAGGGCTGGTATTATATTTGGTACTGGGAGAACACTGTAAGTGTTTGAAGCTACATGAAAACCAAGATATGCATTTTATTTATTTATTTATTTATTTATTTATGAAGAGAAGTCTACATTTCAGCTTTTCATTGTACAGTAATATGTACCCTGTTTTCTGTCTTTTCCTTTTTCTGATGACAGCAGGATTTTATTGAGGTAAAAATAACTGGCTTCTTTCAAAGTGAAGCAAGGCTCTTGAAAATATGCTCTAAAACTCAAGTGTAATCTCTTTTTTTTTTTTTTTAAAAAAAAAAACCTTTTCAGAATTCTAAATTTCCATTAGTATATTCTATATAGTGGTTAGGGTGAGAGAGATAATCAGTCTTACTATATTCAGTTGGACTCCACAACATATATGTCATATACATACATGCTTCAATATACAGAGAGAGGATGGTGTGGGGGTGTGTGCATTGATATATGTTAAGTAAAAATTTGGGTTACTTCAGTATCTGACATATATTCACGGATCACAGATATTTTCCTTTATTTCTCTACAGTTTTGAAATCCTTGTTGTTTATGAATTCCATGCACACTGCACTGCTGGAAGCTTATTCAGTCCAGAATACTTCTGTTAAGTTTGGAATAGCTTATACAACAATAAGGCAAAGCAGATTGTGTTATTTATTCTTACTACTTATTGTTGTTTCAGCCCATTAAAGAAATATTCCTCTAGTCCCATGGGACATATGAATCCTCTTGGAAACATACTTTATTTTCAAATGCAAGAATATATATTGAACTTCTAATGCATATTCATGCTAATGAGAAAACAGAGATTGGTAAACAGAAATGGTGCCGCTCAGCCCTCTCTTTCACAGATATAACACACGTTGAAAATAGACAAATATATGAAAAGCAGAGGTGTTGTACTCCTTCTGTTGTATTTATAAATAAGAGCTATATATTCAATTTATAAGGGCTTCTCTTAAATTATTAGTGTGATTTGTGTATGAGCTTTGAGATCTGTATCAATTCAGCAACCACTAATACATCTGCACTTTCAAGACTGGGCAAAGAAACCTTTTTGCCTCACACTTGCATGAAATTTAAATTGAATGGACTGTGCTAAAATTAAATCAGGGAGACAAAAAAACCCCATGGTGTCACACTGAAATCCACTATGTCACACTTGACTAATAATAGAGCAAAGGATCATTCCCAGCCCATGTTATCATCAAAGTTTTATCTACTTTACATGACTTTTTAATAGTCTTTATCAAACCAAGTCTAAAGTTCAGCTTCATGTTGAGAGTTTCCACATTTCAGTAAAGATGGAAAATGTCCTTGCTTTTAGCACCTGCCAAAAGAAACCAACGAGTTTTGAGTGAAATTTGCAGTCTAGACCTGGTTTAAATTTGGGGGCACCACTTGGACACACGTAAGGAAGGAATCTCACCTGTTTTTTAACCAATAATCCACTGTTTCAGGCACTTGAACAAGAGGTAGGGCAGGGAATTCAATTTCCATCTCTACCTGGGGAGATTCAATCCTCTCATCACTCTCAAGTGTACCCCAGTTAACTTGTAATACGTGATTATGCCTTTCTCTGGAGTTATCCCACTGACATTGTTCCACTAGCTTTCATGTTGCTTATATATTCAGTGAAATCAGGTCTCAAATCCCAGCATTTGAGGCTAGTTCCTAATCCCTAATTTATGGAGTTATTTTCACTTGTTCTCTCACATTGGCTTAATAAATGGCATTGTCTGAAAAGGCTGCAAGTGCCCTGTGGTAAAATATGCTTCTCTGCATGAACAGAGCTCTCTCAGTAAGATGAGAATACTAAACCTTCACCCCCCATTCCCAGGTGAGAGCCTGAATGATGGGGCTGTGCAGTTAAAGGTAGTTAGACAATATTATTTCATTTTCCATTTTGGGACAAGTGCCTATGACGAGCCCTTCATTGTTTTGCTAGAGAGCTACAAACATCCGAGCATAAAACAACCCTCTACATTCTTATTGTGGAGATAATTAACCACTGGAAGAATTTACCTAGGGATATGTCTGATTTTCTGTTGTGTAAAGTTTTGAAATAATGCTTTCATTTACTTGGAAGAGAGAATATTGTCTTATTTGAACATATTTGTATCTTATTTGAACAAAGAGTTGTTGCTTCTATGCAAGAGTCAGTAGATGAAATTTGAAGCCTCCTAAGTGATGATATTCACCACTTTTGTGCCTAAAATGTTTTAAAAATGATGCTAATTATTTTTGTGTGTGGTCACTTACTGTTCACTCTTTTTGTCCCTGGCTTCATAATTCTGAAAAAAACCCGACATTTTTATTCAGTGAAATATGTATTTAAGGTCTGTGTCACGGAATGTATTCTTGTAATTAACATTTCAATGTTTGTTAACATAATGGCACTTAGATTATTGGAAACCATAAACTATTAATCTTAAAAATAATACAAGCTTCTGTATTTGATTAAAATATTCTGCAAAGCGTTTTGGCACAATGCTAAACAAGAGAATGAAAACGTCAAAAATTATTTTACTGGTTGGTTCATTAGAAGGCTGGTTCAATAAGTTAAAATTAGGAGTCTTTCAATAGAGTTGGAGGGAAATCAAAATTCCATAAAGCTGCTTTGCCACTAATAGATTAATATTCATTAAATCATGTATTAATGGGCAGTACAAATAGATTACCTTTTACATTTAGATTTCTAAGTAATATTCAGCCTGAAGTAAGTATGTGGTGGGCTACTAAAGGTGAGGTAGGTATGGGAAGTGGGAGCTGGGACTAAACTATCTGAAGGTGGAGAGAAGAGCAGTGCCTTGTGGTGCCCACTCAGCACTTTTCACAACACCAGCAGTCACAGAGGAATTTCCTTTTTCATAACGCTGTAGCAACCTCTGAGTACAGAAGGACCATGCACAAGAAGCAATGACATAGGAAAATTATTTCAGAAAAAAAAAGTCATGTAATAAACAGAACAATTTAGTTTGTAAGGGACTTGTGAAGATATCTGTTCCAACTCCCTTGAGAGCAAGTCCAAATGCTGCCCTTGCCCTTGTCCAGTCGAGATTTGAATATCCCAAAGGATAAACATTTGACAACCTGTCATGGAGAAAAAAGCTTTTCCTCACAGTTAACTGATATTTCCTGGATTTCAATTGATATCTCTTGTCCCTCATCTTGTCCTTGTGCTTACTCAAGAAGAGTGTGGCTCTGTCACCTCCATGTTCTCTCGTCAGGTGGTTGAAGACAGCAACTTGATCTCCTGTTGATCTTACATTTCTGAGTCAAAACAAATCCAGTTCTCTCAACCTCTTGCACTCTGTCCTCCAAAGCAAAGTGCAGAGCATATTTTTTTACAGGGCTACAGGACTTACATCTCCAAGGCACTGCAGCTGCAAAGCTGGCACAAGTTTTGCAAGAGAATTAGAAAGGCAGTTGTTCTGGAAGGATCTCAGATATATTCACCCAACCATGTGTCATAGAACAGGGGAGGAAAATCCCATTTCTGCCCCACCATGATGAATTGAGTGTTCTGAATGCACATTAATGAATTCTGGTCAGTCTCCTGAGGCTGTTAATATGGGCCTATTACAGTCTCGGATATATCTATGCAAGAATGTGCCAAATACTGCTGATAATGGCTGTGCTATGTTATTGTCAAACTAGTAGCAATAGCTGGTCACTAAATCTTAACTGGTCATTTACTGCAGCTGAAACAAGGCAGGAATACTAAATTTTTCCTAAATGGCTGAAAAGAAGGGTCTGGAGGTCCAGAAACGCTTCAAGTAGGACGGAGGGATTGAGGTGATATGTGAGGAGTTTAAGGGTACAAAGAAGGATTTTAAAAAGGAAAAACAATTAAAGTCACTAGAGGGGTCTCCAGACAGGAGGTAGAAAGACTTTTGTGTTGGGAATGACTGCTATGGTGGCAGGACCATCTGAGGATAGTGAAAATACAGTAGAAAAATTCCTTTGTGAAAAAAAAAAATGCAACCTTGAAGCATTTTTGCCTTTAACTATGACACACAGGCCAAAAGAAGTGCATGGCACAAGGCTCCTTGTGAGGTTAGGACCTCACACAACCTATAGGAAGTATCTGGCAGAGGAAACATAATTAGAACCATTACAACACCCCCAAAGTGCCACCTCTAATGGTCAGTGGTCAATGCCTGTGGAGTGGGGGGAAGGAAACTAATGCACTGGACCAGGTGTCTGTTCCTACACTGCTCTTTAATGCACTGGGTAAAGGGAAGTCAGGATTCGGTGTGTGAAAACTGAATCATAGAATCATGGGATTGTTTGGGTTGGAAGAACCTTGAAAACCATCCAGTGCCACCCCCTGCCATGGGCAGGGCCACCTTCCACTAGCCCAGGTTGCTCCAAGCCCTGTCCAACCTGGCCTTGGATGCTTCCAGGGATGGGGCAGCCACAGCTTCTCTGCCCAACCTGTGCCAGGCCCTCCTCACCCTCACAAGGAACAATTTCTCCCCACTATCTAATCTAAACCTGAAGCTTGACAAACTCAAGCAAAAGCACCCATTTCAACAATGACAGTAAGTGACCACTGGAACGGTTTGCCAAGGGACGTGATTCTGTCATTTGAAGTCTTTACATCAAGACTGGACGTAGTTGTAAACCATATGCTTCAATTCCACACACAGCTGTTGTGGAACTGCTAAAATTACGTGGTCTGTTTGAGGTATGACTAGGTATGGCCGGGCAACGGATATTCTCAGCCTGAAACTCAACAGATTAAATTCTCTTCAGGTTTAAAGTAATGTGATTTTTTCCCTCGATTTCTCTAAGGCAGGATTTTACCAGATAACTGCAAAACCTGATTCCTGAAAATTCTGGGCTGATTTTTTATTACAAGTAGAAACCGATGATGAAATTAAAGGAAAACATCCTCACCAAATCAAATTACTTTACTGTTGAATGCTTAAAGCTTTGAAATAAATAGTGCTTAGTAACACAGAGATTGGAAGTAAAGTCACAAAGTAAGAAAGATTATTTTGTAAAACAGGGCAGAAAAGAGCCACGTAAATCTGAATGAACCACAAAGCAGAAAGGTATTTGTTCCATTAACAGATCTTACATAGGTATTAAATAAAATCCTGTAGTTTCCTTAAATTAAACAAAAACTTGCTATTTTAATACATGTCAAGCCAACGCTATTTCAGGTTTCCTAAAATTTCACTTAACCTTTTTAAATATTTATTGATTTGAGATGAGGGTTTATTAAAGGCAGTTAAAAAACCCCCTAAATTTCTAAACTGACATTGTATAGAACACACATTATAAAGCTTAGTCAGTTAATTTGCCTCAAATGTGACTCCATCAAGTTATGTGAGCCTAATGTCAGAAACCACTGCTTTTTAATCATATTGAGGAAAACCTTTTTAACAAATAATACTCTTTTTTTTTTTTTTTCCAGTGTGTGTAGATATTTAGAATAAATATGCAAGTAGGAATTTAAAAAGAATGCTCTAACACTTCACTGTGGGTGCTGTTTCACCACAATTTTGGGAAGCCTCAAACTGACCTGAAATCAAAGGATTTACTTTCTGGTTCAGAATAAATGGTCCCTACATATGGACCATTTCATAACAGGCCATGGCAGAGCTTTAATTGTTTACTGTGCTGCCAGATCAAAAAATATGAAAGATTCATACCAGTACAGCCTAAACATCTGGTTCATCTTATGTAGTAAAAATTGATGATTACAGAGAAATATATCTGGGGGGTGCCATTAGAGACAAACAACCAACTCATATACATACTGCAAATTTGAAACTACATTAAATGCCAAAGGGGTACCTTACATAATCAAACAGAAGGTGGGTTTTAAGTTTCTTGTTGGACTTTTTTTTTTTTTTAATTCTGTCTTCAATGCTATCCAACAGACAAAAAGGAGGGCCATGACCAATTTTCAGCAATGACTCTAATGTGTAATATTAGGGCCTTTGAATGACTACTATAATTCTTACTCCTCTGCAGCGTTAAAAATTAATGAACAAGCCCCTGGTGTTGCAAACACAACAGTCTTTGAAACATAATGTCAACTATCAGTGCCTTACTTTCCACAGTGTTCCCAGCTGTGTGACAAGCACAGATAAATTAGTATTAAACCATTGTTTTGAGTGCCCCTTTATTCTGTCTCAAAGCATGTACCAGAGAGTGGATGACAGACAGGTTTGCACATAAAATAAACTGGCCAAGTTTAATCTGTGAACTGGACCAGCAGCAAGAGTTACTTTCTCATAGCACCAAATAACTTCTGAGATTTAGTTGGGGAAAAAATAAACCCTTTAGTGAATTCATTATCTCTCCAGCCTTCAGCTCCCTTTCAGCCTTTAGCATATACATGCGTTTCCCCAGGGCTAAGCTAATGTGTTTCCCAATTCCTAGATTGCTTTAACAACAAGAATCGAAGACGATAACAAAATGAATTCCCAAACCCATTCGGAAGCGTATGAGTTTTGAATTTTAAGCATTTTATTGTTTCAAGGTAAGAGCTATAAACAGTATTTTCTGAACCAGATAGAAAAGCTTTGGGAAATACCTCCATGTTCTCTAATCAGCCACTGGCCAAAAAATTTTTATGCCTCTGTCACAAAGAGCAAATCAACCAACCCACCTTTCAGAAGATTAATTAAGAGCAAAGAACTATGAAAGACCATGAACTGTTTTAGATGGGGAATAACACCAGGAGTTTTCAATCATAAAATGTGAAAAAAACTTTGAAAAAAACTAGTGAGAATATGAGTTTATACTTCCTTCTGTCAAATATTTCGAATTCCTCTCAAGTCGTTCTGTGATATTTTATAAACACAGAAATTGGAAAGCAAATAGTAAAATGCTGACTCATTTGTCAAAAAACACTAAGACCTGGTGTCTTGGTAATATGGATGGTATTACAGTTTTTCAGATGTTGACCTCTCAAACATTTCCCAAGGAAGTTGTTGTGCCTTGTATGACTTTACAGACATGAGGTTTGATTTTCTTCTTAACCTGTCACAGACCCTGAAAAAGCTTCACTGTTTCATGGGTGAAAAAATAAAAAAGACTGAGTTTCTTTAAAAAATACATGAATTGAAATAACCAGTCTGCTGTGGGTGACCTCTTGAATTCCTCTGACTTTAGCTGTATAAACTTTAGAATCTACTTTAATTTAGTCATGTAGGTATTTTCCTATTCTTATTGTCAAGAAAGAAATATCTCAAGATATAAAAGTCTTGAGCTGCTCTAAAGTCAATGGTTTCACAAAGAAAAACAGAAATAATTCTAACCTGCAAGAATTAGTCTGCTTTTAAGAGTAAAACCACTATGTGCCAGGCAGAAAATGTGATTAAGGTGCTGGAATAGCATAAAAATATAGGATACTGTTCCCATGGAACGTCTGCTTTTTCAGTTAATTCCTAATGACTTTGAAGACCAAGCAATAAAATGAGAAGGAAAACATGTGGAATTGCATTCTGGGACATCTTGGTTAGCCACTGGAAAAACATTAAGAGTTTTAGCCTTACCCTACAGAAATCAAAATTTGGATCTGTAGCAGTTAACCTGCTATCAAGAAAAAATTATGCAGGACCAAAAGACATCCCAATTCCAGCAATTTTTGTTCATATTACAGACAACTACACTATGCCATTTCTTACCAAAATTTTATGTTAAAATGAGTTATGGTGTTTGACACTCATATATCCTAGTAAAAGCTAGAGACGTGTTCTGTTGGTAGTTAAAACTATTCCTGTTTATAGTCCAAATTATCTACAGTAAGTTTATGTTCTGTCAATGCCATCTAGTTGCTCATGGGGCTGTACCTCCTTCTCAGTGATACAGGCTCTGAGTTATGTCTCTGCCTTTCTTCAGAGCAAATCTCTAGTTCCTGATCAGATGAAGTCAGAAAGAGAAATAGTATTTTTTGGTAAAATTAGTTAGTTTTGGCTGAAAGTTAAATACACTTTTTTTTTCTTTTTTTTTTTCTTTTTTTATTTTTTTTTAAATAAAGGATCAGATACTTAATATAGTGTGGTTTATTGTCACTCCACGAGGTCGACTTTTTTTCTGTTGCTTAGATCAATTAGTTCAGTTTTTTGTACTAATTTCAACTTTGTCCTTAAAAGTTTTGACTAGGCAGAGATGCTGCTAAAAGTGATAGGAAAATATTGCTGAATCAAGCAGATTTTGGTCAAATGTCTAGATTACCAGGTTATTTCCAAACAACACCCATGCTACTGAGATCACATTAACAGGTGTTTTTTTCTCATGTTTTTATAAACACTATATGTGCCACTCTTTATTTATATGGAATGATCTCTTGGTAATCACAACAATCCCTGCCAGCCAACTTGCAGTTTCATTTCCTTTTTTTAACTGCAAGATACCCGTTATCACAGCTGCCCTCTTGAACACATTAAACACTTTCACTTGATAGGATATAAAAAATCTATTTTTCTGCACAGAGTGTAACTCCCTCTTGTTTCCATTGTGTCTATCCTTTAACAAGTTAAAAAATACCAGTTTGTCATCCAGAAAGAGGCCAGATCTGGAAGTCAAGCTGAGCTTCACTGTCTGAAGGTAAGAAAGGTCACATGAAGGCAGAGAGGGTCAGACTTGTGGGTGTCTGCTTGGGGCTGCCTGTTTGATCTCCCTGAACAGGGACCTGGGCTCTGCATTTGCTTTGGGTTCACTTCTTGGCAGCACAGAGGGCCAGGGTGGTTGGAGCAGCAACAGCAGCAGCAGGGGAGATGGAGAGATCACATGTGGCAACAGGGAGAGACATTGGAAGTCTAGGTGAGAGAGGAAATGCATAAATGTGTTAAAAAATGCTATTGCAGAAATTTCGTGCTTTTTTGACGTTTTAGAAATACGATGTTGTCATTGCAATGCACTGATTGAAAAAATACACCTCAGAATACACAATTTGGTAGATCTTTTCCTTAAGAACAGCTATGAAAGTTTGCAGACTCTAGGGAAGAGGACAATAACTTGTATCCCTGAGCCTGTTTGTCATTGTGGATTGAAATGGGAGGAATGAGGGATAGATGCTCTGCAGCAACAGAATTCTCCTTCCAAAATGAGTTGGGATTCACCACCAACTGAGCAGCATAACTGCATAAACTGAGTTCATCTCAACCACAAGCCATGTATTAGCTTATACTCTCTTCACAGGCCACCATAATAATACTTTTTGGGGTTGTTTCTCTTTTTAATTTACACAGTAAACTAGAAATGCCTTCACTGAGGTGTCTTAGAGTAACTCATTCATCCACAATAAGTCAATCACTTGCAATTATTTCTCCTTATGTACACTGAATGACCCGTGAGAGACTTAAGAAGAGGTGTCAGAGAAAGGGTTCAAATAAAAGGAAACAATCTTAACGAGAAAAAAGGTTTTCAAGATGATTGTTGGGAAATACAGTGGTTTTATTTCTGTTCTGGCAGTAAGTCCATACAGTAGATAATGAGTTTAAAAAAAAAGTATTAGATTCGCAGAATCATTAAGTTGGAACAGACCTTGAAGATCACTGAATCCAACCATTAACCCAGAACTAAAACTAGACCACCATGTCCCCAGCTGTCATATCTACATGACTTTTAAGTACCTCCAGGGATGGTGACTCCACTACTGCCCTTCCAGTGCTTGACAACTCTTTCAAGGAAGAATTTTTTTCTAATATCCAATCTCAACCTCCTACTACAACCTGAGGCTGTTTCCAATTGCTACTTGAGAGAAGAGACTGACCTCCATGCGGCCACAACTCTTTTCAAGTAGTTGTAGAGAACGATAAGTTTCCCTCTAAGCTTTCTCTTCTAAAGGCTGAGCCCCTCGAGCTCCCTCAGCTGCTCCTCATCAGACTTGTGCTCCAGACCCTTCCCCAGCTCTGTTGCCTTCTCTGGACAAGCTCCAGCACCTCGGTATTTTTAACATTTAATCTCAGTGTCTCTTAACAACCTATGCAATGACTGCCTTACAGCTTTTGGGCTCATAGAAGCAAGCGTCTTATGAGAAAAAAATCATGGAATTTTGTTGGGAGACCCCCATAATGGGGGCATTCCAGTGGGTTAGAGGTAAGGACAGCTGCCAGTTTTCAGTGAGCTTCAAGGGCCTGGATTTACAGCCTTAGAGAGTATCTTGTGGAAGAGTTTTTCATAATTAAACATTTTGAAGGGGTTTTGTGTGTGTGTGTTGTTACATCACATGACATCAGAATGGCTCCAGTTTGGGTCACTGGACAGACTGGAGACCTCAGATCCATAGAAACAAACATACGTCACTTCAACTGCCTGGGTGACAGACAGCTGTAGTAGGTTGCTTTCCATCACATGGCCAATGATTAGAAAAAGAAGAATAATATAGCTTGGTGTGGGATTTACTGACATTGACTGACGGGAAATGACAGCCAAGGAAAAGAATTCTGGAGTTTCTTCCAACACATCAATCCCTAACACTGTGTGCTAACACTTTTCCCTGGTCACAACAATATATTTCTCTATTTCCATTCCCTCCGTTTTCAATATCCTTTTCAGGGTACACCTATTCCTACTGTAAATCTGTATTTATTTTTTCTTAATAATTCTGCATGTTATTCCAACACTTGGTTATTTTTCTCATTGTTTCCTATCTTCGCTTCACTCTTATTTTCTTACATTCCTCTGTTCACCCCTCTGTTCTTGGCTTCCTTGTCAGCCAACCAATGCTTTTTGGTTTTGGTTCTTGAGAATTTATGTTGCAAACAGACCACTAATTATGAATTTCAGTGATTCCTGTGATGATTAGTTGCAACAAAATAATCCCTGGCTGACAGAGCCTCTCAGGTTTGTAATAAGGTGGTAGAAACAATGAATGGTGGATCACCAGGACCAACATGGCATAAAATGTTATCCAGAGCAGAAAGAATGGTTTGTAAATATTACCAAACTCCCCAAAGCTTCCTCTGAGCATGTAAAATTTAAATTAAATTTTCAAATATATACATATATATATATTGAGATGTATGTATTTACAAAATTGTAAAGATCTTTACCCTATCATTAAGAGCTGGACACCTTTCAAACTCCTGGTCCTGTTTCAAAGACTGGAATCACTGGTATTTCTTTGTGATTGGACTGTAAACACCTTTCAAAAAAAAAAAAATTTCTTCCACTGCTCTCAATCCTGTTACTGGAGAAGGTTCAACTGTATTCATTGAAACTTTCAAAATCACATGCATTGTGAAGCAGATGTCTGAAAGAGGATACTTTATCCTGAATGATTTAAGCTTTATAATTATAAGCCTGCTTTAAAGTCCTACAACTCAAATTATTAAACTTCATTACGTAGTTGTGCTCATCAAGGAACTCCATAACAATCAGTTGTGTGGGTTGTTTTTTTTCCTCCTTAAATATCCATCCATAGGAAATGCAGACAGTATTTTACAAGTGATATCCTATGTTCAAGAAGTTCAAACAATCTCAACAGAACCGGTTCCTGTTTGTTTCCTTGTTGATAAACCATTCAACTGCTTCAGTACCTGAGCACCCCTTCAAGTTTTAAGGCAGGACAAATGACACCTGTTTTGTTCTACCCTAGAAACTTAAATTATTGTTCTTAGTCAGCTTTTTATGTCCTGTCATTTAAGAAGCCAGTCATCTCCTGCACATCAAAGAAACTATTTATCTGCCACGCAACCATGAAAGCAGCCTCAAAGAATCCTGTTTGAAGGTTGCAATGAGTCAAGTCGCGCTTTTTAAGGAAGAATATGATTTAGGTTCTGCTCGGTGTGCAGACAAACAGTTCTTTGGAGGAGATGTTCTTCCTGAATATGGCAGCTAGAAATTTTCATGCACAACTCTCGCCACGTTGACAAACAGAACAGAGACCATAAACTCTAGCTGGGACTCCGTGAAGTTGTAATGAATGCCTGGTAGATTAATGAACAAGCAGATCAAGTGGAGTATTTTCCCTCCAGAGCTGGCAAGCTATAGATTTATCTTTTAAAAAACAAAGCAGTATTTCCCTCCTCTACTCCCCAGGAAACAGAGAAAAATATTTCCAGCCATGGCTGTGTTAACAAGAAGGTATGAACTGATGACATTAGAAATAACAGCCCTTATCCCTCACGGTTCAGAAGAAAAGTCTGTGTTTCATCACTAGCTCAGCTTAGGAGAAATATAAATATATTTTTGGTCTAGAATCATGTCTTCTTATTTCTGATTTCTGCACTAGAGCAGTAGGATTTCTTTCTTGGCACTGCAAAGGTTCAGGTTGAGTGACTTTGTAGATGTGGCTAAGGGTGAAATTTAATGTAAGGAATTGGCAACTCCCATGACCCTCTCACCCACTGGCAGTTAGCAATAATTAGGAGAAGTTAGTTTTCTTTCCATTAGGTGTCCAAGGCAAGGTGTTGGCAGCAGGGTCTGCAGGGAAGGCTCTGTGAGGAGAAGTCTGGGGCTGTCTCATGCTGGGCTCAGAGAGCTCCAGTCCATTCCTGCAGCTTCCACAGTGGCCCCACCACAGGACACATCCAAGACTATCATCAGCCAAGCTGGTGGCACTGCTGTGAAAATGTATCTAAAAAAGGGCAGAAAACACTGCAGTGGAGCAGCTGATTCCATGCACCCTGTGGACAGACCACGCTGGTGCAGATTTCCACACAGGAGCCCATAAAAAACACAATTCTGGGGCAGGTGGATGTGTCAGGAATGAACTGCAGTCCTCCATTTATACATTGATATATAATATATTTTAACATATATGTGTATATATGTTGCTGTGAGTCAAAATTGTGACATCTCGCACAGTAGCAGGAAGGTGACCCACACTATTCATTGTTTAATATTTATTCTTCCATATCATAATTAAAGACTATCAGAAGTGAGGAGCACTGGCTCTGCTGTATTTTTTTTTTTTCAGTCCACAGTGGAATCTCTCCTGCTATGGAAAAGCCATTAAAATCCAAACCCAACTAAGATTTAAACAGAACTCTTAACTTTTCACAGACATGATCAAATGGCCATTGCAAGTTTTTGAAAACCAACTGATTAGGCTTTTATATAATCAATTGCATAATGATGGGCAGCAAATGAGGAGGAACTAACAAAACCTATATGCTTAGAAACTAATGACTTTTAAAGACTTAAAACAAGGCAATTTAATCATAAGGAGTGCAAGCTCTAATCTCTGAGTGGGATGTGGTAACCTGGCAACCAGGAAGGTGGCAGTGGCATCATGCACTGGTCTTTCTTTGCTAGACCAAAAAGAAATGATGAGATTGTTTGTGTAACTTGCTGTAGCTTGAAGTCATAATGTCACTCTTTTGTCATTTCAAATTTCAACAAACCTCTCTATTGTATTTTATTGCTCTAAGAAATGTGTAGAATTCAGAAACGTACACAGCCTGTTACAGCATAATACCCTAAGAACCCGGAGAGTTTTCTCCTGATCCCTCTTTCTTTCCCTCCTATTTCTTTTCAAAAAAATGTGCCTGAACCTTTCCCAGCAATTAAGAAACATTTCAATTCTTAGAATGTTTTAAATTATTTGAAATGGTTTGAATGATTGGAAACAGTCCTTGTTCTCTCACCATTAGAAGCTACAGAAGGTCTGATGACTGAGTTGAGTGAAAGCTGTACAAGAGTTTCTTGTGACACTGCTGTGCCAGGTTTTGGGTGAAGGAGTTTCTAAGAAATAGTGGACATGATTTTTGGCATTGAAGGGACAGATTTGGAGATTTCCAAGTGAGAAAACTGTGGCACTTCTATCTGCCTATGTGCATTTATATGCCCAAACCTATATAAAAAGGAGAGCTTGTGTGTGTGTATATATATATGTATAATATATATATGTATAAGATTTATATTCCCACTCCTGATCACTTCTGGTCAGTAGCTGATAGACCTGCCTATACTAGCATTAACCACTACAATGCAGCAGATGAAGATAAAATTAATGTCACCCACTGACCCTTCTATTTTTTGGCCTTTAAATTTTTATAGCAGGATTTCACAGTCATAAAACTTAACCCTGTTTTTCATTATAGATTTCTTCTGCCAGATTTGTCAGCTACAATAAATATGGATTGATATGTTTGTGAACAGCAACCCCATTGAGTCATATCTGAGCCTAAATTATCTCTACTTTTCATTAGAAAAGGGAAATGCAAACACTACAAAGAGACTTATTAAGAAAAGCAATCAGATAATATGTCTAATTAATGGTGTCATTTCCTTACAGCGAGCATCTTTTCTCTAATCATTTGTTGTTGTTCAGATTCCTCTGAAATAAACACATTTTCTTCCTCTGTTACATGTCAGTCACAGGTTAGTTACTGCACTCAGCTAGAGTCTAATAGCAATGTAGTGCTGAGCAGAATCAATGTCTTACTGTATATAGTGATTGAACAAAGTTAATGGCTCTTTATAAATTAAATATATTTCTTTACAGTAAATACACTGGGAAGCAGTGATTATTAAATATGAATATTATAAATGTAACTTTGGTGACTACTGATTACTTCATATCACCAGTGCACTTAAAATAAAAACTCTTTGCTTTCCCTTTTATTAAAAAAAATAACCTTTTTTCTTTTTTTAAGACTATAAAAATTAAGACTATAACTGAGTTTAAAGCATGTATGAAAAGCTAACTATGTTTTAGGAAGCCATTCCTACTCATTTGTCTGGCAGCACAATGTATGCTCTTGCTCCTGAAGGACACTCAACCAAATTTTAAGTAATTGTATTTTGTTTTGCATGGAAAATGACCAAATAAAGTGTTAACCAGGTCAGTTATTTGGGAGTCAGATGAGGAGACGATATTTTAGCTGAGTGTTAAAGATTGTTTAAAAAGTGTCAGACGTTTTTCCAGTAAAACAAATGACTATCCCATTGTAAATAAAAGGCTTACTCCACTTTTTGCAGAAGTCAGAGCTTAAGGTATGAAGCTTTCATACAGAACATCTCATCATTTGACCTTGAAACACTCTAAGTGAAGATCTGTAAGGTCATGCCTGTAATCACAAACTGCAGTAGGTAAAGTTCACTCAAACCGTAAAACTGTGAATCATTCTCCTGAAATCTGGGCTTGTGTAGATAGTTTAACTTCCAGATTACAGAACCAGATCTAAACAACCCATGACACTAGAAAACTATATATTCATAATTAAATTCGACTGACAGGGTGTCTATTTTATTTACTTTAGGCTACTTTTCAAAGTTAATGTGTCTTTTAGAAGACCCCAATTCCACGGATAGTTAATGGAGAGAAGCTTAAAGCCACCTAAATTAATAACTTTGCTGGCCTCAAACTATAAGGGACATAAACATGAGCATTTACAGAATAATATTTACATTCACTGAATCATAAAACATTTAGGTTGGAAAAGACCTTTAAGGTCATCAAATTCAACCCTTAACCCAGCATTGCCAAACCCACCACTGAACTATGTCCTTAAGTGCTAAATCTACCGGCTTTTAAATCCCTCCAGGAATGGTGACTCCAGCACTGCCCTGGGCAGCCTGTGCCAGGGCTGGACAACCCTTTCAGTGGAGAAATTTTCTCTAATATCCAATCTAAACCTCTGCTGGTACAACTTGGAGCCATTTCTTCTTGTCCTACTCCTTTTTTCTTGGGGGAAGAGACTGACCCCAATCCCAAGATACGAAACTGAACTTGTCCCAGGTCTGAGCCCTGGGGAACACCATTGGTGACCAGCTGGATGTAACTCCACTGCTCACCAGCCTCTGGGCCCAGACACACAGCCAGTTTTTCAACCAGCAAACAGTGCACCCATCCAAGCCATGGGCAACCAGTTTCTCCAGGAGAAGGCTGTGGAAAACAGAGTCAAAGGCTTTCCTAACCTGTGGGCATACCAGATGCACACCGTTCCCTTATCCACTCAAAATTCCTATATAATTATGCTATGAAGCAGAATTCAGTTTTCATGCTGAACTGAAGAAAAACAAAAAAAACCCACTTGATTCTTTATTAATTAGTGCTTTTTTTTTTTTACAATTAAAAACCAGTTTTGTGTAGCTGAAGTCCCTGCATTTAAAACATTTCCTAAAAATTCTAAAATTCTTTCCTTTGACAAAAGGAAAAGAAACTTTAAAAGTTGTTAATTTACATTTCTTTTGTTTTTGGAAAGACCAGTCTCTGGGATGACCCTGGTTCCCTCAGCTGCTCCCCGTAGGAATTATGTTTCACACCCTCTCCCAGCTCTGTTGCCCTCCTCTGGATGCGCTCCAGCCCTTCAGTGTCTTTCCCAAAGGGAAGAGCCCAGCACTTGGGGTGTGATGGTCCCTGCCCTGGTCCTGCTGGCCACACCACTCCTGACACAAGCCAGGAGGCAGTTTACATTAAGCTGAGGCTCAGGCCATTCTCTGTCCACTTTCCCACACTGGAGGATGTCTGAGGGCTCTTTTCATGGTTTGCTGACACACTGGCCAGGAGGCTGAAGGTGCTTGAGATCTTGGGAAGAGACACAGCCAGGAGAGCTGCCCCCCACGGACCAGAGGGATACTCCAGAACATAAGATATGATGCTCAATTGTGGCCTGATGTTCTTCATCCACTTTGATATACTGACCAGGATGTGATATGCTCTGGCATATCCCTTAGGACACTTGAGGTCAACTGCCTGGGCTGTGTGGACTCCAAACACCCCAGGCAGCCCCAGCCCCAGCCTGGCAGGACGAGAAACAGAAAAGGCCTTGACACCGGGCAAGCTCTGCTCAACCTTTATTTTCAAGTTGGAGGCAAAAAAGTACAAAAAGAATCCACCATGTGGAGTATATGGAGAATCCTAAACCCTACACTGACTATGTGTTTTAGCCTAACTCTACCCTAGACAAAACCACACCTTGGGAAAGCACTATCTTAAAATCTAACTCCCTACAAGTCTAAGGCCAACCTAAGCCTAACTCTAGCCCAGCCAAAAACAGCTCTGGGAAAAGCAAAAAGGGAAAACGTAACCTCAGACTTAATCGAGGTCTATCCTACTCTGAATGGATCAGCCTGGCGAGAACATTCGTGCATGGAAACCTCCAGACAGAGGAGCTTACGGAGAAAGGGTGTGACCTGAGTATGATTAGGGCTTGTACAACTCAAAGGTCCTCTGCTGATCCCAAAGCTTTGGCAACAGAATCCAAGTCCCTTGACTTTGACAGAGCTGGGCTGTTTCCCTCTGAGCACTCAGGCCACAGGATCTAAAGCAGCAAGGGGGTC
>JAYRBT010000139.1:69708092-69733014 GCA_036023395.1 Myiotriccus ornatus | reverse complement strand
TGTTTTCCTTTTTTTTTCTTTTTTTTTTCTTTTTTTTCCCTGTCCCTTTCTTCTCTTTCCCAAACCTTCCCTTTTGCTTCCTTTCCCTTCCCAAACGCTCCCAAACCTTCTCTTTCCAAACTTTCCCTTCCCAAACCTTCCCAAACTTTCCCTTCCCAAACCTTCCCAAACTTTCCCTTCCCAAACCTTCCCATTTATTTTATGGGCTTTTTAAAATTTTATTTTTTTTTCCTTTTTAATTTCTTTTTTCTTTTTTATTATAATTATTTTTCTTATTTTCCTTCTACTTGTTTTTTTTGGTTGTTGGGTTTTTTTGTTTTGTTTTTTTGTTGTTGGTTTTTTTTTGTTTTTTTTTTTTTCCTGGTTCTTTTCCCTCTCCACTCTTGCAAAAGCACTTTTTAGGAACCAGAGAGATCAAATCCCACCAGCAGAACAGAAGTGATTTCCTATGGGGAATGTCACTGCTAATATGAGATGTCCAAGAGCAGATGTTGGTTGCTTCAGGCTGCCCTGTGATATTCTTTTAATCCTCGACAGTGCATGACGGGTACTGGAGAACTGCACTCATGTAGATATTGTTCATGAAGATTTGAAGTCAGTAACAATATTGCAAAATTCATGCTGGCCTGAATAAACTGCACAGTAACAGCCTTACCCTCTGCACGGGGCTCTCAGCAGCTGAACGAGACGTGGAATTCAGAACAGATGAAGCAGAAAGGAGCATAAATATTGTACAGTGGCTCCAAAAACGATCATGCATGACTACATGCATCCTAATTGTCCTTGGGTTTTATGTAGATTTAGCAGTGCAAACACCAGTGCTGCACCATCAGCACTACCAACATGCATTTATAACCTAACCTCGGGAAACAGTGAGGGAAAAAGATGCTTGATTATTAGGGCGTGATTCAGACCCAGAAAGGACTACCCAAGAGTTCATCTGGCAGCACAGCAGGCTCATTGTCTCTGTAAAATAACTATTTACGTAGAAAAACACAACAAAAATTCACCAGAGAAAAGAAAACCCAAAAAACTGAATAAAAAGCTGTGATGCTGCACATATGCAATGCTTAGAGGGTGTGCTGCAGTGAGGGTTGCCATGGAGACTGAAGGATGGCAGTAAAAATGCAATAGGATCGGAGAGAGAGGTGTTGAGAGCATCCCATCTCAACCCTGAGCTCCCACAGAAGTTGAGGCAAGTTGAGATCTGTCCCTGTTTATTGCCAAAGCAGTCTGGAACCAGGCAAGACGAGGCTGAGCTGGGCAGTAATAGTGGCACAGGACCTATTTTCTTCATAGGAGCAATTCCCCAACAACAACCATCCCAGAAAGAAAAGGGTTTAATTATTGTTCACCAAGAATGCACAGCCGAAATGGTGACATCAGCCTAGAACGCAGCTAATAAAAAGCCAGACTAGTTATGCCAATGGGTCTTTTTATTCTTTTAACTTTTAAAAGAATTTTCTTTTTTTTTTCTCCTTGTTTGCTTTTGAATACACCTCTCATTTGTCCTATTCCTGAGTTTTCTAGCAAAGGAAATTATCTGGCTTCCTACATGCTAGACCCTGGGATTTAAATGATTTGTGGTCCAATAATTTAGAAGCTAGAACTCTGGAGGTAAACAGGAAGTGAATTAGAAAATCATTGTAGATACCATAGTAGGTTTCAGTGGTGGCAAAATTAAATTACCACTAATTGCTTGTTAAAGCAATTCTTTAAAAAAAAAAAACAAATTGCAATATAGCTTAGATCACAAAGCAGTTGCATGGCCTACAGTCCTTGAGAAATTCTCTCTGTAAAAGAAGCTAAAGTTTCTTTCAAGTGCACAGCACATTGTTCAGAGTTAGTTTAGAAACAGCATTGAAGGAATTACCTTTCGTCAAAAGAAAATTATTGGGACCGCTTTTAACCCAAAATTACAAAGTGTAGTAATGGGGCACATCGACAAGGGGGAAAAAAAAATTATAACTCAAACCTTGAAACCTAAAAACTGCTAAAAAGTTCTGAAAATGTGTAAGGCAAATTTTTCCCCTAATGGTTGTGATGGGTGGAGCAGACTATTTATTACGGCCAAGTTTATGGGTTTTAATCATGGAAGCAAGTTAAATAATAAAGAAAAATTCTGCGTAATTTCTAAATCACTGAATATATTTCTTGTTGTGCCTTGTGGAAAAGCAACTCCTTCCACATATTACTAAGTTCTGCTCTCATTTTAGTCATACCTCTCTGAGTAATAGAACATGACTTCTTTCAAATCATCCCATCTTGAACACATAAATAAAAGACAGCAATCACCTGCTACCTGTAAATAGTTCTTATCAAGTGTTGGGATTTTTTTTCGCTTGTTTTTAATTTTAAAAATGCCCATTTGGAAAAACCATGTCAGCACTAACTCTTCAGAAGTTACAAATGCAGTTGTACCTTGTGCCAAAATGAAGGTGATTTACGCAATCTAAATCCTCTTTTGGCTCCTCTTGTGCCTCTACACAGCCTTTAAATATGGGTGATTTTTTTTTCTCACTGTAGGAAGTAAACCTTATTCAATCAGCTTTTTGGATGCCTATTGAACAAAGGTGAGCAAGAGGCCTGGAGCTCTCACTTAAAAGTTTGACTGGGTTTTCTGAATCTTCTTGAGTTCTGTGGTTGCAATGCAGAAGTTGACCTCAATGGTCTCTCTGTTAATTTTATTAATTTCTAATCCAGCAGTTTCACTGCTTTCCGTAGTTTGCCTATTGAGTTAGCAGAGCAAAAAGAGCTGCTTTAGCAGTTCACAAACCCTAAAGATTACCAAGTTGTTGCTTCAGTGTTTACTCGATATTCCACTTCTTTCTAATGCATCACGGTTTGTGCTGCTTCAGAAAAGTCCATATTTCGATGACACAGTCGATTGAGCCTATTTTCACCCCTGCTAAATGGAATCCAACATAATACAATTTCTCTATAAGCTCATTATCCTGGTTCATGTAGTGCCCTGTGCTTTGTGGCTTAGATGGTCTTCTTTTTGACCTCACACCACGCAGCCATCACAAAAACTCGTCATACACAGAATCTGTGAAAATCAAGAGCTTTGAACCTAAATCCTGCCAAACTAGCTAGACTCACAAATATGACAGTGCCCTCTGAAGAAACACATATTTTTAAATAAGGCAGTAACTTGGGATTTAGAAGATTCACACATTTACTATTCATCAAGTTGTCATGCCTATGTCAGACTTTGACAAATTTTGCTGGTATCTGAATACTATATCATCACTGAGAGGTAAAAATAAATACACACGAAGTGTGGCTGCCTCTTCGCCTTGATGCTAATCAACTACCCCACCTGCCTGGGATCTCAATCCATGCAGACATCGCTATTCAAGCTGTTGGTTTTGGCACCTTGCTTTGATTGCATCCTTCCCTCCACGATGTTTGGCTTGATCCTTTGCATACCCAAAGCAAGCTTTCAGGCTCTTTTCTAAGGTGAGAGGCTTGAAAAAAAGTAATTTACACTATTCCTGTTAGACTTGTGATTCCAACAAGATACCAGCCCTCAACTTTGCACTCTATCGATCACCTTTTTTTTCCTATCAACATTTCTATTCTTTACATCCTCTGCTGAAAAACTCACTCTAAGCATTTGTGAAGCAATTATATTATCAGTTTTAAATTATTCCTTTAAACCTGCCTTGGCTCAATCTATCTATACCTCCAATTTTTTACTAGCTGCATGGAAAGCTTTTTATGCATACCTTCCATAAAGTAATTTTAAATTTGTTATCTGTGTCTTTATGCTGAGATAACTCACCAGCTACTCCTTGTTGATCTAAAGATATGGTGCTTTTTCTCCCTTGTACAGCTCCTTCCTACACACAGATCTTTGATTAGGGCTCTTAAGGCAACAATCAAGGCTTGTGTGATGCAATTAAGACCAATATTTATAACAACAGTGGTATACTGAGTCTCTAGCAGAAATTCCCAGTTGTTTTGGTAGAAGACCTGTGACCTCAGATATTTAAATCTCAGCTGCCTCAAGGAATGAAATTACTCCAGGGAATAATGCAGTGGCTGATGAATAGATTAAGTTATTTCCTAGATATATTTTTGTTTCTTTCTACGGTCTATGAAACCATAGCATCACTTCTCACAGCTCCACAGCTGCTTCAGTATAAAGCCTGAGTTTCAGTACTGGTCCTGGCATCTATCCTCTGGAGGGGCCAGCAAGGAGAAAGCCTTGCTGCAGAGCAGACTGTGTTCTTGAGTTTCAGCCCAGGAATCTCTGCTTGTAAAGCTGCACCACTCAGAATCATCCTGGGAACCGGGGATGTGATCAGCAGGGTGTGACAAAAAAAAGGCAACTGGAAGAAGAAAAGCAGAAATGGACTAAAGAAAGCTGAGAACTGTAGCTGGAAAACATCCTGGCAGTAACGGGAACTGTCATGGAACTCCTTAGTGATGCTAGGGGACATATAACAGAAAGGTTGGGGTTATTTGCTTGAGAAAATAAATAAAGAAATAGATATGTACTCAAGTAAAAGCACTGGGGAAGCTTTCTAAAGATGTGTGGATCAAAAAGCACTTCAAAACCAGACTCACATTCAGATCTGTGGGATGTGTTTGTCAAAAACAAAAGATTGCAGTTCCTTTCAAGTGAGGGAAAATATGTGTTTCCTTCTGTAATTTAAACAAACTCAAACCAGCTGCAGATACCAGGAAGCTGAAGCCAGACCAGAGACAAGTGCTGGCTGGTCACTCAGGATTCATGCAAATACCTTGGGCAAACACCTTGGGCAAACACCTTGTTACATGCCAGTTATTATTGTCAAAACATACATCTGGTTATTCAGTTTGTTTAACTGTGCTATAGGAAAAGTGCAGATCTTTTAATCTTACTTGATTTATTTTTTTTTTTCACATGGAAAAAAAGCTTTTTGGAGGAAAGATGAAGGAGGAACATGTATAAAGGTCTTAAGACATCAAAAAAAATTTAAAAAGTGCCTGTTAATACAGACACGAGCGTAATGTGGTACTCACTTTGTTAGCTTTATCTTGAGCTGCTTCAGGGCACTTCCAGCCCACCTGCTTAAATTAAAAAACACAGCATCCAATAAACAATATCACATTTCTCCTACACCTTTCATTGCCTACCTACTCCATGGAGCTCAAATGGGAGAGGAAGCAGGGGTAACATACATGGAAGAAAAAGAATTCCCAAACTAACCATATTGACATGGAAATTACAGGAATAATTCTGGTAGTTCACCAAGCAGACCTTGAAGCTGCAAAGCCCCCTGAAAAACAAAGCAAACTCTCCCATTTCTCTACTCTCAGACTTTCATGGATATGAACATCTGAAGCACATATGTCCTAAATGATTGTACCACACAGAAGCATTGTGGATGTGCTCAAGGCATACAATACCAGTAGTGAAACTGCTTTATCATGATGATGGATATTAGGAAAAATTTCTTCATGGAAAGGCTGGTCAAGCATTGGAACAGACTGCTCAAGGAAGTGGTTGAATCACCATCCCTGGAAGGGTTTAAAACACATGGTGGTTAAGGACATGGTTTAGTGGTGGGTGAATGGCTGAACTCTACGATCTCAAAGGTCTTTTCAAACCTGAATGATTCTATGATTCTATAAGAAAAACAGATTACAGCATATATTAATTAGGTAAAGTGAGGAATGCATTTGTTTGGTGGCTTTTTTTAGGATACAAACCCATAATTGCTTTACCTATTAAATAATTTTACACATCATGAGCTATTTCATGCCTTTGTTGGGGAAGAACTACATAGAAAATTCACTGTGAGTGCATCCCAGCAGAGAGCAGGAGGATAACAGCCAAAGCTGGGAGCTATGAATCTTCATAGAACTCCCTAGCATTGGTTGTAATGAAAATCTAAAATTCAGAAAACTACTAATTACTAGTGCTGTTGGTTGTACACCTTGAATAGTATTGGAATAAATATTTGATGACCAAGAAGTTCTGCTGTGCAGTGCTGTCTTGTGCTGGAGTGTTTCTGCCATCAGAAGTACACTAAATCAATATTTTCTGTTGACTCTGCAATGCTGTACATTTATGACCACTAGACATTGCTCCCTTAGTCCCTTTATCACTTGCCTCCTCACGCTTGGCCCTGTTGTTTCTCTGCCTTTTCCCACCCTCACAACAACTGTTGCAGGTTACTCTTCCAGAGTGACACAGGTTATGTACATATTCTGACTCTAAACCCATTTATTTGGGGAAAATAACTGCATTTATTGATTTATTCCATCTCCCCTTTCCTCCCAGCCCTTTAGCTTAAATGCCAAAGGTAGTAAAAGTCAGAACATCTGGTTCTGTGTTCTCTGATAAGGCAGACATGGGCTTTGCAACAGGATCCTCTTATTACATCAGACCTATTGGTTTACCAGTTATAACGAGCACAAGTCCTTTACTGTCCTAATAAAAATCTCCAGCTGCAGTAAGTCATGTTTTTCATTAAAAGTTTGCCTAGTTCTGTTCCCATTTTGTTGATCAAGGTGACGCTTTGTGTATCACAAGAGTCAGATGGACTGTGACCTGACTTCAGCTTTGGTGTATACACTGAAATTCTTTTCCACAAGAAGCAGATCATTTTCTGTTGTCTGTACAGAACATCCCTGAATAGGGAAAAGGGTTTGTTTGCCATCATAATATCAATGTAATACATAAGATTTAGGCTTTTTGCTTTTGGTCCTTGGAATTACATCCACTGCTGGTGCAAAACTTTTACCTGCAGATTTTCTGTAGGTGACATGAATTAGACAGTGTGAATAAGGATTACTTGAGTTTAGCATCAGAGGAATATGAAACTGACTGTAAGCTGCTGTCTCCACCTCCATGAGATCAAGTATTTTGTCTTTTGAGGTATTATCATCCAAACAGATGGTGTGCCAAGTGTGCCTCACTGACAGGTATTTTCAGAAAGCATTTCATTGCAGGATAATGGTGCAAATTCACTATTCAGCCTCATGAAGTTACAGCCAGCCTGTGCCCCTGGAATCACTTCATATATAAGCCGAAAAAAACCCCATACAAAGCAGAGTTTGGTCCATTATCTTTAGGATTAATGCCTGAATGGCAGAGCTACAATAGATCTGTCAGCTTTTCCTGCTAATGTAATTGTATTGCACTGTATTATGGATATTAATAATTAACACTCCATTTGCAGGTGATCTAATCAGTTAATACACGCCTTTGAAAAATGTAATATTGCCCTACTGCAAATGGATGTTTGAGCTGACTTGTAGAAATCTATTTCTAGTCCTTTTCATTCCAGTATTCCTATTTCTAACTTCATTGCTTCAACATTTGGCAGGGAACACTTAGACTGTGTCAGGCATCCCGTGATCAGTATCCACGGGCTGGAAATGTGGGAAAAACCAGTGTGAAATCTGCAGGGTTTCCTCTAAAAGTACCAGCTCTCTGTTTGAGCTCCCTCTCAAACAACATCTTTGACAAGCAAAAAATTAAATAAAGTATCAAGAGTTCTGCTAAGATGCATTCATGCCAGCATAAGTGAGTTCTCATAAAATTTGAATGGACATGTATGTAGATGTAAATCAGGACAGAAAATGAATGGGAAGTGCAACATAATCCGTTTAGAAGTTCTTCATTTATGCAAGAATAATAGAGAGTCTCAAATTCATGATTAAACATAAAAATTATGAGAGACCTTTCCTCCTCCTCTGCCAGTATTTCCACACTTCTAGCTTTGTGTGAAGCTATAATTTGTTGATTAAATTAACATTTTCTATAGGCATGTTCACGGAATGAGCAGCAAGGGTTATTACAGTCTTAAAGCAGTTTCCCTGGCATTTTACAAGGCAAGCATAAATCGCATTTCATATTTCATAGTTTCCACTTCCCTTGAGGGCCTTCAATGAGAAATGTGCTAACTTAAGCAAAAGAAAATGAAATGCCTGTATTTTTTGAGTGTTGCTGAAAGAGGAAAGTATAAGACGAAGGAATATTTGGAAAAAAACACAGTATGAGCACTTTCACCCTAGTTGTGTTTCCTAGAATTTAGGGATTTTGGTAAGTATAGAGACACTGCAATACTCTTTATTGATTTACCAAATAATTAATCTGATTTCTGTGTTTTCATGTAGAACCATGTATATGTAAGTTTAAGGAATTCAATAAAAAAAATTTCCTATCTAGAGTAGGAATTTGTTAGCCCAGATATTTTCAAGAAGTTGGAACTAATCAACAGCACATCAGATTATCAGCTGAGCATTACAGTGTCATTCCCAGATCATTATCTCTATGATCATTCCTATAGACAAAGAAAAAACTGTATGATCACGATTGTTTGTTTACAAGAAAAATAGGGACAAAGTATCATCAGTGAAGGGGGATAGATGTAAGTATGTGCATGTTATGGAAATGCTCAGGAAAAGCTTTTCATTTTGGACTCAGACATTTTAATGGCTTAACCATCACATAACTAAAACATATTTTATACTTGCATCATAGAATCACAGAATAGTTTGAGTTGGAAGGGACCTTCAAAACCATCTCATTCCACCATCCTGCAGTGGGCAGGGACACCTTCCACCAGACCAGTTTGCTCCAAGCCCTGTCCAACCTGGCCTTGGACACTTCCAGGGATGGGGCAGCCACAGCTTCTCTGGGCAACCTGTGCCAGGGCCTCCCCACCCTCACAGTAAAAACAATGGGAAAGTAATATCTGTATGAGGACACAATTGTAGGCATTTTAGTTCTCCCATTTAAAAACATGCATGTTTGTGCTATAAAATAGACCAAAATATAAGGACCCTGAGGATGCAGGTGGCTTGAGATGGTTGGCTGATACAGTATTGTGCGGAATCACGAGGAGATACAAACCAACATCCCAAAGCACTGAATGCCAACCTGTGTCTGAGGTAACAAACCTTGTTTCTCAGCACCCATTAAAATAACGACAACTCTTTGCATTCAGTTCTATCTGTACATCAGCCCATAAGCCTTATCTTTGCTCTCTCTGGATCACTTTCCTTAGCATGGTGTAGATACGGCTACAGCTGCTTATTTTGCTCAGTGCTTGCCAGTCACAACCTAATTTATTATGCTTCTCGAGTGCATCTCTAATCCACACGGAGCACATCTGAGATCATCTTTAGGAGCTGGACTTGCCATGCGTGCAGAGAGATGATTTGCAACAGCAAAACTGGATTGGGAATAAGGCCCTAATGATTTATCCATAAGGTAGGTAGGATTGCAAGCTTAAATCTACTGCAACAGCTTGCTTCTTTCCACTGTGGGGTAGATAAACAGCAGCATGAAAGGAAAACAAAGTACTCCCAGACCAAGCTGCTCTCATCCCAGAACAGTCAGTCCTGGTTATTACTGCACTTCTAGAGCAGTAGAGATATCTTCCTGAATGCAAGCGGAATTTATAGGCACTTTGAGTATCTCCTTGCAAAAAGAGAGGAAAATGAGTCTAGTGGGGCAAAGATTTGCCTTGAATAACCTGGTGATTTTTCAAGTCTGCTCTAAAAGCCAGCTTACACTGTGTGCACAATACTGTTGGGTTGATGAGAGTCAGAACTCTTCTGGAAAACCAGATGAAAATGAAATATAAAAACTACCCTGTAACAGAAGAGAAGGTAGAGTTTGTCCCACACAGAACCAATTTTATGTCAGTGGTACATATAAGTATTAAGAATATAATGACAGTTCCATACCCAGCTGTCTCTGCTACAACAGCTCTCTCCTTTCAGACTCTTGGCTTGTATCTCACTCTCTTAGTTGCTCTTCATCTCTTTTAACTTCATTGGGCCAATTTCCAATTACCTGGAAAGAGAGAGAGAAAGAGTGGGATGTGAGGCTAAGAAAATGTACAGAAATAGTACTTAAATCTTCTTGGACCTAGCAACAGCTGCAGAAGCTTCATTCCTGTAAAATATTATTACGGATGCTTTTTCATCTTTGGATAAACAAATGTGACATGAAATGACTGGGATTAGGTGAGGCAAATTGGAATGGCTAAGAATGCCACCTTACTATACCCCAGTGGATGTAACTGGGGAGTTGCAGTTTGGTCTTTTTCCTTTTACATATAAAAGATATTTTCTTTATGTCAGTTTTGATCTTGTCTAAGAGAATGAGTTGTAAATTTAGAAAAAATTGCTTTGCTTGACATTCATTTCTTCATTACCAGAATAGATTTGGAGTACTTAAAAAAAGCTTTCACAGAGTGACTGCTTGAATGAGTGAAATAAAAATAAATAGCAACAATAAAAAAACCTAAATACAATCAAGAGAGATTATAAATGTCTCATTAAAACTGATGACAAAACCTCACTCCCCCTCATCAACATCCAAATCCTTAATCCCGAAAAAGAATAGGACATTAAAAAGCTTCCTTAGAATTAACACACTACCAAATTTTTCCCTCCAAGCCCATGCAACCAGAAAGGCCCAACTACTGCAGAATTATCAATGTTTATTAACTAGAAATTACAACTAATTTATATCCATGCATATGAGAGAAGCAACAAAACTAGCAGGTGAACTTTTCCTCAATATTAACAGCAAAAAATCCTTTGTGTAATAGTACTTTCCACTTTTTGACTTCAGTAGAGATTTCAAATAGTGTTATTTTGCTAAGTGATGACTAAGAGAACATGATAACAGTCTGCAAAGGATGTTGGGAGAGGAGAGTGAAATTTTATGTCCTTCAGGGGAGAATAACTAAAAGAAAAAGAAATGGAATCAGACCTAGAAAAACCAGTGGCCCTATCCTCTTAACACCCACCAACAAATATCACACTTCCTATTTTGAGTCCCTAATTAATTGCTATATCTGGTTTTTGATAACGCTTATCAGATATTTAAAGAGCACCATCCTCTTGCTCACTGCTGGTTGAAGCAGCATTAATGGACTGGTTTCAGTAGCAAATATGACTCACACTACATGTTTACAGCAGCAAGTCATTAAGCTCTCTAACAGCTTAATAGGAACCGACTTTGTCATTTTGTGCATTTGATCTTTCAAGTAAAGGGTGAAAGCCCCAGAACTGAGGCTTTTTGAAAGGATCTGCAGTGAGAAAGCTTGGTGCTGTTGTTTTAAAAGGCCTTCAATCTGAATATTTTTCTATGCATCCTCCAGGCCATTTGCAGACCACCAGGACCGATCATCCAATTTCAGGTGCATTATTACAGCCTTTTTTTCCTGAGTGCAACTTGGGAAATGGCTGCTGATTACAGGAATTTTTCAGGCAGTGGCAACGGGCTATTTTGTGTCACCAGCTTTCTGAGCTGTCCCACAAGGTGACAGATGCTCATGTGGAAATGACCCAGAATAAATTACTAAAGGGTTCCTTCAGGTCCCTGGAAATGATGGTATTCATGAGCAGCACCAGGAGACTTAATCCAGGCTGCTACCCAGTTTGAGCCTAGGTTTGAGGGACGTGCCTTGGGCAGAGGTCTACAAGGAGCAGCTTGCAAAATTAGTCACTCTGGAGGAAGTCTTTGCTGTGTGATATCTTACCAGGCTCTTCCCTGTTACAAAGAGACCAGTGATCACAGGTTTTGTGCTGTGTTTGATACGTTCAGTAGATTTTTGGGGATAGCAGTGGCATCTTCTCACTTCAGAGGGATGTATAAGACCTGCTTTGCCAGATGTAGGAAGAGCACAATTCGGGCAGAAGCCCATCAGCTGTAGCCAAAGAAAGAAGTTTTTATCCTCTGCCTTTTGCTGTGAAAACACCAAGTCGAAGAACTCATTAGCTACAGGAATTGGATATTAGATGTTAGAAAAGCCTCTGAATTCTAATGAAACCTCAGGACTTTTAAGTCCTCCTCAAAATAACGTGAGATAGGTATGCACTTCTCAGCTGCAGAAAACTGAGGACTACTTTCTTTCTTTTGGGAGGCTAAACTTTCTCTTTTCAGTTGTGCTTCATCTTTCTATTCCTCCTCACATACATTAGCTCCTACCTAAATCCTTCACACTGCATTTAGAACCAAATAAAGCATTAATACGTTCATCTGTGTGAAATGTTCTCTTAACTATTACCTCGGGCAGTCATTTAGTGGGATCTGATAGGGGAATGCATTGACATTGTTAAGGTTAATGACCCAATGATTAACAATACACATTTTGCAGCTCAATGCTTCCAGTCACTGTTTCAGAGTAATGTGAACAACTACATGTATATTATGCTACAATATATGGAATGGAGTCTTTCTCTCTGCATAATAGGAGATATGAAAGAACTCATCCCATGCCCAAATTGGTAGTTTGAAAAGATGGACAAGGTTTTACACTTATCAAAAGTGTGAGGAATCTCACAAAGCTCGCAGACGATACTATATTAATCCTGATTAGCTCATAAAGTCAGTCAGTTTATAATTTGTGTCCCACTGCATTGAGCTAAATCATCCACAGTTTAAAAAAAGATACTTTTCGTGCTCATGATGATGTCTTACTAAAGCTGTATTGCTATACTGGATCATGCACAGCACAGAGCTGAGCTGCTCTGATGATCCACTTGATTGCACTTCTCTCCCGAGCACACGACACGACTGGCGTGTGACCGTGGGCAGACGGCTGTGCGTGGCATAAAGGCAGGCCAGGAGGGAAGGGCCATGCTCAGTGTCACACGAGGTCACAGAGATCAAATTTACCTTTTCGAGAACTTTGACCAGACCTGAAATAGGAGCAGGAGTTGGAGATGTTTCAGTGTGTGCACCAGGAGGACATGGTGGGGGTTTGCTGGTGTTGTACATGTGAACCATCCTCTGGAAGTGGGATCTGTCTTGGAGAACAACAGCTGTATCTCCAGTAAAGTTCCTTCTTCATAAATACCATATTCTGTGGATATTTTTGACCCTAAAGGTTATGTAGCTGACAAAAGTAATCTCATTCAGTGTCCTTTAAAAATTAGAATTTCCTCTCTTAGGTTTATCACATTGTTTTGAGAGCACTGACACCTACAAATAGCAAAACTGCAAAAACATTATTATTACTATTTCAGTAATGCCATCCCTGTTTCAAAATAATTTATAAACATTAAGTAATTCACTGAGTCTCACAGCACCCCACTTTTGCTATTAGCACTGCATTAGAATTTTCAGTTATTTCACAGGATCCAAATGTGTGCTTGGACTTGCTTGTACTAAAATTTTCAGGTTAATTTTAGGCATAACAGAATGAGCTGAGCAAAATAATTAGGACAGTGGCAAGTTTTGCTGGAGAAGGACAAGGACAAAATCATTTGGTTAGTCATATCTGTCATGAAGGCATCTTAACAGATTAGTGAATAAATGTACTTTTATTTTTTCATTACAAATTAGGAGGTGAGTTGAGACATAATCAACTTACAACATATCCGTCCTATTTGGTTTCCAAATTTAGGCACTTGAATGTTCTGTTTTTCTGAAGGCCTGTTCAAGAATATGTTCTGTTTAATTAGTGGAAGAGGTAAAGTGTTCACAGCCTCTGAAAGTTTTAACAGTTATTAGGTGATTAAGCACTGACTGAAGCAAGTTTCTTAATTATTTAGTTAAAAATCATGGAAGTAGGGCCCAGATTCTCATTTCCATTCACATGTTAGATCACTGCCGCAAAATATATGTGCTGTAAGTAACACAGCAGATATAAATGGGCTAAAATACATATTATGTTATGTTATATTTTATAGTACTGTGTGTTCCTTTTGCAATAGGGTGCCCAGAGAATTTGTGGCTGCCCCATCCCTGGAAGAGTTCAAGGCCCAGGTTGAACAGGGCTTGGAGCAACCTGGTCTAGTGGAAGATGTCCCTGCCCATGGCAGGGGGTTGGAATTAAATTGTCTTTAAGGTCCCTTCTAACCCAAGCTTTTCCACGATTCTAAATTATTAGTCCCAGAGAGTGGTTTTAAGGGAAGGAGTCCATCTTAAAGGGACACTGGATTGAAAAAAGTGCATCACCTGGTAGACAGGCAAGCCTTCAAAAGTGATCAGCATCAGAATGCATCACAGCGCCCTGAAAGGTCACTGCTGAACATCAGACACAAAAGGTGTATGCTAATCCATGCCAGTCTCTCACATAAGAGGAGAAAATTTCATGACGAGAAATAGCTCTCTCTCATAAGAAAATGAGGATGAAAGGCTACAACTTGAAGGCATGGATAAAAGAAAAAGAGGTAGGAGGCAAATTCTCTCTTCCACGCTTGACAGACGTGGCAGATGTAGCCAAGATAATGGCAGTAAAACAGACCAAAGACATAGAGCTGTTAAGCAAAAATGTCTTTTGTTTGATTCTCCGCCTTTACCTCTAAAACCTTATGGAAATAAACAAAGCTGCCTGACTCATTCTTGACTGTGTTTGAAATGATATCTTAACAGCTGTTTTACTGGCTCTGTACCTGCTCAGTATTTATAACACTTTCTGCTCATGAATACTTAGCTTGGTTAATGTACATGCAGATTTTCCTTGCTCCTGGACAGGGGATTTTGAGTGTATTTTTGAAGATTGTGCTTTAAGGAAGCTATGTATAGAAGAAAGCTCTCGGGCCATCAAGTTCATAGAATCATAGGATCATTTAGGTTAGGAAAGACCTCTGAGATTGCTGAGTTCAACCCTTAACACTGCCAAGGCCACCTCTAAACCATGTCCCTAAGCAGCACATCTACATTTCTCCTAAGCCCCCCCAGCGATGGTGACTCCACCACTGCCCTGGGCAGACCATTCCAGGGTTTGACAACTCTTTTGGGGAAGAAATTTTTTTGTGATATCCAGTCTAAACCTCTCCTGGAGGAACTTGACGCAACTTCCTCTTTTCATGTTCAACTTTGCACTGTTAATCACCTGTTTGTCTCACCATCCATATAGTAAAGAATTTCTTCCTAATGTCTAATTAAATCTACTGTCCTTCAGTTAAAGTCCATTACCCCTTGTCCTGTCATTACATGCCCCTGTTAAAAGTCCCTCTTCAACCTTGTAAGTCCCCTTAGGTACTAGAAGGAAAGAACTTCTGTTGATCTTGCTGTTAAAATTGTTCTCAGAATAACCAATTGCTAACAAAAAGCATTTTAATTTTCCTCAGTCCAGATTTAAAAACAAGTGTTACTAGTGATTGTTCTGCTTGTGATTTTTCCTTCTGCATCCCACAGCATAAAGAGACACTTGGAATATAGGCCAAGTTTTAACTTTTTTTTTTTTTGTGAAATCAGAGTTACTTTTTCATGTCAAAACTGCCTGTTATTTTACCTATTGTGGAATTTTCTTAGTCTTTTACTTTGCAAAACCTATATGTACAGCAAATTGAAGTGTTTTCTATGATTCAGTATAACACATGACTAGGATGTTGCTAAAATCTTTGCCGTATTGGAGATTAGGTCTTTGTCTAACAAGGTCTTTGTAGAAGGATGTGAAAAGTGGAGATCATTTATAGCAATGCATTCATCAGACACGGTTGTTGGCAGCTATTTAAACAACAGTGTGGCAGCAAGTCAATCTTCCTCCCATCACAGCAGATACATTATACACTTCATTGTGCTTATGGGAAGGGTTTCACTCTCTTAAAAAAACCCTCCATGTATATCTTAACAAGATTTGTAATGTATATGCAAAAAAGAAATGCCTTTTATGGTCATGCCACTGCCCAACAACCCGTAATTCAAATTGAAGGCAGAGTTTGGGGTTTCATTCTCTTTTTTTGTGTGTATTTTTGTTTGTTTGGTTGGTTGGTTGTTTTGTTGGTTTTTGTTTTGTGTTTTTGTTGTTTGTTTGTTTTTTTAACTTACTCCAAGAGGTATCACATATTTTCAAAATACACTTGATAGCTAATTTTGATTTTTTGTTAAAATCTCGACATGAGACAGAAAAGTATGTAAACAGGAAATCACAATTCTACACTCTCTAGAGACTCACACTGCTTAGTCAGAGGCTATTGACCCCACTTAATTATTGCTGAAAGTTAATATAAAATTTAGTGGCAGATACCTGAAGCTTGCATTAAATCAATCACCTGCTTATTGCTGGTGCTCCACCTCTGGTGATGACCTAAAATAATCTGGCTTTCTATACACAAAACTATATATTTACCACTTTAAAATTAATTAGGTATCCCTAGAAGTTAAACTGAGGAATCTTCCTCTGGGGTTCACACTGTCATTAGAAGATCAGAAGGAAGGTGTGTTTAATCAGATCAAACTTGAAGGAGAAGGAGAAAGGGAAGGGAAGGGTCAACTCTTTCAGAAAACAATCTGTATACATGTGCAAATACCACATTTCCAATTCAGTTCTGTCTCTGGAAGAGAGAAATTTCTCCATTAGGATGGAGTGAAAACCAGTCTCCACTATGATTGTGTGAAAAACAATTACTATCAATTTAATCCAGAACTAAGTGTTTCACTGAACTAGTAGGATTAAGGTTAACTAGCATCCTAACTAGGACCCACTTATAGATAGATAAATATGAAACAAATCTTAAACTCCTGATCCAAGCTACCCGAGGTGGCTCCACCAAATCTGTTACCTGAAGAGATTAGACAGACAAAGGATATTCGAGGGTACTCAGGGGAGGGCTGACTTGCCCCATGAAGATACACTGCAAGGAACAGAGGGGAGAAATCTACACCCATGCTATCCTGATTTCGTGGCCAATGACAACTGCTCCCTATTTCACAAGAAGGGTGACCAGCACACACCAATTATGAAAACACCCCCCCCAAAACTTCAAAGCACCAGATAAGAACTCAGTATTTGGAAGCACTGTTGTGCCAGTACAGACAGTGGGGCTTTTACTCTTAATTATGTTTTTAAATGATCCTCTATCACAGACACAAAAAGCTGAGCACCAGTGAATATCTCTAAGAAGTAGAATGTTAATCATAGCAAAATTAATTCTGTCTTCATCAGAGCAAATAAAATGCCACTTTCACTTTAACAAGCCTGCACAAACAAATTAATTCTAAATGAGGCAGCATCATCCTGCCAGTTCTCTTGCAGGGGTGGGTTCTACCTTCTGCTGCTTTTCTTACTCTGTTTGGAAAGGGAAGGGAAGATTTCCACTGTGTGAAAACACCACACAGCAAAATACATACAAAGAGGAAATGGAAACCACACTGGCCTGAAAGTATCTCATTCAGCTTCAGGGAATTAACTCAGGCACCTCTTTACCCCAGACTTTTGCTAAAAGAAGATGTTCAAAAGAAAACAAAATAGGCACTTCTGAAGTGTGAATTAGATCCAGAGGTAAATCCACTGAGTGCAGGAGGGGCCTGGGCTCCCAAGGAACATAAATGTTTCCTTGAAGAGGCCTGGAGTTAGATGGGGTGTAGTTAATTGCTCCTGCATTTGAAGCAGAGCTCTGAAATGTGGGGGATGAGACAGATTGGGAATGTGTCATAGGTCAACATGAGAGCTGTAAAATGTTTTGCACCATTAGAGTGGGAAGGTGAGTGTTATTTTAATACTAATACCTCTCCCATCATTAAAGCAGAGACCCAGAGACCTCACTGGGGTGCTGATTCAGTGCTAATTAAGAAAGTTTTGTAGTTTAAAATGACAAGGCAAAAATCAGAGGCACTATTCCTACTTTAGAGGAAGGAAATTAGGACAGGAGATGAAACAGTTTGCCTCAGGTGACCCAGTAAAACAACTGGTGAGCAGAAACTACCTGACAGACCTCCTGAATCCTAGCCAGACACCCCAAGCACTTAAATTCCTATTTCTCAAATTGTTCAGTCATCTGGCCATCCACTACAAGCTGGAGACGACTGGACAAGGTCAAGAGAAGGAGTGGAGGGCAAGGGAGGAGATTTCCTTCACTTCTGCCTCTTGCCTTCAGACAGCTAAAGGAAAAGCTTTTCCTATCTTTGATTTTCAAACCACAGTCTACGACTTCCCTCTTTCTTTTTCCAAGAACATCTTTCCTTTTTTACCTCCCTCTCGCCTTCATCCTTCCCTGCTCCCTCTCTCTGTGTGGTTCCTTCAGTTGCTTAGCAACAGCACTTTCCTTGAAAAAAAAAAAAAAGAGACTTGGTGGATATAAAAAAAACTGAATGAAAAAAAGTGAGTTGCACAAGGTCTTAACGAGACCATAAACCAACCATATTTTCAGACTGGTTCTTTCTAAAGAAGTATCTACGGAGGTGTGTGGGCTGAGGGGAGATAGGAGCCAAAAAGAATCATCATTTTGCCACTCGTTTCCAGCTGTCCCTTTCTAGGCCCACAGGCAGGGTCCTCTGTGGTTTCATGTGTTTGGAAAGACCAAAGAAGAGGGTGTGACAAACCAGGAATGAGATTTTTAAGGACTAAAAAGCCAGTGAGAAACCCATACTGAGGAAAGAAAGGAAAGGAAATAAAGCTGGTATTTCTGCTCACAGCCATATTTAGCCCCTGTAAAAGCCCTAACTGTACTTCTAGCTCTTTAACTTTGAAAGGTTTTCCCCCAAAGGGCAAACTGATTTGTTCAAGGACACCTGTGAGCAAAGGCAAGTCTTAAACTCCAAAGTTATTGATTCTTCTCAACATATAAAATAGTCATTGGGGATCCTACTGTGAGATCTTACTACTGCAGTTTAGCTGCATTTATCATAGACTGAAATCCTAAACATGGTATGTCATGGCAATGTGTTGCAAAAAGAGGAGCCAATCATACAGAAGTTGACACAATTTCTCCAATCCATAAGCAATTCCTTGCTTGCTGCCCCTCAGCAGTCAAAGTGCCATCTTTTCCAGTTAGATCCATCTCCTCTTTCACTCTCTCTGCGAGGAGGAAAAAGAGGAGGCTCAGTAAGAGCACGAGAAAGTGTAGATTTATGAGCAGGGTGATACTTTTTGATAGATCTGACTCTTCTGTGAGGTGATGATGTGTCAACACAGTCACTGTCCATGGCCTTGACCTTCTCAGCCTCCACCATTGCTCGGGTCCTTGGCATGTGGAGGAAGGCCTTTGTGCACAATCACAGAAGTAATTAAATGAACTTTGTGTCAGGAAAGGGTTCAAAAGCAGCTCTGTGATGACATGAGTAGCAGCAGCAACTATGAAACTGTGGCTGCGCTCAGATTCAAAATTACTTCCAGTGAAGCAATGAGACGGGTGACAGGACACAAAGGAATGTCTGTCCTGGCCATAAAGCTGCAGCAGAAATAGCTAAATACTGAGAGAGGGTGGAAATCTTGGTTAACCTGCTTTTTTTCCTCTTGATCTCTTATCTCAGTTTATTCATTTAGTGCCTCTGATGAATCCTTTCCTGTAAAGCAGAAATAGTCCCGTTCTATTTCAGGGAAGTTGTGTGATGAACGTTTCTAAAAGCCCATGAGATAAAAGCCAGTCTGAAGTATTCAAGTACTAAGTATTAAATGAATGGGATGAATTAAGGTAAAGTTGAGAGAGAGCCTTACCCCATCCTTCTCTTTGACTGTTGGGAAATTTGCCCATGTCTTTCAGCTTTAATTTGTGATGACCAGCAGTCAGCTGTTAAACTTGAGCTGCAGAGTAGCAATATTTTCCTTTTAAATTTTCTAAAAGAGGTGAGGTTTGATTACTTTCTATCTTTTTTACAGAAAAAAAAAACAAAACTCAGCAATGGAATATTTAAAGGATTAGAATACTTTTCTTTCCATGCCAGAAGGTCCAAAGAAGATGGAACTTGGAGTTAGAATGGGCTGAAAGGGTGACATGTGAGAAAAGGTCTGTGTGGGACAGGATGAGGAACTCAAAAGTCAGAGCACCTTTCAGTAACTATGACCCCAGATCATTAGAAAAGAATTCAGAAGAGAATATTAGGTATTTTGAGGAAGATTTAGGATAAATGAATTCATGGAAAGACTGGTTAAGACTGGTACAAGGTGGCTGATGAGAAGTTACTTGGAAGAAGGATCAATTGTCTATAATATCATGGCATCAAGTGAAAAGGTTTTTAAGTGTAGAAGACTAAAGTGCCTGCTCCTGAAAACAGAGCACTGGTCTCACCCAGTGTTTGCCTAGGAAAACACCTGAAAATCCCAACATAAAGATAAGGAAGCTGTGATCCCCTCACAGCCATAGGAAGCAGAGATGTTTGATGCAGACAAGAACAGAAATGCACTGAGATGGGAGACTTGCAGGTGTCAAGTGTGGCAAGTTTCAGTAGACTGAGTCTGTTATAGCTGGAGTTTTCTTTTGGATATGGATGGAAATAATTTTTAGGATTTCATAAGAAACTAAGAGCATCAAGAGAACTCCAGTTTAAAACATATCAGAAAGTTATCTGAAGACATTCATAACTAAGGTAAGTAAGTAATTCTTAATTAAGGATGCTCATAAGCAGGATAAATTACATCTCTATACAACTGATGCTGACTGTGTGGTGCAGAAAATGCACATATTTTGCTGCATCTCCCACCCAAACATCTTCACCTCCTTCACCTCTTGTCTAATAAACACCTTTTAGATGGGCTTTTGTCACTTGAATCCAGATACACATAATATTTATACAGTGCACATTCTTCCCTGAAAGTGAGTTCAGTCATTAGATACTCACATGCACTTTCACACTTGATGAGCATTACCCTTGTTTGCCAACTTGCAACAGTAACTGTTAAATAAAGTGCTTCAAATACTGTTTTGTGAATAAATGTGGTGCTGGTGCAGGGAGAATCACAACACTAATAAATTAATTTCTCTAATGCTCTTCTTTGAGTGCAAGGGAAGTCTACAAAACTGAGTAAAACTACATACTGAAGCTGTAGTTTGTTTGAGTACATCTTTAATGACTTACTGTTCAATCTGTGGCTTCACAATGATTACCTCTCCCATCACTAACTCTGTGAGCCATTTAATCTTCTAACATTATGAATGTTTTTGCATTAATTATTTGCCGTATCCAGTATGATACTCAAAAAAAAACACACCACAATTTGAATCTGTAAGTAAACCACTGATTGTTGATAGCTCATTAATAAATAGCAATAAAGTGCATTTTTCAAAAATTCAGTGACATTTCTGTTTCCTCTATGTCCTGATATGTAAGAAAGCAACTTTGCTGTAATTGATCATCTCATAGCATGTACTCTACTGGTTGATTTAATGAATCATTATCTCAGTGATAAACTCACCAGATGAGCTGTGGAGAATCTTCTGTGGCAGTTTAACACATAAGAGCCCTCAGCTCTCTCTGCATCCATCTATGGAGTTTATCACACCCTTGACACAGTCTAAGAGAAGACATCCCAATGTATGTGCTGCTGCATCTAATTGTTCAGTGGCTGAACTCATAGTCATGGTGAAAATGAGTTTGCACTGATGTGGTGGTATGTGAAGTGGAGCAAACTGAGAGATAACCACTTCTCTACACAGAAGAAAATTGTATTTGGCGTGGATAGACACATATGGCCACAGAAGGGATATGATCTATTCCTTCCTGTTAGGTTCAACTGGTTGATTTAGAGCCATGAGGATCAGAGAATCACAGAATGGTTTGGGTTGAAAAGGACCTAAAAGATCTACTAGATCCAACACCCCTGCCATGGGCAGGGACACCTTCCACTACACCAGGTTGCTGAGGATCCCATCCCACACATCCAGGACTAGGGTGTCCACAGCTTCTCTGGGCAACTTGTTCCAGGGCCTCACACCCCTCACAGTAAAGATTTTCTTCCTAATAACTAATATAAACCTTTCCTCCTTTAGCTTAAGGCCATTCCCCCTTGTCCTATCACTACATGCCCTTGGGAAAAGTCCATTTCCAGTCTTCCTGTAAGCCCCAGTTAGTACTGGAAAGCTGGAAGCCAGTGGGGAAACAACTAGAACAGCTACCACAGACCAGAGAAATTAGATCTGGGTGATAAATTTCAGGGCACAAGACGCAACAGGACTAATCCTGGCTAACAACCATCTGTAGTGATGCAGAGGATTTCAGTTAAGAAGGAGAGCTGCTGTTGTAACAAATGAGCATAGCCAGGAGAATCACAAAACACAGCACACAGATGCATTAGTGATGCACGTGGTGCGTGCACTTGGGGCTTAATTAGTGATTGGCTGTAGGCCTGAATGCAAAAATAACCTGTGAACTACCCACTGGGGAGACTGCTGGAGCCCTGGGTCCCAGTGCTGGGGGAGGAAGGCTGGAGGGGGCATATTCCTGCTGTCCTGTAGGATGAAGTTATGTCTTCAAGTGTCTAGCCAAGTTCTGTCTCTCCAGCCATCAGAGAAGTCATTGCAGCACGTGTGAGAGCATTTGGTCTCTCTCAGCGTTGACAGTAAAAATGAGATTTCTTTCAAGCTCATCTGGTGTTCTGGATTGTGAGTAGGGCAAGGAATCAGATCCAAACAGTCCCGTGCCGTTCCATTTGGATTGATGCTGCTGGCTGGGATGAGGCTACTTGGTGAACACCTACACACATCACAGTGCACAGATCCTGCCAGGTGAGAATGAATAGGAAAGAATCCATCTCTGTTTGAAGGCCATGCAAATCACAGGGTCAAGGGGGAGCAGAGACTAAATTATGACTCAGAGAATGAAAACAAAAGAAACCTTCCACTCAGGGCCTTTCATGGATGTACCAATCTAACCTGTGAGAAGCCTCATGTGAAGTGAAATCAATATACTCTGACACCTGATTCCTTTGGAATAATCATTAGAATAACAAGTGGAAGGGGTAAAATGGAATGGAACCAAAGAATCATTTCTGTTTCGAGCAGCTACCAAAATACCTGTTTACCACTGAGCCCAGAACAACTCTGAAGCAGCTGTTGTGCTCTTCTGGGTAAATAATATGTGTTAAAAAATGTATAAACATTTATACATGTTTACCTTTGAGACATCAGCTTCTCTGAAGCCGACATTTCCCCTCTGCATACATAATACATGCCTTGTTTGAAAAACTGCCTAAATTCATGAAGAGAGAAAAACCTGTGGGGCACTGTGTATGTACAGTGCTGTTTGTTATCTCTTGGAAGTGCAGGTGTAATGGAGCCTTAGCATATAATATGGCTTTATTCTGTGTTTAAAGCCTTCTGTAGAGTGGCCAAAGCATTCCTGTGAGTTTAGCAAATGTTTTTATGCATCCATTTCTAAGAAAGGCCAGAATTTTGAAAACTACTCACTGAACTGCAGGCCTTCTTTTGCCTAAGCCCAGTGTGAGCTAAAACAAAGGGAAAGTTCTTCAACCAGTAGTGCTCCATAAGGGTTTCATCTCTTTATCCATCTCCATTAGGGATCCAGTTTCAGCTGATTCTTGAGGCTCCCTCCACAGCCAGTGAAGAGTGAGGAATACACTGAGTCCAGAGCCAGTATAGTAATAATTCATCATAAATATTATCACAAGGGACTGACTCATCAACCAGGAGAAAATTATGTTCAGTCAATGCACATGTCCAGACACAAGTTCAACCCTCGTCGCTGGCCACTGAGCACACTCCAGTTAATCAAGATATTAAAGGCACCTGATCCTCCACACAGCATCTTGTTGATTGAGTGCAGAAGCCTTCATTGCCTGCTCCAGTCATCTCCACCCAGAAGTACCTTTATGTCTCATTGCCATCCAGCTTGAGCTCCCCAGGTGTTAACAACTGCTCTATAAAACTTACAGGGAGAGACACAATAACTCATTTTTCCTCTGCATCATCTTACCCAATCTCCAAACTCTGATTAATAAAAATCCATAAAATTATTCATGTCTGCTAGAGGAGTCTATGAATTGCCTTAGTGAAACTTAACAGTGGTTCATGCAATGCAACATTGCCTGTGATGAATTAGGCAAAGGCAAATTGGCACTGTGGAATGTGGGATGCTGTCCCTGGTAAGAAATATCTCTCTCTCCCTTCCCCCACCCTCTTCCTCTTCCCCTTCCACTCCTTTTCACTCCTATCTGTTGGTAATCATTTTATATTCCCAAACTTGATATTTAAAGACAACCCTTTTAGTATTTAATCAAAACAAATTCTTTTGATTGTCCACACTAAAACCCTCCCAGTCATCATTTGGTGTTTCATATGCAGATCTGCAATAACAGCGTATTGTAAACATTTGGTCCACAGTAACAAGGGAGTTAAAAAACAAGGCATGGGAAAAAAAAAAAACAAACTAGAGTGTTTTTTTAAAGAGAAACCTCCCTACTGGGGAAGAAATAAAAGCATATTTATTATTCTTGCTATTTTCATCTCAGGGCACAAAGGCCAAGTGACAGTTTGCAGGATGAGTCCCTTGCAGTTGTGCTGCATCTTGTTTTCCCGTTCTAATCCACTTTCATAATTTTAACAATTTGATCAATCATTATTCTCCATCATTCCTCTCATTGCCAAGGTGTCATTATCCTCTGAAGAGAGACTTAATTGAGTCTCCAGTTTATAAATGATAGAGCTTTAATTATTAATTGATATATTATTGATAAAATATTTATGAAAGGTCATGGTCTTTGTACCATTAATGAGGCGGGTGTCCTATAGTGCTTCTTTTATCTGGGAGATCCTTTTTCTTCTAATATTTATTTTATTAGTAAAGGGATACTCTTAATAAATTAATATTATTCCAACTGAATGATAATACTACTATAAATCAAAAATGTCTATGTACCCATAAGTACAAGAGTATGCAGGTAGCAAATAAAACAACACATATCCTAGTGATGCTGACACCAAATTCTTTTGGCACCTTTTTTGTGGATATGTGTTATCTTGCCTCACATAAAACAAGGTTTTATGAAATCTGTCTCCCCTATTTCACAGAGATTTAATGATTTCTTTGTATATGAAAATGTACTTCTGCATGGAAGTAATTCTACTAAATAAAACCTGATTTTTAGAACAGCTCCTGGACGTGGACAACTCCTGCTGGAATCAAGGTAGAACTACTGACTCATAGAATCATGGAATCACAAAATGGTTTCAGTTGGAAGGGACCTTAAAGCTCCACTCACCTTCCACTAGCCCAGGTTGCTCCAAGCCCTGTCCAACCTGGCCTTGGACACTTTCAGGGATGGGGCAGCCACAG
>JAYRBT010000139.1:69671671-69707837 GCA_036023395.1 Myiotriccus ornatus | reverse complement strand
GCCTGTCTCAATTAAAAAAAAAAAAAAAAAAAAAGAAAAAGTAGTAGTAAATCACCAAGGTTGTTTGTTTTCTTGATTTCAGTTCAGGTTCTGCAGAAGTATTTTCACCTGAGAGAGCTCTGAAGAGCTGAGATCTGCAGTGGAATCCCTGGTATAGCTCTGTTCTGTATTACAGAAAGACCATTCAATGATCTAATGATCTTCCCATGCCCTACTCATTGTGCTGCTGCAACAACCTGAAATAGGAGGCCACTATGTGACAAAATTTTATGTGTCAGGCAGTCAAGAATACCAAGAATCCATGAAAGTTGAGGGGCGTGGTTGTGTCTGACCAGAGGTGACAGCTCAGAAAGCAGCTCACCACAGGACTTAGTGCAAGTGCTCACAGTCTTGGTAATGTGGTGCAAAATACATCATGGAAAATGAAAGAGGGACAGAGGAGAGCTCTGGTTATTAGTTGCTTTACCCAGGTATTTCTAAATAGTGTGTTCTGAATAGGTATTGCTGTAGCAGCTCAAGGTGGACATATCTGTGCACTAACTATGATGGGGAGAAAACAGCAGCCCAGTAAGCTGGCTGCTGATGACAGTGATGTTCAGAGGACAGACAGGCTTGAATATGGTGTATCAGCTGAAAATAAGAAGGTGAAAACTTTAGAGAGTGTTTAAAGAAAACTGTAACTGAAAGAAGGAAAACTTTTTTATTCCAAAAATTAGGTCTATTTCCAAAGAATGTTTGTAGTAGCCCAGTTCTGAAATATTCAAGGGAAAGATTATTTTTAAGCATCAAAAATAGTAGAAACTATACAAATTATTCCAATACTGAAATGGGTTCAGTGAATTTTTAACACGTGCCTTTCATGACTAATTACTACTTTATATTTGAAGTTAGTGTAGAAATCTCATATTATGCCAAAGTTTTGGACCCTTGTGGTCTCTGAAGAAATGATAATTCCAGGGTGTTTTTGCACCTGATGTAATTTCTTTTTAGTTTTATTTGTGTTCAACAATTTTGTCGGCCTTTCCTTTGCAGTACCTGAAAATTTTTTCAGTGTCAGGGGAGACTGAGCAGCATCATGGGCAGCAGGCACAGCCTGACTCTGGTCACAGGAGTATCAGGAAACCTCCATGCTGCTGACAAGTTGGCTAATTCATTGTGTCCAGTGGCCAAACCCTCCAGTGGGAGATGAAGGAAATTATTTACTACGTAGTTATATGAAGGAAGAATTTCTTGAGTATAAAACCTGACCACTAATCTTCTCATTCTTTTCCAGACTTTTCCCCTCAGTGTTCTTTACTAATAATCCTTCCTGGAATCTCTCCCTCTCGTGTTCAGGAACTGAAATGAGACTGATTTGTTGTGGTGGCTCATTTCTGACGGTGCAGGGGAGACACAGAGATGGATTTAAATTCAAGCTTGGCGTTGTGTTCGAAAGACAGAATATTAATGGGATATCCAGGCTAAAGGGAATGCAAACAACCATCCCCATGGAGTATTATCTTATTACAGTCACATCTACTACTTCCCCAGAGCCAAAGCCAGGCTCATGAGAACAGGGGGAGCAGAGGAGAACGAAAGGTAGGAGGATCTGGCAGTTTTCCAGGTACTACCCTAAACTGGCTGGAGAAGCTGGGGAATATATGAAGTCATGTGTTCTTAAGCAGCTACATGTACACACTCCTTCAGTTTTAGGAATCTGACTTTCACCTCCAAAATAAACTTACATCTTAGTACTTTAAGAGAATTCCATCCCTGAAGACAAAATCCCTTCACTCTTATTGCTGTAGCAGGATTACACTGACCTGTGTCATGGACCAGGTAACTGTTGGGTTTAACTGGGAATGTCTGTTAAATACATTGAGAAATAAACAAACAAACAAAAAAAAAGTCTTTTCACATAGTGGCTGCAGGAAGAGAGCACACTCAGTGAAATCTATAGACATCTCCCATAAATAGTACATAACATTTTAATCTGCTTACACGTTACATCTCTATTAGGGACAAGATTTTGATTGGATATACATATTTTAGCTGGAGGCAGTATGGAGTCTTTCATAGGAAGTGAATATTAGTTTTTCTGCCGGTCTTATGTGGGTCTTTAGCACTGGAACTGCACTCTTGTATTAATTTAGGAGATAATTTAAAGTGCATTTAATAAGATTCATTACCCTTAAGCAGTACATTAGTTGTTATCACTAATAAATAACCTAGAAAGAAAAAAGAACTCAAAGAATATACCCAGTTTTATATCCAACCTCTTCCCCCTAATGAAAATTTTATTAGAGTAATTGAAGATAGCAGAAAGTACACGATGCAAGACAGCTCTGCATATACAAATTGGACATTTTACAAGCTTGCTTTGACTTTAAAATGCACATTTGAACATTGCAAGTGCTTCCCTTACAATTTAAAATCTGAGTCACACTGATGGAGCTGAGCAGCTCTGCAGGGCAGGCTGGATGTGTCTGGGCTTTCAGGAGCAGCCACATCATAGCTGGAGTCATGATGGTGCTTCTTCCCTGCCCTTTTGGGGAGTAGGAGGGAAAGAGATGCCTGTGCTGCATCAGATGCTATTTTTATACCTATTATTTTAGGTACAAAATAATCTCAGCATCTGACGATGAGACATTCTCTGGCTTCCAAAAACATCGAAAGCATCCATCTATGGCAGACCTAAAAAGGGCAGCAAGTATCTGGAGCATATGCCAGTAAGGCTTCCTTAAAAAAAAAGAAGAGAAAATGGAGCCTTCTTCTTTCACCAGATAACCCTTGGATCCTCTCCTCACCAGAAAGATAAGCATCCTCAGTGTTTTGTATATATAGAATACAGATTATTGACTTACTTCTTTCCAGGCAAAGTTCTCCCTCCATCACTTCTCTGCTAATCTCCCCTCTCAGTATCTCTTCATACCCTTTGGTTTTCCAGTTAGTTTCCTCTTCATATAATACAGCACCATCAATCTCTTTTTTTCCTTCTCAGGATTTCATGTCCCTCAGCGACCTGTCCCCCGAGGGCTGTTCAGCAGGAATTGCAAACTCAGCATAAGGTCAGTCTTGATACAAAAGGCACAGAAACTTTTTACCCTCTGTGATTCCCCCAGCAAGTTAAACACTGAATCAGTATTCTGTGTGGGCTGGGGGATGAGAGACCTTTTTGACAAATCACTGCAGAAGCTGCAAAGGTGACAGCAGAGCATAACAAAGCAAAAAATAAGGGGCAGAGGGGGTGGTGTAAAATGATATTTACCAAAAACATTAAAATGTCCAGTGGCTCCATTTGTTATTAAGAATTATGTGCAATGGAAAATTGTACTTGGGTGTATTCTCCGTTCCTGGAGGTTTTCAAGGCTATGAGATATCAGGAAGAAATTCTTCCCTGTGAGGGTGGTGAGGCCCTGGCACAGGTTGCCCAGAGAAGCTGTGGCTGCCCCATCCCTGGGAGTGTCCCAGGCTGGGTTGGATGGAACTTGGAGCAACCTGGGACAGTGGAAGGTGTCCCTGCCCATGGCAGGGGTTGGAACCAGATCTTGGTCTTTAAGGTCCCTTCCAACCCAAACCACTCTATGATTCTATGACCCATCCAATACACATACACCTTCAACATAAAATACTGATTTTATACGAAGATGTTGGGGTTTGTAATTTGAAAATCGTTTTAAATTATTTCCTAAAAAGGGGACAAAGTCAGCAGAAAGGAAAGAGTTTATTCGTTCTACTTCTGTCAGTGAAAACACCTGAAAGATGGAAGGATTCGAATTGCCTCCAGGCAGACTCAAAGCCAGAACACGTCTAGTTTTGGTGTGTGTCTTCCTGAGAGAAAGGGATTTCTATCTGATGATGTTCCCTCCTTCTGCAGTTGTCTGTTTGAAGAGTGACCCACATCTGCACAGCTGCCATAGGAGATGGCTAAAGCTTGCTGCAAGTTCAAGCTGTGGTGCCCAGATGTGTTTCACCAGAAGATAAACACAAAAATACTCTTATTCCATACATTAGAACCATAAACTGGGGCTATTGGTGTTATACTACTTTCCAGGGTATGATGAGGATAACTGAATTAAAAATCATTATGTGCTCCAAATTCTCTAGTAGCAGAAGTCTAATAAGTTGTAAACAAAATAAAGGTCCAAAGCTGTAGATCCCGTCAGGACAACCCAAGTTTATGAAGATAAGATTTAACTGCGCTCTGAAAATGCAAGAACTGTGACATAAACTGCTCTTTACAGACATAGGAAAAGCATATTCATTTATGAAAGGAATTGTGAGTCCCCAACAGTTCACCCATTAGCGTCTTCATTTATATCTGCCAGTCATTATAGGTGACAGCCTGTATTTAATGGGAAGGCATGTGGAAATCGGATTTCATGTGTGATAACATTGTGCAGCTGGGAATGTCTTACTGCTTGCACTGGTTTCTGATCCAGACACCTGAGATGAAAAATGAGATGCAGTTTCCAAGACGTGAAAAAATTTTGATTGTGAATTATTCCATTGAGTTGCACAGAGGAAATAACCATGTGTGGAGGATGTCTTCTGAAACTCCCTCTCACTGGATTTGTTGAGAAAAAAAAAAAAAATTTAGATTTTTTTCTTTTTTTGAGACTGGAACAATTTTTGCAATTGTTTCATTTCAGTTGCATTACTTGAGGTAAAATAATTAAAAAATTCTGAGCTCCAAAACATAATTCATTTAAGTGAGAATTTTTTATCTTTTCTCAGAGTTACAGGACATTGTAACAGAGGAATTATTCATCTAGTCTTCTGGTTATAAATATTTTAAACTAACAAGGTCAAGAAAAAAAACCCTTTGTCTTTCCATATTAGGTAAATAACTTACACTCCTTTCTCCCTAACACCACCTATGAGATACTCAGTGCTGAAAGTAAAAAGAACATATTTATGCAAATAGCAAAACACAGAAACTGAATTATAGTAAAATATAGGATTTTTAGGAGACTACATTTTTTTTTCTTCAGCAATTCTGGCATTTGTCATTTTTTATCAGCACCTATCGAGTTTCACTCAGTCTACCTGCAGAGAAAACCTGCAACACTTGATGCTGTGAGTACCCTGAATAGACCAGCAGGAATATAAACCATTGAGACCAGGAGGGTGGTCAGCTTGTTGAAAATTCAAGGGCTGCAGCACTTTCACCCCTGGCTTTATAAAAGGAGACAGAAAGAGCAGAAGTGTTCATGAGGAGTGAAAAATGAAGGTATACGAAGAGTACCCTCAGCTGAGCACTGTGAAATACATAAAAGTCGAAGATTATGAGATGTAAATACAATACAGTGACTATGCACGAGGTAAATATTTGACCCAAGGCCAGGAGAAGCATCAAGCTGTGTCCAGGAGATCTCTGACTGCAGTGGCGTCACACAGAGCAGCTGCTGGGGCCAGGCTGTTACACAAGCCAAGGAGGGCACTAGTTGGCAAATTCAAAATTGTCTCGGATAACTAAATATGCCCCACACCAGTTCCCCAAAACAGAGCAAAAAGGATCTTCCCCACGGCCAAACAGAGCCGTGTCTTGTTTCAGGACTGGGATTTGCAGGTGCTGGTGGAATGCAAGTGAAAAATGAGGAGTTACACATCCTTTTAACAAACAAGCAAATGGTTTAGCAGATCAATCCCTCAGTATGTCAAACATTTATAGCAGAACTTTCTTTTCTCTGGAGGAACTCTCTAGCCTCTTCTTGTTCCCAAAGAGACAAAACCAACAGTTACAAAATTTACAAAGGAAATACACTTCAGCTTCCTGGAGCAGTGCAAAGCTACGCCTACACACTCTAAAAGCTAAGGGAAAAGACATAAAATAAAATTTCTTATATAAAAAAAGAATAGAAATGTGTATATTCAGACAGCAGGTATATTTTGTATCAGTCTTTGTGAGGAAATTCCCACAAAGCAGAACAGTAATGTTAATAAACCACTGCAGGACCAAATATCTGAATACACAAGAACGAATCTGACTATGATACTTAAACAAAATGGAAACAAAGATAAAACAGTACATTTGAATCACAAAATTCTTGCTCTGTGACTATTCAGGGGAAGATTTTATACCATCTACAGCTTCAGAACTGTTTCTTCTCATGCATAAAATTTTGAATGCAACAGATCTCTAATTTCAATGATTGACATTTTATGTGCTGTTCTAAATTCAAGTGCATACTGTTCTGTTTACTTTAGAAAATGACAGAGGTTTTGAACAGTTTTTTTACATCTCATCATTCAAAGAAAAAGCTTAAGGAATTTCATTTATAAAGGAATTCATGGCTGGTACAACTTACTGATAATATTAACTACACACACATGAAGTAAATTGAGAGTTTGTTTTTTTTCCCCACCATGTTAAAACGTGTTCTGCCTCTTTAAATCAGGAGTTTGAAACTATTTCAAATCATTCAAAGCTGTCTCCACTGATGTATCTTCTCATCCAGGCACAGAATAAAATCTGAATTAAATTCTGAACTCTGATTAGGCTGGATCAGTTCTCCTGAAACTTGTATGTGCAGCTCCTTGAGACTGGGAGAGGGACTGGGAGGAAGGACACTCCTCTTTGGTTTTACCTGCTGTCACCACTATAAATTACCTATTTTCTCTTACCTGCAACAGGAAACGTGCAGGTAGCACTTCATTCCTTTGAAGAAATACTTTTGCAGTCATCACAAGTAAGAGCTCTGACAAAGTGCACCAGAAGATTTTTAAGGGGGAAAAAAAAAGATCCTTTTGCTCTAGGAGTGGTTCTTAGGCTTTTCTATCTTAGATCATTATTGTTGCCAAATTTATATGTCGGTATTTCGCTTTAACAGTTCCTTCTGGTTGGAATTCTGAGGTTTAAGATTAATGAGTGCTTCAAGTAGAGCCATTCCTAATACACATTATCAGTTCTACTGGAAAGAATCCAAATGGAAGTGATCAATATGTCAATTGTCATACATTTCCCCATGACTTTTATCTTTCTTTTTTTTTTTTCCTGAAGAATGTGCCATGTTACCTTCTCTTTGCTGAGGAGTTCAGAGCTGCTAATAGAGCCTTCTATGAAAAGCTTAGGAATTTCACACCAGGCAAGCAGTGGCTTTAGTTATTTGGATGACACGTGCAGCTGAGGACCATGAAAGGACAGCCAGGTCTATATAAGAGGAGAAATAATCAGCAACAATAATGTATGTGTGTGTCCTCTCAAAAAAATCTAACAAACATACAACAAAAAACTGTTGCTGCCAAGGTCTGTCAGGCAGTTTTGTAGAGATTAATGATATTAGCAACTGTTTCCTGGGGGGAGGGTTGTGTTTGGATATTCTTGTTTGCTTATTTTCCCTCCCATACTATATTCTTCCCAGCTGTTACTTAGGTTTGATCTGCCCTAGTCAAACCCTGCAAACTGCTGTGCTCATGTGATGCCCTTGTTTGTGCTTTTGCAGGATTTTGGAGAGCAGCTCTTCCGAAGTCTCAGAGGATTCACAAAGCTTTGATTCCATAATCCCAGTGTCAACCTGTGTTTACTGTTATGAGAACTAGTCTGTTGGAATTTCATCCCCTTGGCTCTTTCTTCTTGTGCAGCAATGAATACATTTGATTCATATGGAATAAAAATTAAAAAAATATTTATATCGATTGAAATAGTATGGTTACTGTCAGGCATTATTAACATATATTTACTTAAGCATCTTCCTCAAAAATGTGTTCTTTCACATGAGTTTTTGCATAACAAAGACTTTCCCTAAGACTATTTGCTGCTGTCAAAGATTAAAAGAAAGCATCATATCTGATCAGATTCTTTGAATCTGAAAGGAAAGGTTATTTGTTGAACATGAATTCTGTAAGGGCAGAGATGGCTCAGTCTGTTTGGGTGTTGCAAAACTGCCAGGTATGTGAAGACTTGGCCATCCACTGGTCCCTGAGGCTTTGTGAGCAGCTCCCCCACACTGGAACGTACAACGTTTTGATTTATCTGAAATTTTTGACATGAATACTACAGGGTGTGGGTTTTTTTTGTCTCCAGACAGGTTTCTTTTGATGGACACAGACAGAGATACAGATATACCAGACAACTGATACATCCCTTGCCTTTTCCTCTGGATGACAGGAGCAATACAGAATATTGCACCAAAGAGGCAGATGTATCAATACTTCTTTATTATATTAAATGACCTTGTAACTTTCTCTCCAAAATCTGCTCTTTCTGACCATTGCAACATTGCTGCATTCACCAACTTTGCTGAGCTTTTTGTGGAATTGCAGACACATGATTGTTCACCAGAACTTCCTATTCCTCAATACTAAACAGCAGACATTTATCTGCTCCTTTTCACAGGTAGCAGCCTCATTCAGAGCAAGGCCAGCTTGCTGAGACAATCTCAGAATTCATCATCCTGAGTTTTATTTCTGTCATAAACCAACACATCTTCTGACTGGCAAAGGATGCCAAGCAACCCTGGCACCATCCTAGATTTCTTTTTCAGAAATTTTCTGTTGCTGGAGTGATGCTGACTGGGAGCCAGCTGACACAGTACCTTCCAAATATAATGATGAATACAGTTAATGCTCAGATTCTTCCATGAAAAAGCTGGGGAAGAAAAAGGCCAAGAGGACTTTCAAAGCATATAACTTTGAGAATATCTGGTTTGTGATAAACAAGCTAATTTCAGAAGCCAGTTTTATTTCTCCACATTCATATGCTAATTTTCTGCTGAACTTTGGGGCTTTCGTTGCCCATGTGTCCTTAAGTGCTTTCATCTGTCAAATACCTCTCATATCTTCAATTCTCTTATTTTTCATACCTTCTCTAGCGAGAAAATACAGAGGTCAGAGACTGTTGTTAGAATTGCTGATGTCACAAGTTTGATTTTATATTCTCTTGGCAACTCTTCTAGTCCCATAAAGACATGTGGCTACATCTCTTCAGTAATTTGTCTTTTTGCTACTGATATATCCTTGACCTTGTTTTGCTGTCTGCATAGTGGGAAAGCATCAATCTTTGCATTATATTTTTCCAAGGACTGTATTTTTCTCCAGTTCTTCTGGATACTGACCACAAACATCCTATGATGCATTCCTGCATATATTTTCATTTGCCTTTACAAATATTCATTATTAGGTTAACTGTAAGTTATGATTTAAATGATAATGTTCTCTTTTGGTTAAGAATTTCAGCATTCTGTTCATGCTGGTTTTTTTCTGTCATAACAGAAATAAGGATTTGCTGTTACCTAAGGCAAAAATTCCTCAGATAATTTTTATTATTCTGGGAGACTGGCATGTTGCTGTACAATACTCTGCCTTCTGGTGTGAACTGTATCCTCTTTCTTCTGCTAAACACAGTTGTCAGCTGTACTTTCTGCTTTACTATATCTTTCACAGATTTTCCATCTCTCTGTCTTACTGAAATTTTTCGGTCTTTCAATTCTTGGCTTAGTAAATTCAATGGAACTCTTTCCTTATTTGTGTTTTCACTGCTTATTAAATCAATATTGTCTGACATTACCTCTCTTCATAATCATAAAAATAATAATAATGTGTCATATTATTATTTTTTTCATTTTTTTTTTCTTTACTGGATGTTCTACAAGAGTGAGAACTCGATGTAGCTGAAATTGTGCTACTAAACCAATGTCTCAGGTACCAACAATTACCCTGCTCCTGACTAGGTCTCCTTTTACAATTATTTTTCACAGTGTTTAGTTCAACTCACTGGAATAATGAAAACTGTTTCCTCTTGGACCTGGTACCTCCTTTTGCATTTGACCCTTTCATTTCTGCCCATCAAATGGGCATCAAAAGCTTCTCTCTGTTGCAACCTGTTTCTGACTCTGACAGTTTCAGAGCACACAGCTTATAACTATTAGAATAATTCTGACAAACAGCAGCCTCTGTTATTGTTGGGTTGTTCCCTCTTGAAGTACAAACCTTCCTCTATCTCATCTATATCCAGCAAGGCCAGATGTCTGCAATATCAAAATCAAATTGCTCCAAGAGCCATTTCCCATCTCTGTTCCAGTAGTGAAATGACCACTCTATTAAAAAAATATAAATAAATCGTGGAACTTTCCTCTCATTTTTTCTCCAGCTTTATGTTCTCATGTTTCTTGTTTCTTTTAGAGTCTGTTATTTGTTTCTTTTAGAGTCTGTTGTTTACTTCTGCTCCTCAGATGGAGTAAGACAAAAGACACAGTCATTGACTCGCCCTTCATGAACTCCCTGCCTGTTGTATCTTCCCCATATGAGATATTCTAGCATTTCAGTAAGATATTTTCCTTTTAATTTTTTTCTCCCAATATTTCTTGTCCTCATTTTTTTACATAGGAAAATATCACTGACTCTCAAAAAAAAAAAAAAAATTATCTTGAAAGTCCCCATTTTTTTTCCAGTACTACACAGACTACACATTCTTACAGACACCAGGAAATTAATTGACTGTAAAGATATCAGGTCATTAGGTAAAGCAAAGAACCCCCTGGAAACCTGCAGAAATACTGCCCTCACTTCACTAACCACACAGGCAACCTGATTTCATATGACTGGTTTCCTTCCTGTGTTCTCTGCTAAGAAACCAATATTTGTCATGTGCATACCTACCTTAGATTCCCAAAGTAATATCCCTGGATCAGAGCCTCTGTTTGTTTATTTATACAGTTCCTGCCCACAAAGGATATAGTTTCAGGAACCATCTGATCAATTCCTTTTTCCTTTACTGGTGGATTCACTCAGTGACAAATCCAAGTGACTTGTTTAGCTTTAAGGAGGAACAAAAACACTTCGGATGTTTTTGCCTGGAGAATAAAAATGCTAAAAAGCAAACCTTAGGCCGCAGTCTAACTGGAACAATTTTTTGATCTCCTATTTCATTTTACATTTTAGATTGTTTCTTCACCCAGAGGGTGGTTGGGAACTGGAACAGGCTCCACAGAGAAGTGGCCACAGCATCAAGCCTGACAGGGCTCAGGAAGCATTTGGGCAAAGCTCTGAGGCACAAGCTGGGATTACTGGGGTGTCCTGTGCAGAGCCAGGAGTTGGACTCGATGATCCTTATGGGTCCTTCTAACTCACCGTATTTTATCTTTCTATGATATAATTTGGTTTAGATATTTTTTTTATCTTAAAAAAGCACATGGTTCAGTCACAGAGATCAAATAGGTATTACAAATCTGTAGTAAAGTTTGACATAGTCTAAAACCAGAGGTTTTCTTTTTTTCTCATACACATACATATATAACCTTGTACCCTATGTGAGCTGTCAGTAAAAAGAAAGATTTGTCCAAGACACAAAGCTTTTTGATTGCAATGTTGTATTGGTCCAGATTATATTTTAACAATGTAAGACTTCATGGTTTTTGTTCTAGACACAAGGAAGTTTTTGGCTTTTTTTCTCCTTCCAGTCAGTCTTTCTCCTTTCCTTTTCTCATTTATTTTTCCTTTCTCCTTACCTTTCCCTTTCCTGCTTTACACTGATTTTTCCACTTCTTGATCAACTCAGTTGTAAATAAACTGATGTGGAATTTCACCCTTTTTTCTGCAAAACACCTTTGTGTTTTCTTGGCTTTATGCACAACATGGCAATTCCTCCATTGGCAAATGTACCCATGAAGATAATCTGCATAGGGAAATGTTATTCTCTCTCTCTTTTTTTAACACCCACACCTTTTTTTCCTTATAATCATTCTCTACCTGCACTACTCAAATGCTTTGTATGCAGAACATAATGTTTTGGGCTCACAGTCCTGTACTACACCAGAAATATCTGGATTGAATCCCCACTTTGCTGCCTGTAATTTAGGGGTTTGTTGACAGGATCTCATTTCAAGACTCTAATTAGAAATGGTCTGGAGAAATAAAGAACTCCATGGCTAAACATAGGATAGCTTGTTCTGCTGCCGATAATGCCATAATTCACCCGCTCCTCTGATGATTGTAAAATGTTAACCTGTCATGCCTGTTAATTTTTTTATATATTTTTAACGTACTATAAAATTATATCTTCCTCAATATTTTGTGCTTTTATTCATATTTTATGGCAGCAAATAATGCTTGCAAAGCATTATAGGAAGCAGATTTCTATTTACCTCGCAGGGAGCGTGCTGCACAAGGAGTAACAGCTGCAAAGTTGTTTCAGAGGCAAGAGGTGAAAAGTTTGGGAAGCTCACTCAAAGGGATTTTTTTGTAGCATCCTTGTCCTGACTCATCAGCTCTTTTGGCTTTTGGTGCTCACATCTCAGCCTGTGTAAAACCAGTATAAAAACTCATCATGCTTTGTTAACAGCAAATCAGTGGAAAAAAAAGGTATGTCTTTATTTATTTAGGAAATTTAAGTTGGATTTACAGGACAATGTCTTCACTGTGAGGGTGGGGAGGCCCTGGTACAGGTTGCCCAGAGAAGCTGTGGCTGCCCCTGGATCCCTGGAAGTGTCCAAGGCCAGGTTGGACGGGGCTTGGAGCAACCTGGGATAGTGGAAGGTGTCCCTGCCCATGGCAGGAGGTGAAACTGGATGATCTTTAATGTCCTTTCCTACCCAAATAATTCTGTGATTCTATGATATTTTTACCTTCCCCCCAGCCCTCATCTCCATGTCTAACACTCAGAAACAGCAGCTGGAAGTGGGTGCCTAAATATCCTTACAGAATAGTCCCAGACACTGCTGCAATTTCTGTGGCACAAAACTGGAACAGAGACATCCAACCTACAATTATGAAGCTCATTGATCCATTTTTTCCCTGAAATCAGTTCAGGTGGCACACAGCTCTGAGTAGATACCCCTGTGTACTGTTCTCTTTATGCTCCCAGCTCCTGATTCTCTTTAGGGCTTCAGGTTGTGAGTGTAATAATTTTTACAGTGGGACAATCAGTGTTGACTTTAGATAACTATGCTTTCCTTTGAAAAGCCATAAAAGAAGAAAAGTAATAATTTGTATTTTATCTCTACAGTTTACGAAGCTCCAAGTGCAATATTGTAAAGGTTATGAACTGATACTTTGACATTTTCCCCATCTATCTTTTTTGCCACTAATACATGATGCCACCAGCCCTGGAAGTGCTCAAAAAACAGGTAGTGACACTTGGGCACATGGTTTAGTGGTGGCCTTGGCAGTGCTGGTTAGTGGTTGGACTCAATGGCCTTAAAGGTCTTTTCCAGCCTAAATGATTTTATGATTCTTAGATTCTACATGGTTGAAATGAATTGCTTCCACAGTTTTGTAATTATGAGGAAAAGACTCTTAATCCAAAATGCCGTTTTCTGTTTAAAAATAACAAACCAAACAAACTTGGAATTTGAAATGAAATTTTTAATGGAAACATTAAGTATTTTTTAATACAACAGTCTAGACATCGCATTTATAACTCACAATTTTCTGAGATATTGGAATTCAAAACCTAAATACAAATATCATAAGACAGTCACAAAATTAATTCTGAATTGGTCATAAATAGTTCTGGTGTAAAAAGCTTCTGTTCTCCTCACTGAGAAAAGAGTCTCTGAAACCAAATGTAAGGCTCACAAATCAGGACAAGGGACTGTTTTTATCATCTCATTTACCCCAGAGATTAGATATGGTGTGTATCTTTTTGCAAAACTATGACCATAAACTAATGCAATGTTTGCCTCTCACATCACATCATCCCAGCAAACATCTGCCAACCACAGTCTGAAACCCTAAGCAACACATGGTTTAGTCCTAAGTCCCCTTTTAGCAGTGTGCCATAATTTAGGTGAATTAATTCCATCCATCTGTATCTGGAATTTAAGGATCTGTCCTACAGTATTGTAGGAAATTATTTAAAACAAAAAAAAAAAAGGTATTCATTTGGGATAAAATGGTGTCACACAATGGCAAGACTAAATATTGATTCCACTTACATATTCAGGATCTACCTTCAACTGTGCTTTTCTGTGATAAATGTCGTGCAAAGAGAAAGGAAAAGTTCATGCTCAGATGCAGTTGTGTGGCTGCAGGAGTCGGCAAAACCGATGAGCTGAATCCTGCAAGTTACGTGAGGACACCCAGTTTGCCGCTGTAAGAGCTCAGCTAACTTTAGGAACAGAGTTGTTGCCGTTAGCAACGGGCCAGTCATTTATAGAGGGAGCGATGTGTATCACTCAGGCTTGCTCTGAATTTTTAGTGCTTGGCTCAGTGTTGAGAAAAAAAAAATGCTGCCACGTTTATTTAGTATTAGTTCTGGTCTTGTGCTGGTTGGGAACTAATGTATTGTGCAGTGCAAAATGCAGCTTGAACAGAGTCACACACCTGGATTTGCTGTTGAATATATTTACTTTGCCAGTGTTTTATTTCAGAGCTTTTGAGGGGGGGGTTGCTTTGATTCTGCACTGCCTTGCACAGACTTTTCTACCCTTCTCCCTGTAAAGCCTCAGAAAGCCATTTCGCAATCCCTTACATACAGATATGGAAATCTTTGTGTGAATAATAGTATAATTTTTTTTATTTTGACAATACATACTCCTTTTCCTGTTTGTTTTTCTGGGTTTTTTTTTATATACTACTTCATATACTATGATGTTTTCTTCAGTTCCCTCAGCACAGCTCTCTTCTGTCAGTAGATCTTCTACTTCTTTCTGCTGCTTTTAGTGTTTGAAGGATTTTGGCCATGACTTCCATCTTCTTCTTTCTTGACACTGACTTTCTGTATTTGCTGAAGCAACTGAAATATTATCCTCATCTCCGGCTTTTGTATTTGTTAAACCAGCTGAAATGTGATCCTTCCTCTCCTTTTGTATTTTCCACCTGTATCATCAAGGCAATCTTGATCACTGGGCCCGTTCTCTGGGTGTGATTATCTCTTTATCATCCCAACATATAATTTTCTATGGATCTCAGCAAGTTTATTAGCAGTTCCCCTCTGGATTATTGCAATGTTCTCCCCACCTACTACCCGACACCATAGAGCTGTCCACTGAGACAAATGTATTCAGGTAAAGCTGTAATAATAATGAAATAGAGTCTGAGATATAACCAGAATTTGCTTTCTTTACTTTAGTAAAACACAGTCTTTCTGTAAAGCTTGGTCTATAAAACCAGAAATGGTTAAAAAAAACTGGAAAGAAGTTAAACAACAGTCTTTAGGCTGAAATTAATAAACAGACAGTGACAGCATTCACTTTGAAACAAAAACCTCTCCAGTCACTGAAGCGATGAATTTCCAAAAAAGTCCCACAGCAGACATATTTGATTTAAAAATGTAAATATTTCAAAAGGAAGCTTCGTGTACTTATTAACAAGATTATGTAGTAACATTATATGTGAGTGGATCCAGAGACATTCATTACACAACGATTTCTCTTCAGTAATGTCTGCAGGATAATCTCACGCTTGAGGACTAAACTTAGTATGAGTCTCTTGTACATTGTTCCCTTGTCATTTGCTTGTCTGTCTTACAACTCAATGCTGTAAAATAAGTCAACTGCATAGCTGCTGATACAAGAAAATTTGAGCATATAATTCTTTGCATAATTGGGATGTGCAGTTCCATACTCCGTGGTCCAGAAGAAATGTATAATAGTACTAGCACTGAAATCTTCAGGGAAGTATAAATGAGAGTGGGCAGTTTTAACACAGAGAGAACAATTAAGAGCCAAATACTGATAAATTCTTTTTAATTTGAAATTTTATAATTATACAACATCATTCTTGGCAGTATCGTGGGTTTTTTTGACAATATGATATACAACTCAAACAGAAAGAGACCTCCAGTCAGTGAAGAACAGCTCAAAAGCTGAATAGAAATTACTCCAATTTTTTTAAGTAGGTGGTAGAGACAGAGGAAGGAAAGGCACACAGGAGAGATAAGTGCCATGAAAGCTTGACAGATGAGAAGTTTAATTGTCATAGCTGTACACCTGAAATAATGAGCTTAACACAGTCTGTGAGAAGGAGCTGCAGATTAGACTGACAACATGGATGTCCAAGATGCATCAAAGAACTTGTGATGGGCTTTGTAAGATTTACACAGTACTGGATACGCAAGATACATCTGGCATTCAGTAGGAAAGGACACACAAACTGGAAAATGCCCAAATATGTCCCTGAAATATAAACAAAACCCATGAACTGTATAGATGTGGGTACTATAGCCTGGAGTGTGTGTGCATGCTGATTACATAGGTAGATCAATTGGCAGATTAAAAGTGGTGTGAGAGAAGATGAATGCCATTAGATGCACCATACCTTTGTAATGGAGGGATTAAATAAATATTAAAACAAGAATCATGTCTTAATTATTTAGCTTCAAGGTGGTGACAGTTTTGCCTGTTCTGCTCTGTTTGATCAGTGGTGCACAATGACTACATCTGTAACTGGAGATTAAACATCCCTGGGACTGCTGTTTGGTTATTCAGTCATTCAGCAGTTGTGATATGATCCATGGCTGTGCTACTGACTTCCCAGTCACTGGGAGAAGGCTCACAGACTGCTTGGATAGGAACATTCTGATAAAAAGTATATTTGTAGAACAAGCTCTTCAGAACAAGGAACGCTTTTCAAATTACTCTTACTTATAGTGCTGAGTATGATGGTCTATAGAAATAAACAGTGATAATCAAATCAAAAGTTGTACCCGATACATTTAGAGGTGAAGGTATATAAGACTAACACTCTAAACTCAGAGTTGGTCCATCAAGTTCAAATCCAAAGAAAATTTCAGAAAAAAATTACTAGTTACTATTAATTATTATGGAATAATTTTAAAGAAGAAATAAAGAACACAGAAAATCTTGGCTTTCTTGCCCACCTGGGCACACCTGGGCTCATGTTCAGCCACTGCTGAGCAGCACCCCCAGGTCCTTTTCTGCCAGGCAGGTTGCCAGTCACTCAGCTCTGGAGCTCTCATGGAGCTGCATGCCAATTATCCAGCTTCTCTTCTGCTTTTTGACTGACAATCTGAAAATGCCAGTCTTTAAAACATTGATGCAATGTCAAGCACACTTAAGGTTAAGTATTTAACTTACATTTAATAGAAGTCTTCCTAAATACATTTTTCTTCATTAGCTTGGGTTAAGAACAACTCCAGGATGTCTATATTTAGTAAGTTTTTGACATAGAGGTTGTTTGGCCTCTATATAAAAATTTCCATGTGCCTTCTGTGTGTGCTCACATCTGTGTGAAAATGAAGTCTCCTGAACGTGTTACCACGTGCTTTTCTCCTCTGACAGACACTGACAGTATAGAGAGAAGTATATTCATATCGATTAATTTTGTATCACCAAGGGTTTATAATTCTGATCAAAAACTGTCAAAAATAGTCCCTAATTTAGCTATATTAAAAAGCAAAACAAGAAGAAGCGTCTCCTGAATTTTTTGGCCTTCTTCAGGCTTATCAGCCTGGTGCAGCTGGGAAACAGGCAGAGTTCTGACATGCAGATGAGCTTCACAGTAGATAATAGACTTTTTGGGGATAGTGGTGATCTGCCTCTTTTTCAGAAGCTGCTTCAGGTGCTGTTTAGTCTCAAAATCAACAAATACTGTAGCTTTATTTCCTTAAGGCATGCATCATTGTTCCTTGAATATTTAACACATGGAATATAGGCGGTCTAGAGCCGATTGCTTGCTTTCTCTGACACCTTATGAATGCAAACCTTCCATGAATGGAACACCTAGTCTGAAAGATCCTGGAAAGGGACATGAAAGGTGAGGCCAAATATTTACGAGCAACATCTGTGTTAGCGACTAAAAGAGCCTTTTCTACCTGTTCTGTGACTGTGGCAAAAATAAACTCATTGCACTCCCACAGCTGAACACTCTTTCCCTCCAGAACAGGATGATTCGGCTACAGTGAGTACTTGACAGCACTCCTGTGTATTTCTTTTGGGATACTTTTGGTTTTTTGTGATCAAGGGAGGGATTTTCCCTCTCTACAGTGCTCTTGTGAAACTCCACCCTGGGTACTGCATCCAGCTCTGGATCCTCAGCACAGGAAGGACATTGACCTGCAGGAACAAGTCAGGACGAGGCCATCAAGATAATTAGAGGGATGGAATAACTCTCGTTGTGAGGAGAGGCTGAGAGAAGTGGAATTGTTCAGCCTGGAAAAGAGAAGGCTTCAGGGTGATCTGATTGCAGCCTTCCAGAACCTGAAGGGAGAAGACAAGGAAGATGGGGAGGGAGTATTTACAAGGGCCTGGAGTGACAGAACAAGGGGGAATGATTCCCAAATTAAAGAGAGCAGTTTTAGATTAGTTCTAGGAAGAAATGCTTCCCTGTGAGGGTGGTGAGGCCCTGGCACAGGATGCCCAGAGAAGCTGTGGCTGCCCCATCCCTGGGAGTGTCCAAGCTGGAGTGATTTCTGAGAAAACTGGTCTAGTGGAAGGTGTCCCAGCCCATGGCAGGGCATTGGAACTAAATGGTCTTTAAGGTCCCTTCTAAACCAAACCATTCTATGATCCTATGATTTGTGTTGACTACCAGACTGTGACCACTTGTTTGGGTGAGTGCAAATGAGCCAAAATTATGTCAGAAAGAATATTGAAAATTAAGCAGTTTGTACAAGGTGCCAATGTTTAAGACAGTTGGAGCAGTTTAAATATTAATATAGACAGATACATTAAATATTCAAGAGATATCACTTTCATACATTTGCCTATACTGCTCATTTGCATATGCATAGGAGCCCTTTACAAAAGGATGGATGTGGAATTTAATTAATTCGTTAAGAACTCTGATCCTGAACATTTACAAAATAACCTGATATTTAAAAGTGTTGATCAGCCAGTTAGCAGGGATTCACATTTTCTGTGAATTTGCAATGAGGAATTTAAGTCTCAGTATGGTGTGGTCTTTAAAGATTAAACCATCTCAAATCAGGCATTTCCATGTAAATATCTACAAGTGAAATACTTGTCCCTGATCCCTCTGGAGTCAACGGAGATGGCATCAAGGGATTCTAAGGATCTAATTCGACTGCTTAGATGTCTAACTCTCATGTGGACATCTACAGACACACCTGAAAGGAAGTTGTAGCCAGGTGGGGGTTGGACTGTTCTACCCTGTAACAAGTGACAGGACAAGAGGAAATGACTTCAAGTTGCTCCAGGGGATGTTTAGACTGGATATTAGGGAAAATTTGTTCACTGAAAGGGCTTTCAAGCGTTGGAACAAGCTGCCCAGGGCAGTGGTGGAATCACCATCCCTGGAAGCATCCAAAAAACATGTAGATATGGTTCTGAGGGACATGGTTTTTATTTTGACACTTCTTTCACTAAATTCTGCACATTTTCTACTAGAATGAATTTTTGTAAAAAGATATTTATAATTCTGAAAGATTCCATATTCTTAAAAATTTAACCTTGTGTAAAGGGCTTTAATATTTGGGGTGGGGGAGGCTTATTAGGAAGGAAAGTGGATTTTCCTTCTTCTGTTATAAATCTCCATCAAAGATAACTTTCATTGGATTAGCAAAACCTGATTTCATCACACAGTATTAATGGTGACTTGTTCAAAGTCAGGATGGTAATTTTGTTGCTTTTTCCTTTTCTTTTTTTCTTTTTTTCAAAGAGAAATCAAAGTAATCTATTTAGCAAAACATGGCTTTTAAAACACTGAATAGAGGGTAAATGCCACGTATAACATTGTTCCTCAGCCATCCACTACAGAAATTTAGATACAAGTGTTTTAATTGATAACCTACTTATCAGAAAGGGAGACAATGCAAGAGACAAAGTTTATGATTTTAGAAGATGCACAAAGTCAGTTAAGCCTTCGAGTAAATTTAATTGTTTGATTAGTATTTTATAAGGACCATTGCCATTCTGTTTGGATTTGAGGTGTAGCCCGTGTCTGAGCACTGAGCTCTTTTCTCTGTTTTCATTCTCATAATCTGTAATTGAAGTTTTTCCATAAGAAAACATACAGTGTGTGTAAAAAACCCACCCAGCGAAGCAGGAGGTAATTTTTCATTGAGAGATTTTCTTGCCACTAATGATTTGAAGGTTATTCTGTCCTGCTGCAAAGTGAAGAACCTCAGGCTTCCAAGAGTTGAAAATTTACTTAGAAATCATTCTCACATCTTTCCAGTGACAACCAGCTGCATCAGTAATAGCTGTGAGTGGTCAAAGGGCCCATCATTATCTCTGTGTATTGATAACATGGACTGAACATTTAGACACAGACAATAAATATGCAAGTGATTTCACTTTCATCTATTTTCCTATAAATACTCATTTGCATATGCATAGGAGCCCTTTACAAAAGGATGGATGTGGATTTAAATTAATTAATTGGGAACTGTTCCTGAACATTAACAAAATACCCTGATATTTAGAAGTGTTGATCAGCCAGTTAACAGGAATGAACATTTTCTGTGAATTTGCAGTGAGGAATTTAAGTATCTGTATGGTGTGTGATATCCTTTAAAGACTAAACCATCTCAAATTATGCATTTTCTTGTAAATATCTACAAGTGAAATACTCATCTCTGATCCCTCTGGAGTCAACGGAGATGGCATCAAGGAATTCTAAGGATCTAGTTTGATTATAGTGGGTATTAACTTACCAAAAATTACCCAAAAATCCAAATGAAAGCTATGTAGATGAATGTATATGAATGTATGTGAATCAAGTATATATCAAATATAATCAGCATATGCAAAGTAACAACTGACCCCGATGTATTATTTTAGCATGTTCTTTCCGCCTGTGCTTTATTTATGTGACACAAACCCATGTCTGGATGGGACAGGAGGGTTAATTACGTCCTGCACATGCCTATTTATCTCTAAAAGGGGCTAAGAGCACATCATGCAAATGAGTCATGAGGTCAGGCTGTCAGAATCTTGACTTGTATTCAAATTGTACACCAAGTGATAATCTCTGTATCTTCTTGGGTACACAGTGCCTAACTCACCAAACTCACAAGTAATACCAAGTCTATGCATAAGTGATAGATTTCAAATTGATATACTGAAAAGAAAATCTGTTTCTTCATGTGCAGGTTTTATTTTCTCAGTTCAGAAGTCTTCAAGACTGTATTATTATTCATTAGAAGTAGTCAGGAAAATAACACAAAAACTAATAATACCCTGGATGCTATAGAAGTCCATGCAACAAGCCCTCAGCCCATAGAGCTAATTTTAATTCTTGTGGCTTAGAAACGAAATTTTTTAACCTTGTATCTGTGAAGGCAATTATGTGAAGGATTAGTTAATCCCCCAGACATCAGATTTACCTGCATTATTTTAAGCACCATAGCTACTGCACAACACAGCCTGTGAGGAGATAGAAAACACCAGGCAGACAGGTAAACATATGCATATGAGCAAATGTTATTTTTGGGTAACTCCTAAAACGAGCTGTACACTTCCTAAAATAGAGACAGACAAAACACTCCTCTGAAATCTGTGCAATCTGCCAGAGAAAGATTAACTGATCTTGTAAGTTATTCAGTTGTTTCAGTCATTAGGTGAAAAGATATCTGCATTTGTGGCATGTGAGAAGCTGCAGAGTAAAAATACCTGATGGAAAAGGTGGAAGCAGACCTCTCAGGACAAGTTATAAATTCCATGTTATTATTCTCCAGAATGGTGCCTCCGAGGCAGGCAGAGATCCAGACTCTCAGTGCAGTGATGAGATGGTGGTGTAGTGAAGTAAGACCTAAATTTACTATGAATTTACTATGAACTGGGGAACTTTCTGGGATTTGAAGTACTTGTACAGGAAAGAAGCGTGATGTTCATCCAAATGTACCCACTCAAGGTCATAGAAAAATATTTAAACTAGGAATGGGGAAAAGCCAAAAGGCACACAAAGTGTCCCACGGGAAACAGTGCTGAAGCTGATTTTGTTCAGCCAAACTCTGTTCAAAAAACAGTGTATAGAAAATTAAATATTTACATTTACAGATGCTTGTAATCTTCCTCTGGTAACCAAAAAAGTGTAAAAAATGAGGGTTAGGAACAACAAAAAGACCTCCTAAAACTGAGTGAATTATGAAAAAGAGTGGCACAAGTGCTTTATGTTACATTATAGCTATAAATAATGCATCTACAGAACAATAACGTAAATAATGTATGCACGCTTCCAAAATTTGAACTGAAGTTTTCTAAACCAGGTGGGTCAGTCTGCAAAGGCAGCCAAAGATCCAATGAAATGTGGTGTCTTATCCAGAACGACAATAAGAACTAGGCAGAGGTGTCATTTTTTCAGTGCTCGAAAAGGTAGAATTTTATTTCACCTTCCTGTTTTGAAATAGTTGTGTAGAACTTTAGAAACCTCTCCTTTTGCAACAAAATGTAAGAAAAATAACCAAGATGCTCCCATATGCTTTATCTGGCTTGACTGTCACCTGTGTGAGTAGCTAAAGATGGGGATGAAAGCAGCCCCAAATGTGTAGAGAAGAGGCAAAGAACTCACCCTGGTTTCCCTGATGAAAGCACTCCCCACTCGTTTTCCAGTTGTCCTTTGTCTTTTCGGGCTCTCATTCTGCTGCCAAATTCCTCAAGACGTGACAATGTAGGAAGAAAGTGCCTGTGTCCATCAACCTGCAGGAGCAGCCTGCTTAAAAGGTTCTCCAGGCATCATTAGCTCAAGAATGCTTCCTAAATTATGCAAGAGCTGAACCAAGGACTTTGGAAATGTTCATCAAGCAAACCTGCTGTGCTTCACCAGGAACTAAGCCCTGTATTGATTTATTCCAGAAGTGCTGAAAGCTATCAGTTCAGCTTACTGAAATGAAACATTACAGGCTGGTTTTTTTCTGAATAATAAATGTATGGATGCAGTTATAATGTCAGTGTGAAGCCTCGGCTTAGAATTTCTTAGGTTGGATTCCAGTTCACACTTAAAAGACTAGTTAGTGTCACAGTTTGCCTGCCACTGACACTGAGTCTGATGTTGACAGCTAAAAATATAATACACAACAGAGAGCAATTCTCTGTTGGTAGATGTTTGAAAGCCAAAAGATGAAATGATTTCCAACTTGTGTAATTGAATTTAGGCATTGTTTGTGCAGTTTATCTTACCGTAAAAACAAAACCAAAACTAAAAAACCTTTAAAAATGTATCAGTATTTTAACAGCAGCAGGGCAAAACACCTGTCCCAAATTCTGAGCATGAGGTTCCTGGCTGGGTCTTGAGGTTTAAACTCTCTGAAAGTTAAATAATGGTTTTAAAGCACATTTCAGAATCTTGAGTAAAGTACTTAAAGTGAACTGCAGTTTAAATGCAAAGTCTAGAATTTGGGCCCGACATTTCAAAGGAGATGTCTCTAATATGTTCAGAGAAAGCTGTGCAGTGAAAAGCAGAAATAACCAACCCATGTCCTAACAAGTAGCTCACACCCAGGTAGTAATGTGGGTGTTATTCAGTGAACAGCCTCTACTAATCCATCCTGGACTTCAGAAATGTTTTGTAAACTGAACTAAACCTGTGCTGTCGTAGCTAAACCGATAAATTTAACCTACCCAGGTATCAATGAGTTCAGGTATTTCAGTTCTCTGTGTCCCTCATTCTGCCCCACGTTTGCATTTTGTTGCCTGCAGTCACCAGCACTTTCTGACCCCCCAGCCAGAAGCTGGAGAGTGCCTGCCCTTCCCAAAAATACCCCCATGCTATAAACTGCAACTTACAACTTGAGCAATATCTACTGCGAGAAGCAGATGGCATTAAGAGTGTCCTTCCATGCAATTTGGTGAGCCACTGTAGTAACTCCATCTACTACTACAACTGGAAGCTCCTTCTTATCCATCCCTCTCCCCACACCCTCGTGCTCCCAGCAGGTATTGGTACACGTTTAACCCTATTATAAGCTGCTTTATGCCATTAATTTAGTGAGACTAATAAGAAACTAAACCCAGACAAAAAAGCTGGTTTGTTTTCTCTCATGCTAGTGACTCCATGGAAAGATCCAACAAACACTGAAGGTGCAGCAAGGCAGGGACTCCCACAGCACTGCAAAACTCATTGCAGTCAGATTCTAAAAATGCTCTTATCTTACTGGGAAAATGGCCACACTGTTCTTTCTTACCATAGTTCCTGTCCAATATAGGTAATCCTCTAGCAAATCTGCCTCAGGAGAGTTAAACTATAGCAAAACTCAGGCTGCTCGAGGAGCTGGAGTAGAGGTGACCCAGCTGAACTGTGAATAGTCATGTCACAGGCAGAGGTGACCAACAAAATATACCAAAAATCCCCGTCAGGTGGGATTGGTGTGTACACTGCAGCCAGCAAAGGGCCAGTGACAGTCACAAGTTGGGCTCAGTTAGTGGAGGGAAACCATTTATTCCACTTCACTGCTGGTGCTCAGAGGAGGAGGGAAGGGAAATCTCTTGTGCAGTGACTATTACAGACTCCAGATGCCATGACAGAGTGTGTCGGCTAAGGTGTGAATTTATTATCAAAACCTACGGGCTGTGTCAAATTAGCTCCACACCTTTCACAGGTAAGGTAAGCTACAGTCAAGAGATTTTTAATCAGATCTTATGGATCTTCACAGGAGAGTTTGGGTTCTGGTGGTCCTTGGGTATTTTTGCTGTTCTTACCCAGGCTGAATATTATTTTTTCCATCCTTTCTTCCCCCACCCTTCAGCCCATGAGTTTATAAATTTCTCTTTGGGCAAAACATATTTTTTTTTCCTATTTTTTACGCCTTTTAACACATCTGCCAGAGACAGCTGATGTCCTCTATCTGAGGTCTTCTTCATAGCTTTCAAAGGCTTTCATGCTATTGGCAAATCAGGTTCAAACATATTATCTGCTTCTCTTTAGTTTCTTTATTGTAATCACATCTCATCAAATTTCTTGGGAAAGACATAAATACTATCAGGATAGCAATGCTTCCCACCAATTTTGCACAGGTATTTCTAATGTAGGAAGCTTTATCTATACCTATATTCCTGAGTTTATAACTATACCTAGACTGAAGAGATTAAAAGACGCTAAGACCTGTAAATCAGGACTCAGCTGCTGAGCCACATCACCAGTGTCCTCAAATAAAAAAACCCAAGGAATATCCATTAAGGAAAAATATTAGTAACCAGTTCAGAAAAATATGTTTGCTATGAATATGAATTTATTATGGCTTTCTTGTTTTGATTAAGTTGCTTTTATAGTATTTATATTCATTGATTGAGGGGTTTTTTTTATGCTCAGGTTGATTTGGGAATGAGCAGAAATGACATTGAGAACATTGGCTCATAAACAGTTACAAGCAAAACAGGTGCAGCAGAAATAATAACACAAATCACTAAAATATTTTTAACAAAACATAACACCGAATTTCTATTATATTCACTTTTTCTCTGAGATATACTTTTAACCCTCTGATGCTTTTCTCTAAGAGTCTGAGAAAATGTGATTATTTCCTGCTATCTCCCATATGATGGAACAGAAGAAAAGACATTATTAACAGATGGATTTTTAAAACACAGCCAGTGGGAAGGCAAAAAGAACAGTGGATAAAAATCAAGTAAGACTCTTTAAATATACTTTCGTTTCAAGATCCCATGAGAGGCTTTCTCTACACCAATGATATTTAAACATATTTGAAGCTGAAATAACATTAACATTTTATTTTAAATGTAGGTAATAAAAGAAGACCAAAACATTTATTTCTCATGTGTTTTTCACAGTGCCTCAAATTAAGGCCTACAGTGAAGACAATATTTGATCTACAAAATACCTTTTTCTCATTTGTTTTAAACCCCAGCGCTGACATAGCAGTAAAGTTGAAAAAACTAAGGAATAAATTTTACAGAAGCCACTTTTTTTTTTTTTTTTAAATGGTTCCTTAGGTATTACTTGCTAAATGCTTGAGAGAAAAAGATTTACAGCTTCATAATATAATGTAACTTTCTTTGAAGACCAGTTAAACACAAAGTCTAACTGGATGCCTTGGCACCCTGAGTGAGTGGAGTGAGAAATAGGTCCATTCTGAGATGTTATTCAGCCCTGATAAGATGTATTGCCTTCTGGAGTCGTTCATCTGTTTCCATTCCCTTGACAGGATGCCCAGACAGTTACTCTAGTGGAGACACCTAAATTTCAGATAGCTGAATTTTAAGATAAATGAATCACCCCCTCAGTCTGGACCCTGAGCTGCTTCCACACTAAACTATGAAAAAGAAAATCTCTTAGTTCATCTTTCCTCTTAGAATATGAAGGGAACAGGGCTGGAAGTTTTTCAGACCAAGCTAGGAAATGGAAGTTCCTCATCAGACCCATTTGTACCATGGACTTCCTGCCACTTCAGAGCTGCACATTCAGGGAGAAGAAACGGCACCAAAATGCGTATTTGAAGCAACAATCAGCTGTTATATTGCTAATGAAGGTCATTGTATGTTCATTCTCTTCAAGGATAAGAGGCTGGAATGGGCACATGAAAATTAATCAAGTCATTTATAGCCTTCTTACAACATGTACCAAAATTTATTTAAGAATCAGTCAAAAAAATGCTCTAGATCTCAGTCAGCAGAGAATCCCTGATCTTACAGAATGTTGTATTTCTTACAAAATTTAAATCTTTTCATTAACAAATTTTTGTCTTTCCATAAAGCAGAAGAAAAATAAATAAAACCTTGGAGTAAAAAAGGTATCCTCAATTATTAAGAAAATTAAGAGCATTCTTTTTACCTACCTTACCTATTTTATCTGGTAAATTATGAGACAAATTCTAAGAAACAAGTAAGTAATTTTAAAGAAAATTTTTATAACCCATATCCTGCTCTGCATTTGGCTAATGGTTGTGGATGAATGGCTGTAGTAGCTGAAGTGCATGATGAATCAAGTTGTATAATGTGACTCTTCTACTTTCCTGAGTCACTTGTAACTGGTCGAAAATATATTACACTCACAGAATAATTTTACAGTTGAGCCAATAAAAAGCAAAGGCTATTGAGCACACAGTGCAACAGAAAAGCTTGAGCTGTAAATCAAGGGCCAGATTTAAAGGACCTTGTCCATGTGCTCCGAAGACCAAGATCTCATCTTCTCAATACTCATTAACAGAAAACTTCTCTGAGGGCCAGGAAACAGCTATTTTACCTGCCTCTCTTGGTCCAGCACACATTTTTTGGTGGTACCTTGCCTTGTCACTAGATTGGGTTTTATTGAGAAGTTGTGGAGACTGCCCTTTTATGGAGACTCTAAACAATCATCTTAACGTGGATGTTTAAACCAGATATGAAGGTTCCCACCCCGCTGCCTCAGGTGCCCCGTGTTTGTACACGGGGAGAAGCATCTGCTTGGTTCAGATTTTTTGTGCTCTCAGTGTGATGCAGAGAATACAGAAAAGTGAGTGATGTCCTATTCATTATATGTGTCGCTGCCCCATTACTTTACAGGATAATGTGGTTCAGTTTCAGTTCATAAAAATTCCTTTGCCATAAAGAACTCGATGCATTATAGCTCGTATAAACGGGGATTTTGAAGTGAGCATCTGATTTATTCACCGTAAAACAGTAAATAACATGATGACCTCTAACTGATCTATGGTGCACCAAACATTCCTGAGGAATTTAAATTTTTCTTCAATCCCTACAAACCAGGTTCAGGTGCACATTACAGGAGGACTAATGCAAACTGCCCAGTTGTGCAAATAATGTATGCAAGATGCCAATGGCATATGTTATTCACTTTGAGGATTTCATGATTTTACTTGGCATAATCCCACATAGCTGAACAAAAGAAATTCAAGTTATCTCTGACAGTTTAAAAAATAATTGCAAGGAAATAAATTAATTAGATAAGCTTTACAAGATAAAAACAGAGGAAATATTAATATATGGATTAAAGTTTAGAGAAAAATAATTTTCTAAGTGAAAATACCTTTTTTTTTTCCTCCTGTATTTTATGCTCAAAGCAATGCATCTGTTCAATATGAATACAACAAAGTCCTTGTATTTTCAGCCAATAAATACAGATTTCTGAAGTCAGGTCCTTGTAATGAAACACAGTGCAGGATGATTGAAATCATTGTAATTGAAATTACTTATTTTCAGCCATGAATAAACAGAGAGGGTATAAATCCAAAAGAGAAGCTGAGGATGGCTGCACCAGGTCAAAACAAATGTCTGTATAACCAGTGAAAAACAGCAGATGTCCAAGGACAAGGGCATAACACAGGGCACACACAGAGATCTCCTTGAGTATCCTCCCAGATGCTGCTTTTAATCTAAGGTTTTAATAATGAGATTTAATTTTGCTTTGCATTTAGTACTATTTGATTAGCATTCTGAAGAGAGACCATCCATCATCAGTTGATTTAATTTTGGACATATCTTTATGAGCAGTTAGATGAGTTTTGAGATATATGAAGAAATATATATATGGGTATGAACTTTGCCATTTTTAATCCATCTTTCCCTCTGGGCCTCCATGGCTTCTAGTAATTCTATACCACGGCGTACAGATTTCAGTGAAACCAACTCCTTGCATAAATTTATGTTGCTTTTACTTTCCTTCTCCCGTGGAGCCAGATCTCTGAAGGTCAGAAAACAAGCTGCCTGATTACCACAATGCACTGAGTAGAGCAAACTGCCTCAGTTTCCTATTTCAGAGCTTGTGGGGCACTTTACAACACAGAATTACCTCTGCAGCTGGCTGCACCTCACTTTTCTTTACTTGCTTGCTAAAGGCTGTTTTTCCATGGCAGGTGCATGAAGACTTTTAGAATCCTGTGGGCTCTCTGAAATGCAAACAGAAACTGAATACCTTTCTCATCTACCGACACTGCAGGCAAACACTGTCAGGCTCATGCTGTAGCAGTGAATAACTTCTAATTCTCACTTACTTTGCATTCAGTGTAGTGAATTCAGTGCCACAGCAAGATGACTAAGTTCTAAAGCAGACAACACAGTTTATCAGATCAGAGTATGAGAAGGTGAAGGGCCTTGAGGGGAAGCTGTATGAGGAGTGGCTGAGGGCACTTGGTCTGTTCAGCCTGGAGGACACTGAGGGGACACCTTATTGCATTTACAATTTCCTCCTGAGGGGAAGAGGAAGGGCAGGCACTGCTCTTTTCCCTGTGGTGAGCAGTGGCAGGACCCAAGGAAACGGCCTCCAGTTGTGTCAGGGAAGTTTTAGGTTGGGTATTAGAAGAAGGTTCTTCACCTGGAGGGTGATTGGGTGCTACAACAGGCTCCCCAGGGAAGTGGTCACAGCACCAAGCCGGACAGAGCTCAAGAAGCGTTTGGACATGGTGTGATTCTTGCAGTTGTCCTGTGTAGGGCCAGGACTTGGACTCAAAGATCCTGGATTCCTTCCAACTCAGTATATTTTATGATTCTATGAGTAGTACCCACCTTTTTAATATATCCCTTTTTTTTCTCCCCACATTGAACCCTGCTGTAATTAAAGTCTGTGGATTTTTGCCATTGAATTGAGAGAAGAACCAGAACCACAGAATCACAGAATCACACAATATACTGAGAATATCCTTGAGTCCAGACCTTAGCCCTACACAGGACCATCCCCAAGAATCACACCCTGTGCCTGAGAGTATCATCCAAATCCTTTTTGAACTCTGTCAGGCTTCGTGCTGTGACCACGATTTAAATTACTGCAGGGACCATATAATAAGGACCATGCTTTGGTCTTCATGATTTCAATTTCTTGTAACCATTTGCTTGGTTGTTAAGTGCTCTTTCTTTCCATGTCAAGGTTTTCTTTGTATTGCTATCCATGTTTAAAACACACAGTGAGATGCTCAGTTTAGGGACTAGCAGTTAATTATTTTTCTGTGAGTGTTTGGAATGCCTCTTTGTACTGCAAAAATTGAATCAGGACTAATACAAACCTGTCAAAGCTTTAAGGCTGGTACCAGTTATGGTTGTTTGGGACAGGAAACTACTTAAATTATAACGCTGTTCTAAAGAACTTCTAAATGATGGGTCTTTCGGAAAAAAGAAAAGGAATATTTCAAAGGCTTTAGAAACTAAGAATCATGCAATGATTAGGGACAGAATTGTACTATTTTGAAAAGCTAGCTTAACTGAAGAGAGCTGGGGTTCTCCAGTAGCACTGAGTTGTCCACAGTGGGAGAATGGGGCGTGTGACGAGAGGAAAAGAGAGTTTTGATAGAAAAACTGCTGACTGGGAAAGAAGAAAAAGAAAACAAAAAGAACATTTTCTTCTTAATATAACTGAACAGTGATCTTTGCACTGCTCAAGTTATGCACACCAAAACCTAGGAAAAGTACACTTGTGTTCCTGCTTCACTGAATGCGCACCTACACTGTACAGTGTACCCAAACATCAATGCCATTGCATGTTACGGAGTTTCACCTGCTTTATTGGCTCCCAGCCACTGCTTGCAGCGAGACATTTCTGTGACCTGAACTGCTGATGTGAAAGCAGAACAAAATATAAGCAAGGTGAGGTGACTTGGAACGTTTTAACCGTGCTGAAGAATGAGGAAATCTCGGCTACAAAGCTGAGAGGGGGAAAAAAGGAGAAAGGAAAAAGAGGAACAAGGAGAAAGCGCTCCAGGGTTTGGGGGCAAGGCTGTGCCCTGCTACAGGGCCCTTCCCCTGTGCAGGTCCTTTCAACAGGGAGCCTGAGCTGACAATGGGGCCCTGTTGTCACCCTGATTGTGCTTTATTGCTTTGAAGCACACAACTGATTGCCGGCCTTGCCTTCATCATGTAAGTGCTCTCTGTATTCACATCCCTCACTCCATCAGCTGCAGCTGCAAGTCATCTCTGCTGCTGGAACTGGATTTTTCCATTGCCAGTTCACAGATGTGTTCTAATCGAGTGCACTTGAATTATCTACCGTAAGAACCATTGATATTTAGAAATTCACTGAAGTTTTCGTTGTTGTTCTTGGGTTTGGTTTTTTTTGATTCTTTTAATATTCCTCTCCCCTGAGGTTTTATCATCTGGATTCTTTGGGTTTCCCCTGACTTCTCCTGCTCAATACTGGATTGACTGGACAAGTCAGTTTGCTGTGCTCTACTAGGGGCAGGAGCAGAACAACGTGTTTGATATTTACTGAGTCTCCATCTTTTAGCAGCACAGGTTCTTGATGTGCATGATGTTTGCCTCTGAGGAAAGCACACGACTGCACATTTTGCTTTCAATCCACTGGAATTGTTTACAGAGTTTTAGTACTGTTGGCTTGGCTTTCTCCCTGAATACAATGGAGTGTTCCCTGGCACTGTCAGGGAATGCAGGAGTATCTGGGCACTTGAAGAGGAGAAAATACCCAACAGTGAGTGTGAAGCAATTGTATCCCAGTCAAATTGGCGGGATAGTTCATGTGGAGGAACAAAGGCAGCTGAGCTCGCTGCAGCAACTGAAGAGCCCAGCCAAGCAGGCAGTCAGAGCTCCCAGGATGAGGTCTGGTGGTAATGGTGAGGAAAGTCCCAAAAGGGCCATTAGAATGAATTCCCAGCTGGTATAAACTGGCCTGGCTCCAGCAGAGCTCCGGGGCTGGCAGTGGGCACTCCTAAAGGCCCTTACAGAAGTTCTGTGTGGAATGAAGAGAGGGCTGAGAAGAATGGGGAAACATTGAGATTAGAAAAGTGGGAAAGGGAAGATCCAGGGGGCCTAACAACAGAAATTGATGGCTCTTTTAAGTAATACAACTACCAGCAACTAATATTCCTGCATGACCCCAGAGATACATCACTGGGCTACTTCAATATGCATTTGGAATTTGACTGCCTATTGCACTGCACTTTTTTTGTCATTTTTACAAGCATTACAAACCACTGCTGCCTACTTTTTTTCATCTTGCATATGTGAAAACCACTACCAAAGACACAATGCAATCACAAACCTGATTTTTTTGGGAAACAACACGGAAGAATATCTTTTTTCTTTCAATTTTTCGCTTTTTCACAAACAATTTTTCATAAACAGTTTTTCAATTTCCAATTGTGAGCTGGACATAAAATTAAAATTAGTCTGATGGGCCAGACTTGATATCAGGGACATATATTGATTGCATCAGCCTTTTGAATAGCAAGTTTATCCCACTTTAAACATCAAAAAATATTATTTTCATCCACAAACAAATTACTGACCTTTCAATTTCACATTGAGATATAATTTTAAAGGATGAGGAAAATATGTGTCTTGGAATATTTCTTCCTCAGAAAGCTTATAAAGAACTTACTTGGTCTGTAGATTTGTTTAATGTTCATAGAGAAACAGAAGTGAATTCACTAGAACTTGATTCTCAGTCACGGCAAAATGATCCAACAATAATGATTCAACAATGAAGAAAAAGCCTTGTTAATTGTTTGATGGTCCTATGAACAGCTAGGTTTTCTTTAGAAATAAGGAAATAAAAGGTAAATAATTATAATGTGTAGCAATGAACATTCATTAGTGAGAACTCTGAAAAAACTTTGAAGAAAATTAAAATTTATCTGGTGCCAAAAGACAATGGTCAGGGGCTCCTGACCTCAGCCACGATGGAGCTGTTCATCATGGAAATGACACTTGTTTTCTGAAAAAAAACCCCAATTTTGAAAGCTTATGTGTGGCTTTTTAAATAAACAGATACAGCTTCTACACTCTGCATGAAACTACTTTTCCCCCAAATCTACAGGCTTCTCTGACTGTACCTTTGACCAAATAGCATCACAGATGTAAAATTAGAAAAATACACCAAGAAGCTGCAATAGAATTATTCCCCTGACTTTGTGGAGGAAAAGACCAAGTCTACATTTGGGTGTTGATGTTTTCTTGGGAATGACAAGGGTTCTAATGCCATAATAGTCCACATCCCTTCTTGACCGCATAACTGCAATACCTTCCAAAATAAATTAATCTTCCTTGTAAAATGGTGGATAATCTGGTCTTGCCTCAGCACAGGACCAGAACAGGCAGAGTGTGTCCTCAGGGACCAGAGGGGAAGGACACAATGCACTGTCAGTAAACAAAGACAGTGGCAAGACAAATTATTCAACACAACTTGCTGAAATTAAGATGACAAAATGGCAATTGATAATGGGCACAGTTCTTAGGCCAGTGTGTGCTTTGATCTCATTTACATTTCAGCTACCAGTGTGCTTGCAGCTCAGCAAGCCTTGGAGATGATTCAGGCTGATAGACCTAACCTTGTTTTTAAGCAAGAACAAGTTCCATTGAGACAGAATGTGGTTTTCCTTGTCAACACAAGTGCTTTGCTCTATTGCAGATGTTCCACTGGCTGAAACCAAGGGTTTATTCTCATCTTCTGCGTGTTGACAGTTAAAGGCAAGAGGCAAAAAAACAAGAGGGAGAACCACTTAATAACTATATGCATCACCAATTTTTTAGAACAGAGAATGACTCTGAGACAAAATCCTAAATATGGCTCAATGACAGGAAGGTTTTCCCTAGACTTATGTGAAAGCTGTTTTTAGTTCTACTTTTGCACTAGAAAACAAGCTAACCTCTTGCCAAAAGCAATCTGGTTATATAAAGCTCACAGAAGTGAACAAGGGAACAATGTCACGTGTACTGGGATCCTTATCACGGTCTTCTGAAGAATCATAAACCTGAAGACAGTGGTATTATCCTAATGGAGCATTCCAGTGGTGGGAACAACGTAAGTGCCCAGATTAGCTACATCACGCAGAGGGCAAAACCTAAAGAGTTGACTGAGATGTTCTGAGGCCAGAAGAGAGCAAAAATTATGAAAAGCAAATTGGTCGAGGCCTGTTCTTTGTATTCCTGTGTTCCAGGTGTTTAGCAGTAACAGTGTCAGCACCATAAATGTGGCTGTGGGTCTTTGTTTTCCTGACCAGCCTTACCTGGGACCCCCTCCTTTGCCCATGGGCTCAGGAGATCTCTTTAAGCTCCGTCCTGGGCCTTCACACCCTGTCTGATCTCCAGTGTAGGTTTTAGCAGTCCCGTTTCTGTTCCCTGGACGGACCTTCTCTGTATATTAAGTGCATCCATCTCCAGTCATGTCTCTGGCACTGCCTTCTAGATGGACCAGTCAGACCTGTGTTGTAGCCCTTTCTCCAGTTCTCCTGGTGCTCCTGAGTGGGACACTTCCCAAATGGACCTGCAGCTTGGATCCTCAGCCTGTCCTTCCGAGACTGTCAGTGAACTTGTTACCAGCACCCAGCCCTGCTGTACCACGGCTGGTGAAGGCACAGCACTACTCACCTGTCCTCTCTCACACAGCATTCCTGCTCGTGCTCTATATTTTCTACAATTTCTAGGCAGATGGATTATCCCAGCTCTATTTCCTTTAAGCAGATTTGCATGTGAAGAGGGGAAAAAAACTGGATTATTCAATAGCTTCCTTCCTGATGTTATTGTTGAGCTTCTCAGCCTTAATGCATTTAATGGTGACTAACTATTGCACTTTTGGTCTTACCAATGTCTAAAATCTTCTTTTTCCACACAAACTCCTCTAAAAATTACTTCGACTAGCATAGGTAACTTGTTCACTGATATCCACAGGTACTGACTACAGCTGAGAGTTTTGTTCAGATCCAGCCAGCCAGATTTTTCCATCAGCTCTTCTGACCAGTCTAGTGTGCAAATGCAAATGCACCACAGAGGCCACATTTCCACTTTTGTTCTGTTTAATGCTCTTAACTGCAGGACACTGTGAGGAAGGAAGGGAAGCTGATGTTTTGTAGGCAGAGAAATAGGGAGTATGGATATATTTACACACACAGCATTCAGAAGTTAAATTTCAAGCATTCATTGCCATGCTGTCAGGGATTAAATCCATGTAATGGAGGGCAGAGGGAAGCGCTCACAACCTGGGAGAAGAAAGGTTGTTGCTAATAATAGATATGGTGTTGAGGAGAAATAAATGGGCACAGACTTGCCTGCAGACAGACACGTTACAGAAAAACATGATATTATTAAGGAGGTAATGATGCTGCATGCCATACACCTTTCAAGGAAGATCATTACTGAGAATATGTCCTGGCAGTCTGAAATGAGGGAGTGCTAATGGGAGGCAGGAGGAGGACCATGGGGTCATGGCTGTGATTAAATTTGATTAGGGAACATGTTCAGGAGCATATCTCATGAAATATTTTTCTCTTCATAGAGGACAGTCAGATTTGTAAGTAGGTTTTCATCATAACAACAATGTAGTGCAGTGATGTTGACTTGTGAATTGTGTCAATGTAGATGGATGACTTTTGTATGCATAGCAGCATGTAATTGGCAAGATAGTTTCTGGTTATTTAAATGTGAGAGTAAGGAACGTCACTTGAGTAAAAAGGACTGGTTAAAGATGGAATTTTCCCTGGAAAAGATGTAAATTTTATAGGATAGCAGTCAGGGATTGCTGTTTCAATGTGCTGTTTCAATGAAGTCACACGAGGTGTTATACACAGCACACTTACTGCATCTCCTTCACACTTAGTGCAGGAGAAGAATTTTCTGAGATGCAGACTACTTCCAAGTAGCTTTGAGCCTAGTGACTACGAGTCTTTTGGCAGACAAGTCTTAAATATTATTTCTCTATCCCCATACAAGCTTTTCCAGTGAAACTCACATCAGCCAGGAAAAGGGATTCCTTCCTGGTAGAACTAGTTTGGCTGAAAACTTCACCAGGATTCTCAGCAAAGTGTCCAAAGTGTATCTGCAAATTTATCCCACCTAAAAGTTAATAAGGACTTAAGATGGTCTGCCTAGCTCAGCAACTTGTCTCTTCTCAATGGCCAAAAATGTATTCCCAATAGGAAGGAAATACCCCAGTGTGCTTTGTGCCATCAGGTGCCAACTGCTTCTGGCCCAGAGACCTCCTGAGTCAGAAGTAGTTTCTACACATTAGTAAATCTAATCCATCTGTCTGATCTAGTACTGTGACCCAGCTTTATAACTATGGTAGAGATAGACAGATATCTCCAGAGAATTATTTATCCACTCTGAATGTGGGTGTCCATGGCAGATTAGATTAAATGCTCCTGGATTGCCCTTTCCCTACTTTCAGATGTTCTGTTAATTAAAGCTGCATTTTAGTGTCCTATTGCATCTTAAAGGGTAGCAAATGCACTGAGGATAGCAGGAGAATCAAAGGCAGAAATGAACTCGACAACATGAGGGAATACAAAATCTCGGAGTAACAAACTCACCAAGATTTTCCATTTTAATCAAGACATATAATTTTAAAACTGCATGTTGTTTGGGTTAGTTTGGCTCAAGACAGACACATGAAACACCCTTCACATCCTTCAGGTGGGTCAGGTTGCTGCCCGTAATGAAGACACAAACTAACAAAGTGTCAGTTTATGCGGTGCTTTATTCAGGGCCCGGGAACCTGG
>JAYRBT010000139.1:69659224-69670462 GCA_036023395.1 Myiotriccus ornatus | reverse complement strand
ACTCACCAAGATTTTCCATTTTAATCAAGACATATAATTTTAAAACTGCATGTTGTTTGGGTTAGTTTGGCTCAAGATAGACACATGAAACACCCTTCACATCCTTCAGGTGGGTCAGGTGAATTGTCAAAGTCACCAAATGAAGTTTTGAGAGCTTGTACACCCAAAGCAGGGGAGGGGATGAGAAAACCTGGGAAACCCCAATAGTTACCATGTGTCTGTCAGGAAAGCAGCAGCAGAAGTGAATATAGTTGTGCATGTTAATTTTGATTAAACATATAATGTACATATAATATGGAAATTCTGTGCAGGCCTTAGGATCTTGGCAAACTGCTAATGCAGCCCTCAGTGGTGAGGTTTGGGCTTCCCCACTGTTGATTAAGAAGTTTCCTTGATAGTTCTATAAATACGGAATATTAATATTATGAATATTATAACTTTCAGTTGTAGAAGAGGGTATAAATGCAAATGGATACCACTATTCTTTTCCATAACATTGTGTGAGCAGAGGGGAGAAAAATCAAATAATTCTTGTCTTTGCCTGCCTATTGAGAATCCAGCTTTTGAATGTTGGGTCCTTCATGACCGTAAACCAAGTGGAGATAAAGCCTGGAGCCAGGTTCAGACAGGGAAGCTATTCCTAATTGTAGTTGTGATGTACAACACACCAGTGACTGCTGCTCTGCAGAATCCCTGACTTTGCACAGCTTCACCCATTACTCAAGCAGTGTGGGGGAGCCTGTATTGCAAAAGGAGCACAGCAGAAAGGCATTTGTTTGTCCTCTGCAGGGCTGGAACGTGAATGACATATTTCCCAGCCACTGCAGGGAGATCAGTGCAACAGGGATGTGGAGTCAGCTCAGAATAAGCACAGGCATTTTAAGAAATTTCATCTGAAGAAATATTAGTGTGACCAGCTATGAAGAATAATCGCACATATCAAAGTCAGCAAAGAACACCATTTTCCATAAGATATTGATAAGGAAAGAGGCTTGATGGGGAAACAGTGACTTAGAGCAATGACAAATAATGCTTTCTATGTCAGTCATTCTTTAGATTCAGTTCAGAGCAAGATGAGAGGACTTTTCACCTCCATGAGATGTTTGGGGAGGAGGAGTAGGGAGTACAAGGGCTGAAAGAGGGAGCTACAGATTCAAAAAATTATTTCCAAACTTAAAGGATTGATTGTGGACATATAATTCTTTAGACATAAACATCAGGCCAAGTTTGGGACTAAGTCTGGATCCAGCTGTACCTAGACTTTCCTCTCAGAAGGAGTTTAGAAAGCAGGGGCGTCCTTTCTGAACCTCATGACTCAGTGGCAGGGTCTGCCTGACCATTTTGTCTGATCCTGTCCTCTATGCAGTAAATAATCAAGTGTCCTTTGCCATCACACCTTGTTAAAACGGCGGCATTTACTATTAAACTTTGTTAAATTGCTGTTTTGTATCAATAAACATGTTGCTACTTCTCTCTTAGGAGTGAAGTGCGTCTCTCCTTCCATGACAGCACCCCACAAGGCTTCTGACTGCCTGTTGTTAAATATTACATTCATATCTCAGCTTGATACTAAGCACAAATAAATTAATTCAGTTAAATATATAACAATTATTTCCAAGCAACTAAACCATCCATAGCTTGAAAGACCTATTCTGCCTTTTCAGTTCTGGGCTAAAACATGTACATTAAGATTTTTTCTTACTGCAGGAGGAACTCTTTCCAAAGCCAAAGAATTAGATCAGCTGATTTAGATACTCAACCCTTTTCAAAAAATAAAAGCCAACAAAGTTCATAAAGTGTGAAAATATTTTAATATGAGAATAAAGCAATAAACCAAAATTCTTCTACTATTCTTTTCCATCACAGCTTTTAAATAGCAAGAATACTGTAGCTATATAAAAACACAAGAAGGGAAGGGGCAGGAGCCTTCCTTCTTTTATCCCAGTGGGAATTAAGAGTAACCCCACTGACATCAATGGAATTACAATGATGTAAAACTGGTGTATATGAGGGGAAAAAAAAAGCAATCAAGATGAGTGTGCTTCACTGGTTTCAATAAATTCTCTCCCTTTTTAACAACAGCTGTATAAAAAGCTCCAATAAAATTTTATGTGCTAAGTCTGGTGCTGAAATGACCAGACACTTTCCAATAACATAAAACTGCAGTAAGCAATTAGAATATTTCTGCTTAAATATGTTGCTCCACTTTGTTTACTGTCTCATCCTGGAGTAATTCTCCCACATCATCCACTACTTGCAGTTTTACCACACGATTTTCTTCAAGATACAGAGGAATATTATATTGAAACTTGCATTTATGTCTACATCTTTCCATGAATTTTCCCAGATGTCTTTGCCTGAATTTTGGCTGTTGCCTTGCTGGTAATTATATTCAAAACGCTTATGTTTTGTACTGCTTTATCCCTACCATGAGAGTATCAAACCATCTCCAGCACAAATAGTATGAAGTCATGGAGACTTACAGATTTAAATACTATAGTGTACATTAATTAGTATTACAGTCTTGTATGAGTTCACTTAATTTTTGACTTATGGTTGTCTTTTCAATTTGTGTAGCAGCATATGAAATTTTTACTATTAAAGTCCAGAATTCCAAAGTAATTTGGCCAGGATTTAGATGGAGATGAAACATTTTTTAAATATATGTTCTTGCTATCAAATCCCCACATTTCCCCCCTCAGTTAATGAAGATGTATATTTTAATGAAATTGTGTAAATGTGAGATCTATGGTCACCCACTTAGAGGCTGTCCTACTCCTTCTGCTGCTGTGAGTAATCCATTAAAACAGTCAGGGCTGACTTTCTTCCTGCAACTGCCTCGGCTATTACGTGGAGCAGAAACAAGTATTTGAAATGTTTCACTATTGATTCCCACAGGCAGCTGGTTCAAGTTCTACAATGTGAGCCAAGATTTTAAATGCCTGTGACAGGCAAACCTGCCACAGTCACTACCAGGTGATGATACAGCAGAGAGGTAAACATTTCAGTGATGAACTAGAAACAGTCCTTGCATGGTGAGGGCATCAAATCAGAGAGTGTGGATGGGGATTACTTTTTCAGTTCAAATTTAGCTAAAATATAAATTGTTGTTGAACTGAACCATCATTAAATACTTAGGCTAATAATGGTATCAAACAAATGGATATTTTTTCTTTAGCTTCTTTCATCACACGTACACTTTTACACAAAATTCTATCTTTCTTTTCAAACTGAATTAAAGTACTTATTTGAGATAAATGTCATGTTTTCACTGTCCACAGTGCTTGTTTCCATGAGCTTGAGCATCCTTATTTAGTCTTTGCTACATTTTGGTGCAGAAGGCTGTAAACCTCAGAGACCTCTGATCCCGATTTTGTGATTCACTCTCCTCTGTTAAGTGCTGTGTACCTGGAAAAGCTGGCTTACTTTAAAGATTGTGAAGCAGAGAATTCTCATTAATTAGAATGAGATTATTTTAAATGCAGGTACAACACCTTCTACACCTAAAGTCTAACCAGTTATCCAGTTGGACAAGAAATGTCTGAGCTCAAATCCAAAACCTGTGAATTTATGGGACCCTTTTCCAGCCTTAAATCTTCAAGCTGAAGAATGTTTTCCTCCCTGTCAAACATCACCTTCCCTTGTTCCGACGTGTTTTGTAACAAACAGTAACATGCAGCATGTTGCAAAAATACACAGGCACATTCATTCAGTCACTGAATCCCGGTATTTGTGCTGCAATCCAAGATTTGCATACGTGCATTTGCATACAGATGTATCTATTCTATTTGTTTGTAAATATTAGATGCATGCATGCATGCTGTGTAATCAACACACATTTTATGGAGGAATATTGAGGCACGGAAGAGTTAAATTTACTAAGGAAATTTCAGGCATCTGTACGAAAAGTATGAGCTGAATTAAGAACTCCTGAACGTTTATTTGAGCCAGTGCTGATCATGTCAAATAAAGAACTTAGTTACAAGCAAAAAATTCACTGAGCTTAAAACCTCAAAAGCACCTTCCAACCCCAGGGCCCAAGGGTTTCAAAAGAAACAGGAATATATAGAAACCTCTCTGAAAACCTCAGTTAATGTCACCCAAATTCTCTTCCCAACTGAAAGTTAAGATGCAGATAAAAATCACACCTAATGTGCGCAGTGGATCCAACACACTAATTACAATTACAGGAGATTGTGTTATTGGACCATCAAAAATGCACACATAGTTCAGTGTTTCTAAAATAGACACCAGACAGCAAGATATTAATAGCTATGATAAATCTGATTTTAAACACCCTATAACTTCATATTTCAGATGTGTATATGGTGTGCCTCCAGATATGGAAGGTTTTTTCCAGAATGCTCTGTAATCCTTAGTGGTTTCACTCAGTAAAGTTTTCTTATGATATGTGGGATTGCCACCTTTTTGGCCATTCATTTATCTTCTGTTTGGTTCCTTATTGCTATTCTCATCTGTTCCTCTTTCTTAGGTGAAATCTTAGACAATAATTTTTGTTATTCCATGTATTATGAAGATGGTTTTGATTTTCAGAATTCTGAATATTTTCACATATTACGGCAAATAATCAGTAATTTTAACATTCCTACATATCAGGTAAATTTTGTTATCTTAGTTATGCAGAAAAGTGAACTGAGATTAAAACAGGTCTAATGAATTTGTCTGAGGCTGGCTCAGTGATTTCTGTGTCTCACCATTGTGGCTGGAATAAATCCCGTGTTTCTCAGACATAACACTGAATATTTTAAACCGACCTTCCTGGGGTCTGCTTCAGGAGGGAAATGGGAGACAAAAAAGCCAATTCTCAGGTACCAGGAAAGACACTGTGAGGGTTGTACAGCCACACCAGTGCTGTTGCTGATCACTGCTGGAACAAGATTGGAACCAACTTTCCAGTTCCAAACCTCCACAAAACTAGGCTAGGAGGAGCACTGTGCTGGACACAGGTACAGATATATTGATGTTTAGCTAAGCACTTCAGATTAAAAGGGGAGGAAGACATTCTGCATATAAATATTTCATATAGTTAAAAAGCTATGAATTTTATGCCACGCATCTTTGTGACAGTGGATTTAATGAGGGCATCTTGTATGAGAAACAGAAAGTAACAAGGCTTGTAGTAATTTTTAAGCAACATCAAATTCTTTTCCTTTTGACTTACAGTCAAATAGATTTTGTTAGAAATCATGTTCTCTGAGCTAACTCTTAACCCCAGCTGAAGAGGGTGATTACTAATGTCTATTTTTTCTGCTGTTCACGCAAAAGTAGAAGTGGTGGGGAGCTCTCTATAAATAACTCTATCAAGGAGGCACTTGGAGTTATGGTACTCATGAAAAAGGAATACTCCGTCCAATTTACGCATTTGTCTAAATGGCTTCTCTTGGTGACGTGTAGGAATTAATTCTTGAGAGACAGATGTCCAGAGAAGGACTGTTCAACTGCTTCCCCAAATGAGTATCATAGTTCTAATTCTTACTGCTTTCAAATATGTGTCTATATATTCCGGCAAACATCAAAGGTCGTGTTCACATGTGCATTTCCAAATCGCAGCTGGTTAATCTGGTGACTTCAGTTTGTCGTCCTCAATTTTAATTGCGATCTGCCAGATACTTTGTAAATGTGAAGTAAAGCACTGAAAACAACATGCTTCTCGTGTGAACCGCCAAAAAGGACAATTTAGGCAAGAGAAGCTGCTAAAAAACAAGTTACAAGCCCTTCGTCATCAAATATGTGGCAAAATTTAAAATATGCACAAATATCTCTTTTATGCTTACAAGCTGGAGGTGCTGGAACATTTTCCAGTCAGAAACTATATAGCACACGAGGTGAAAATTTGGAAATGTAGACGAGTGATAAGGATCAAGTTTAAAAACATGAAAATACTGTAAAAGGTATGAAAGGAAACTGGTCAAACAGCCCCTCTGCAAATGTCATCAATCTTGGTTAAACAGAAGGCAGGAACTACATGAAGAAGCTATTACTGATCAAAGAAATTACCCTGAATCTATGAGGAAGCAGTGGGAGCAACATCTTACGAACGGGTGTAAGACCCTTCCACGAAAACATGTTCTGAGGAAAATAGAAAGATTTCATGGACGATTAATGCCTATACAGCAGAAGAGGTGAGACCACAACTGCATTTAATGTGAACGTCATTATGATCCCGATTCTGCATGAAATCCGAGTTCATGCTCATCTGTTTAGGGACACTTGGAGTTTTTCAAGTTCAACACATTCCTAAGTATGTTGCTGAACTGCGGAAATACTGAATGTGATGAATACTAACCAGGATGTGAAATAAGGTAAATATTAAAATATGTTTAAAATAGATATCAGATTTAATTTGCTACAAAGGGAAGTTTTATGGAGAATGATGAAGATTCAGATCATGAAGCTGAATTATGCAAAAGAAACCAACAGGAGACCAGAATGTTTTATTTACCTATTTATAATCACATAATCCTGTATGAAAGCATTTGGAATAGGCAAACAGATACTGTCACTAGTTCTTGTGCCTCCAGGGATACCCAGGCCATAGGAAATAATTCTGTAATTTACTTTAAATGCTTATATGTTACAAACACCTGTGCTTCACCCTTGAGCCTCTTGAATTCGGTGAAGATTGCTTGGGTGTGTCTAAAATGTATTCCTGAATACATTAAAATCTGAATATAAAGACTATCAGGATATTGAGAAACTGCTGTATAACTTGGTAGCCTGTTCCAAATATTAAACATTTTCATTTTTAATTTTGAATATAGTTCCCATTTAAAATTCTTATTCTCACTATCAAATACAATGAAAAAAATGTTTTTAGTAACAAGGGTGATTCATATACCAAAAATATTAACAAGCAGAGACAACTTACCAGTAGAACTACATTTTTCACAGTAGGAACTATCATCAACAGGTTTTATCTTTAAAAATTAATCCTATTTTCAAATGTAGTATAAGGTATTCCTACCTACTTATGTTCATTGGTATTTACTTTTTACTTGGGATCTCCAGTGGATCTGCACAATCAGAAAGATTTCTGAAAAAGGAGATACAATGGTACTATGTATACTACTGTTGGATATAAATAGGGAGAGGAATTGGAAAGGGGTAGAAATGCCTTCTAAATACCAGCCAAGAAGGTTTGGGGCAGGGAAATGAAAAAAACACATTAATTCCTCGACCTAAAAGGCTCTCTAAGCAGGACTGGTTTGGACCTGCATTATAAATTAAAAGTACCACTCGGACCAGAAAATTTCTCTCACAAACATCTTATCTCACACTCCCAGCAGAATGTCACATACCATGTAAGAAAGCAGTTTCTACAGGAAACCCCATGCATTCAGAAGACACACTTTTCACATCAAGGGAAATGCAAAGTATCAAATATATTTCTACATTGCATGACAGAGAAATTCCCAAGCTTCCAAGTGCTCAAACAGGCATTTTCCCCACGTACATAACTGCATAACAGGCAACTTAGGCCTGACATTACCAGCCACATTAACATGACACTGTATCTGCACTTGGACTCTTTGTTGAGTCTGGTGTAAAGTCTCAAACACAGAGATTTCATGGAAGCTTAGACACATCCATGCTGTCCCTGCCACCTAGTCTTGGGTTAGCACAGGATTAGGGATTTGAATGTCTCTGCTCCCGTTGTATAGAGTAAGCTCCCTCCATGTAGCTGGGATAATCCTTCAGGAAGGAACTAGTTTTAGAAACTTGGGAAATTGGCTCCAAGCCACAGACAAGCCCATTCTTGGCTCAGTTCCACAGTATGTGAGTAGAACTGTGTATTCCACAGTTCAGTTAAGGTTTCTTCTGAGATAAAAGCAAACGTAGAAGCTTAACCAGACAGACCTTACACAGCCTTGGCCAGCCTTAGTTAACCTGCACCTATAGTAACTACTGACAGACAAAACCCAAGAGGAGCTGTGTTCATATAAGAGGACAGTTTTATTTTTCTCTTTCCACCTATATACTATGCTTGCTGTTATTTTGTCTCTGTGAACAGCCCACAAAACACAAAGCCAAGGAAAAATGGGGCCTGTTCATCTGCGGTGCACTGTCTGCCCGGGAGCAGAGTGAGTGCCTGGAACATTTCGGCTAGGAACGTTTTCACAGACTCCCAAGGCAGCTGTTGTGTTGTCACTGTGACCCAAAATTCCCATCAGAAACGCTGAAGACTCAGAAACAAAGGGTGGAAAGGGCAATGCAAACTTTGAGGAACAATATGCAGATTAAGCCCTGGGGAATACCTCATGAAGTGTTTCTGTTCAGCTGAGGAGACAGAACCAAGACCAGTAGCTGTAGCAAAGAACAAACAAAAGAGAAGCAAGAGAGAAAGGGGAAAGAAAAACAAAAGGAGAAATTTGTGGAATAGTAAGGCAGGTGGAGATCCTGCACATCTGATCAGCTATCCGAGGATTTTCTTATGGCAGAGGGTTCTGGAAGACCCACGGTGGGAGGATCAGGGTGGGCAGTTTTTATGGATAGCCAGGGTATTAATCTGGGCATAAATAAGATTGTATGGAGAGGTGATTAATGATGGAGGAGGTGACTGGGGAGGAGATCTCTGTTGAATAGCTGGAAGGAGGAACAGGTTGTTCTGATATGCACACAACTTGCCTCCTGCAGGAGCAGCAAAAAAGTGAGTGTATGTTAGCCTGGATCTGCTTTTCCAATTTCTCACCTTAGAAAGACCAAGTTTAGTTCAAAATCCTACAGCCCTTCCACTTCAGCTAACCTTTGAGGGGCAATGCTTGAAGGTTCTCTCTTTCTTTGGGGCTCACTGCTACATGTAGCAGCTAGACCAACAACCTCCAGAGTTCCTGCAGTTCGATCATAGTGCCTGATGGGGTTGACGTCCAGAAATCCAAGAAAATATACCAAATCTGCAAATTCTACCTTGGACAAAACTGTGGAAGAAGAAATGAATGTATCTGAGGGAATTCTAAATAAGAGTGAAAGTGAGATGAGACTTGTGTATAAAGTTTTAATATGACCCTCGAGATGTTATAAATCCTAAAAAACAGAGAGAAAAACTTCATGATATTTCTTTCAGAGTCTTTCTTTTCATTCTAGACACTCAGGGTGGTGTTCACCTCTGACCATTTGAAATATTTGCTTTTATCCGTGTTTTCAGGCTCTTTCTGCAATCCAGGACAAATATATTCCCTTCTTGAGGGAAATTCACCCCAGTTTAATACAAGGAGGAGATTATTCTCAATGGACTGTTATCCTCTATGAGTCTGGAATGTCACTAATGCTGTTGATGAGGTCCATATATATGTAATTATAATATCAATATCAACAAATAGAATCATTTGGATCAAGCTTCAGCCATCAAATTATCTAGCTACCTACTTCATATCTTTATTTTAGAATGGAATTAATCCATCCTATCAATCCAAATAATCCCCTCTCTGGAAAAAGCTATGAAAAGAGCCCAGATGTTTTCTTATGAGTTAGATATCTGACTGGTACATGAAAAACCTGTGTAAAATGAATGATGATATAACATCTGTCAGATAGAATTGTGACAAAAAGAAAATGGAAGAATCCTTATCACCTGATGATACTTTGTACTGTCTCACTACAATGTGCTCATACTACAGAGTGTCAATACAATAACACAACCATTAGACATCTGTGTGTATAAGGAAAACTCCTCTGAGTTCATTTGTAAATAATGGGGGTGCTACTCAGATAAACAGAGAACAAAAACATGTTAATTAATGCATATGGCTCTAGTTTTAAGTATAGCACACTGTACTATAAAGCATGGTTTACAATAATTAGATCACATGCATTACATCCCCGTGAGCAGGAACGAGGGTTCAAGAGAAATTAAATGAGGCCTCCTTTTTTATGTTTTTTTTTTTTTTTTTTAAATTATTATTATGAACAAGTGCTAGAAGCCTTTGGGCACCTCATTTTCATCAGCCATTAATTAAGGATTCTGTTACACACCTCCTATGTAAAGTACAGAAAGGTCTCTTAAAGAAATTATTATGTAAATATTAAGTTCTGCCACTGAATCAATATAGGCCAGTTTTGCTGCTGATGTCAATTAAATGCTCTTTTCTTGGTTGGGGGTATAAAAATTTGAATATATTCTGCAGCAAAGCAAAGACAATCTAGAAAGCTTTAAAAATAGCAGAAGCAGTAAGGAAGGAAACAGACTGTCTGATAGACGTAAAAACTTATAACATGGTCACATTAAATCATAATTAAATTTTTCACTTCAGCTTGGTCCCACAGGCTACACTGACTGCAGTCACACCTGTGGGGAATTCCAGTTAAATCAAACCATGGTCAAGGGTGAGACTCTGTAAGAAATGTCAGTTCATAATTCGTAACACACAGAACAGAATCCCCACCTACAGCACTTCCCTTGCTAAATTAGCACTAGTTTAACTCAGCAACAAGCTGCAGCAATGTGTAACTCAGCCTTGCATGAACATCCAGATTTGCCTTTCTTCATTCAGCCACACTTCTGGATATTGCCCTGCAGTGCCATGACAAAAATGTGGCATTCTGCTACTAAAGGATTCGACAAGAGCACGATTTGGGTGACACAGCTCAGAGTATCTGGCTGTGCTGGAACAAGGCACTGCAGGCAAATGATATTCTACTCACTTCTGAGTGAGGATTGGGGTGCTGGTGGATGAGAGGCTGGCCATGAGCTGGCCATGTGTGCTTGCAGCCCAGAAAACCAGTTGTATCCTGGGCTACATTCAAAGCAGTGTGAGCAGCAGGTCAGGGAGGTGATTCTGTCCTTCTGCTCCGCTCAGGTGAGACCCCACCTGAAGTGCTGCCTCCAGCTCTGTGGTCCCAGCACAGGAAGGACATAAGTGAGTCCAGAGGAGGACACCAAGATGATTAGAGGGGTAGAGCATCTCTGCTATGAGGAAAGGGTGAGAAAATTGGTATTGTTCATCCTGGAGAAGAGGTTTTAGGGTGACCTAATTCTGGCCTTCCAGTACCTGAAGGGAGCCGACAAAAAAGATGGAGAGGGACTATTTACAAGAACAAGAAGTGACAGGAAAAGGAAGAATGGCTTCAAACTAAAAGAGAGAAAGTTTAGATTGGATACAGGGGAGAAGTTCTTCTCTTTGTGAGTGGTGGGGCACTGGCACAAGTTGCCCAGGGAAGCTGTGGCTGCCCCATCCCTGGAAGTGTCCAAGGCCAGGTTGGACAGGGCTTGGAGCAACCTGG
>JAYRBT010000139.1:69622735-69639680 GCA_036023395.1 Myiotriccus ornatus | reverse complement strand
AAGTTTCTGTCAAGATAAATTTCCATTGATTTCCATCTGGTCCTTTATATATTTTACATGGTGCTAAGAGGTAGACCTGTTATTCACACATTTGATGCTCAAATATGTAATATGAGCTGAAATTCTTTAATGTTGTTGTACATCTGACACTTCTGAAGGAAATATATGTATGTGCTGGGAGAAACAACAGGGATCAAAACACATTTGAATTTTTGTTTTGATTTTTGAACCTTTGCCTACCAGAGCAGTCCCACAGGTACTTATTGATCCATGGCTAATGTGAGGAATCAAATAATTTGGATGAGGGAAATGGGAATTTGCAGTGATTTTCAGCCCTATACAAATATGCACTTCATTAGCCACAGCCTGCATTTATTTCATGGGGGGAAAGAAAACCCAATTTATGCAAAGCACCTCCCTTCTGTAGCTTTCATCTTTAATTTCAGAAAGACTGTTGCTAATGGGAAAATCAAAGACTTAAATATCACATGTCCTCTTTTACATTTCCTCTGCACAGGGAAAGCCACTAACATATCTATGTTAGATCCTAAGTTTTGCAGACAGTCCTGACCAAATAGCCTCTACTGCTGCTACTCCTCACCAGATGGATAAGGGAAGAAAATACCTTAAGTTTCCACTGCAGAGCGATGCATATATGAATGGATCTTCTCTGCATGTGTTTGTCCTTCTGGGAAGAAATTAATAAGGTTCTGGTGTAACACCACAGCCCTTTCATGACATTTTGAGTGGGGAAAGCAGCCATAACCTGAAAAAACATGAGTTTTGCTTTTATCCTTCCTTTGGGCAACAGCGCTCATGAGATCATCTGTGATGGCTGGAAGATCATCTCAGCTGTAATGGCAGTAGAAAGAGTAATGACTGAGATGATTTAGCTGTTTCCTTCAGATGCAGGTTGTTGCCACCTTGGATGATAAAAATACTGTAAATTTCAAAAACAGTATTAATTAACCTCCTTCTTACCCTGAAACAGGAGTTTCCAGAACAAGAGTTTAACTTGGAACTAGAAGAGCTTCAAGGTTAGACTGGTCTCTATCACTTGTGTCTGAGGGCAGCCTGTAAATGCATCCTGTAGGAGTGCCAACAGAGTGCTTCTAAGCACAAAGTCAAGGCAATATTTATAAATTATGAAAGATTCCAATTTCTCCTCCCCCGGTGGTAATATGCTTCTAAATTGGAGTTGCTGGCTTCAGTCATCTTGAGTATGCTTCATTATTGACACCAAAACAAGGGTCTCATTTTTTTTATCTCCTTTGATGAACTAATATTTTTAAAACCTCTCCCCCTAATCATCACAATAAGAGAATGAAACACTTCTCTATCAGATAAGTGTAATATATTCCAGGTGTTTAATGATGGCAATGACCAGAAATCCCCATGTGTCACCTGTCTGACAGGAAGAGAAGATGAACAAATGACTACTAAACTTATATGCCACCCTCTTGACCCCTGTTAGTGCCTCTGGATAAAGCACAGTACACAAAATAGGACACTATAAAAATATCTATAATCAGATAGTCCAGCCTTAACTATGCAGGATTTAGCCCCACATGTGCTTTGAAGTCAAAAACTTTCCACCTATTCTGATTGTACTTCGTGAGAGGAATGAGAAATATTGAAATCCTTTCGTGACCAGACTGTTTTGCATGTGCATGGAGCCATAATTTGGAAATTGAAAGGAATTATCTTCAATGTTGAGCCATTCAGTCAATACTTTTTACACTGCTGGACTCTCTTTCGCTGTAGAACTTGGGTATTTCTTCAGCAAAATTCTGAAGTGGTTCAACCATGTCCATCCTATAATCACAGTAGTTCTCCAAACCCAGGAGGATGATCAAACTTGAAAGAACTCTTAAAACAGAAAGATTCCAAATATATTTTAGGGTAGCTATTTAAAGACAAGGTCCCAACAGGAGTCTGTATTAATTATTACATTCCTGCATAAACCAGAACTGAAAAGTTTCCACTACTTTGGGAATCTTTCAAAATAACAGGAAACCTAAAGCCATATAATCCATTCCTGAGACTGTTCTTTATAGTCCTACAACTTATGAAGTATGTAAACTTCATGGCTAATAACTGACCTGTTTATCAAAAAATGTCTTTATCTTCTTTTTCACTTATTCTTTTATCATATTGTGCAGTTTATGGGAGTTTGTGCAATATCCAGTTTTTTTTTTTTTTGCACACGACAGTTGGCACTTCATATGGAAGATTAAATTTACAGATAGTTGAGCAGTTATCAAAACCCCCACAAGACTGAGGGGGTTTTACATAAAACCAAGGAAGACTTCTTTTTGAAAAGGATTCATGCATAAAAGTCTACAGGTCTCCCAGCTCCTCAAAGTCATGCTGTTAATGAAAAGATCTTTAGGATAAAACAACAACAACCACCACCTTCTTTTTTTAAAGTTCCTTATTTAACACAAGCAATCATAAAACCTGAAAGGAGCTTTGGGAAATAGAAGTTTAAGTACCTTGGAGCCAATGAGCTGAAAACGTCTTATGCAGTGGCTGCAAAAGTATCAAGTCAGGCACATAAATTGTCTAAAACACACATTAAAGAAGTGCTCTAAGTAGCCATATCCAGAGCAAAAATTACAAGTTGGCTGAATTCAGGCAGAAGGAGTAAGATTATGGATGAAGCACTTTGTAAGGTGTAAGAATCAATGAGTTAAGCAGTTAATGTACTGTTGGCCTCATGAATATGAAGTCTAGTAGTGAAGAGGAGACTGGGAAGAGCGTGGATTAAATAAACTTGATGGAGAAAGAAATTTGCAAGGAATTATATACTCTGATATATTGAACCATGAAAATCAATAATGTACTACCCAGGCAATGAAGACAACTGATAGAGCACTAGCAAAAAACCTAGGGTAATTGAATAAGCATTAAAACAAGCCTTGTTGGAGAGAAATGAATGGTAAGAGGTAACAAAGCAGCACAAAAATAAAAGCTAAGGAATAGTGTGGAAATTTGAAGCCTTACCCGGGCTGATCGTGAAACACAGCAGAGTGATAAAAGGGTCATCTTGCATGCTGAGAAGGCAAAAAGTGATCTGAGAATAGGAAGCTAATGAGCACCGTAGATCACACACGATAAGAAGATAAATGGAGGGGTGATAATGCAGGCAGCTGGGGAGAGCATTAGCATAAAGAGGTGATAATAGCACACAATTGGGAAGGGAGACTGTAAAAATTGAAAGATAAATCTGACAATAAACAAGTACCAATATTCTCGACTGAAAGGGAAAGGAAGGGGAAAAATCCTCTCATGAGCACAGACCTCAAAGAATTTAAGCATTTTGTGAAGATCATGATGGTTCCAATTCGACACTGTGAATAGGTAAGTCGGGTCTTGATTTAAGCAGAAAAAGGTCCTCATATGAGCAGCATCCCTGTAAAAAGCCAAAATGGCAGAAAGAAGCCACAGCTGGTTGATGTCTGGGAATATTTAGACTCCTTTGCAGACTGGGCCAGGTGTGATCTCAGCTGCTCTGCAGCCACTCCAGAAATAACCCTGTTCATCTCTGTTTTAACTGTGGTAGCTGAATGTGAAATGGCATTCCAAATAACCAGCTGGTTAAAACTCTTATAAGGCCTAGCTATATTCTGAACGTTTAAAAATCATTGCAGAAAATAGCTGTGTATCTTTTTTTTTTAACATAAAATATTAAACAGAGATTGGACGTCGCCCTTAGTGCCATGATATAGTAATTGGAGTTGAATCAGGGGTTGGTCTCGATGATCTTGGAGGTCTTTTCCGACCCAATCTATTCTATGATTCTGTGATTCTATGATTAAAAGTAACATGCCTTCCAGAAGAAATCCAAATAAAAAACTCACCACAACACGACCATCTCCACATTCCAGGAAACAAAAATTTGAATCCCAGACATAAGAAGGATGAATAAATCTCTTAAAAAAATACAAAACAAAGCAAACCCCAAAAAAATCCCAAACAAACAAAAAACCCCACAGACAAACAAAAAAACCCCCCAACCCCAAAACAAAACCTATTGGAAACAGTCACTTCAGTGCTGACAATAGTGAAGTTTTACTAGAGTCAAGTTTCATTTTCTCACATACTCATGCTACCTGAGACTGAAATTCAAGAATATATAAATAAAAAACTCCCTCAACTACCACTCTAGTTACTGTTTCATGAAATCTGCACTCAACGAACCTCCTAAAAATTTATTCTTGCAAACCGAAGAGTATCTCTGTGGGATACATTGATATTATAGGGTTTTTGGTCAGATTAGGGGAACCAACACAGCCAGAGGTGAAATTATCCTCCTCCTGTCATACTTTTCATAGAGATGAGAATTGAGTGATTTAGATTCAAGCGCTCCTTCTGACACTAAGTCCATTCCAGATGATTAAACCCACAATGACTGAGAGCGGGAGACGAACTATGTTGATTGAAGAAGAAATTAGAGATATTTATACTATGGAAAGTCATATATTTCCTGACATGCAAAGCAGAAGGGACTGGATTTAAAGAGAAATTCACCTGCCCCAGAGTTCATGATCTGATCATGTGCCCAAGGGTGCTCAGAAAGGTGGAGATGACACGGGCATAGGCTGAAACTATGATGCTGGACTTAGAAATTCAGTTATGATTAAATGGATATGAGTTCAGCACTGGAATATTTCTGATTTATCATCACTGCTCTGATTCTCTTTCCTTTTATATGAAAAGTATAAGACCATTGCCACTGAAATCATGGCAAAATTCCCAATAACTCTGGTGGAGGAAAGGTGGGCCAAACGCTGTGTGTTTGAAAGGGCCCCTAACTAAAAGTCCTTAGTAAGCTTTTATCATTTTGTGGATCACTCTTTAACTCAATGAACCATGCTGGTGGGAACATTTTGTCATTTCCAGGAAGAGACTGAACAGCTGTAGCTGGTGATTTGAAGAGTAAAGAGAGTTACACAAGAAATAATTCTAATTTATATTTTCTTGAATGTTCAGGTGTTTTATGTACATCTTCCATACACTCTGTCATTGTTTGCTATTCACCAATTACTTCTCTTTTACAACAGTTGTAATTCGCTCCAAGAGTTATGCTTTCTTGTTTGTGTGCTGAGATACTAAAGGTCAGATTTTCCTTTGCAGAAAACCTTGACCTTAGCAAGCATATAGAATTTTATTTCATATATGTGTGTCAATATATAGGTGTGTCAGTGTGGCATATATACAAACTAAGTCTTGAGATAAAGATGGGCTTTTGATGCATTTTGTATTACAGTAGCCCCAAGTATAAAACCAGAGATTGTAATCCATTGCAACAGGCCTTTTAAAGGAAGTCAAGTCTCCTCTGCCCTGAATGAGCTGCAGCTCTAAATACAGACAAGCAAAAGGTGGAGAAGAAACAAGGACAATTGCAAAGTGCTGGTGAGAGCAGATAAGGAGGACTTCCCTGCTTTTCCTTCACTATCTCAATGTATGGTTTAAATTTAAGCTACTACATCCTTTATAATCAATACGTGGAGAGAAGAAAATCACATCTGAAGTAGATGTCTTAGGTCGTCTGTACTGTTCCCTTGAAGTAAGCAGGGCATTCACTTCAGAGACATCTATTGTTTAGATTCCCCTTTGCATGAGATTAATTTAGTCCCAGCTTTCCAGGGTTCTTATCCAATGCCCTGCCAGTTGGATAATTCAGCTTCTCCTCGTGACATTTCTTTCATTTTACGAGATAGGATAGGATGATAAGGGCTTTGTGAGAGTGAGTTCCCTCAGGCTGTTCCTGTAGGTACAAGCAAACTGGGCATATATTTTATCTAATTATATTCAGCCAGTGCTGTGGTATAGAGAATCTGCACAGGATACTTCAGTTCTTGATTGATTACTTTGCTAGACTGACAAAGGAGATTTCTCACCCTCAGATAGACCAATTCCACTGAACATGCTCCAGTAATTTTCTGCAGAAACAGACTCAGTGTATGAGGGCACTGGCATGTTTTATTTTTCTTTACTTTATTAAATCCATATTTAATACTAGAAAATCCCAGCTGCTGGTGCGTGCCAGCTAATACACAGGACCATTTCCATTTTAGTGGTGAATCAGATATTACCCACCAAACCTATTAAAATCTCACTGATATCACTATAATCATCACTCAGGATTAGAAATGAATATAAGGAACAGGTGAACAATTAGAGCTTAAAGGACATATGCCTCCCTGCATTTCAAAGTATGGTTTTGGGGTTATTCTGATGAAAGATACAGAGTCAGGCCAATCTTCACCATCACAGCTGTAAGAATCGAATGATGAACAAGCAATAATGCAGGGGAAAAAGAGGGAATAGAGAATTTGAGAACAGCTTTATGGGTCATTGACATGAAAGCTAAAGGCTGTGAAAGCAATGTGCTGATGGATATTTTCCCATTTTCTGACTTGACAGAGACTGTACTGCTTTGTTTTCATAATTGAAAATTGGGTATATTTTTATACTATTAGAGTATACACCAGTATGTGTCAGACAAGGCAGAAGAGGTAAAATGATAATGACCTTGAAGACAGAATTTCAATTTAAAGGTAGCTCTTTTCCACTTTAATGACTTTTATAGAAAGCGCAGACAATAGGATTTAATCATTCAGCACTGTTACCCATATGAAAGTGATGGTGACTTCTAAAACAGTTCACTTCATCATAAAGCATCAGGAAAATATTTGTATGCAGTAGGAGGCAGAAGCTGATGTAGCACTGGAAAAGTCACAAGTCTTTTAGTCTCCAGAGGTAAATTCAGAAAGATTGCCCTTCAGTAAACAGGGCAGTAAAGTGCTCTAACTCTGCTAACTTTTCACATTTGCCCTGTGAGTGAAAGAAACTGATGAGATGTATTTGGTAATTAGGGATGCAATTTCTAACAGGTTTATGAGTATTTTAAATGCCCTAAACATTGGCAATGCCGTGTCTTTCTGTGTGATTATGTCCCAAGCTTGAAGCAATCTAAATCACCCATTATTCCCATACACTTGGTCGTATTTTAATTCTCCACTAGAAAGTAAGGTGGCAACATTTTCAGCATTGAGATTTTTCATATTCAGTTCCTCTAGGTGTTGTAGGGGGATGTTTTTAAGTGGACATCTGTTTCAGGAAGGGAGAGGGGAGTACAATTAATGCATTCAAAGCTGCACATTCCATCTATAAATCATAGGAAAAGAACGTGGTACCCCTGCCCTTTCAACCCCCACTGCTTCTCAGTGTTAGCTATGGAAGTGCACTTGTTTAAGCTGACATATATAATTAATTGCACTAAAGCACAAAAGTGATAATTACTTATTAAAGTGGTAGGCAATCATTCATAAAATCATTAAGTGGCACTCACTTTCTTAATTTTATTGTTAGCCATGGATAGTCAAGTCTTATTTTTTACTGGTGAGTGGTAGGGAGAGGGAGAAGGCAAAAAAAGGAGTTTTGCACTCAAGATTGTTACTGAGATTTCTTACTGAAGGGAGCAGAATGAAAGAACAATCACTTCAAAAACAAAAGCCTGGACAAAGTCAGTGTGATCCCTAGATTTCCAGGCACTTCAGGAAGTGCCAATGAACACCAAATTCAAATTCCCTGGCAGATGCCTACCAATCAAGTTAAATGAGCAGTTCCTGTGGCTGGTAAAATAAATCCATTGAATCTCTCCCTATATAAGGATATCTATCTATAAGGATAAGTACCTATATGTATATACATATCAATAAGGGTACAGAGGGGAAGGCATACAAGGAGTGGCTGAGAGCACTTGGTCAGTTCAGCTGGAGAAAAGAAGAATAAGGGGAGACCTCACTGCAGTTACAACTTTCTCCTGAGGGCGAGAGGAGGGGCAGGACATGAGGGAATGGCCTATGGGAAAGTTTAGGTTGGATATTTAGGAAAAGGTTCTTCCTCTGCCAGACGATGGTTGGACACTGGAACGGCCTCCCCAGGGACGTGGTCATGGCACCAACCTGCCAGAGTTCAAGAAGTGTTTGGACTATTGTCTCAGGTCCATGGTGTGACTCTTGGGGATGGTCTTGTGCAGGGCCAGGAGTTGGACTGGAGGATCCTTGCTGGTCTCTTCCAACTCAGGGTGTTCTACAATTCTATAACAGAAGAAATTGCCACCTATGGATAAGAAGGAACCCAGACAGCCTCCAACTTTGAAATCCCCACCTTCCTCACTGCTGAAAGGCATGCCATGGTTACACTAGTCTTTTTTCTCATGTTTCCTCCCCGAGCAGTAATGTTGGCCACTATGACAGACAGGAGATTACGTGGGTAAGGCTGCTGGAAACTCTGATCTGATGCAGGAGGACAAGCCTTCAAACACTACTTTCTCATTCTCCTCTTCAAATTGTGGCTTTTTATGTGGGATTCAGTTCACATTTATTAAAATGTTCACAACAGGGGAAGAGAAAATACGCAGTGCAAAAATACTCTGTGGCAACTGTTGGCTTGGAGTCAGGTCACCTGCTAAACTGTGAGGAGCTAATCGATACAGCTCTAGCATTACAATTAAAGAGATGGGAAAGGCTCTGTCTGCTACAGATATTCACTTACGTGTTCCCAGTGAGATGGAACAAATTTAACTAAGGGTTAATCTTGATTCTTTCACCCCAACCTGTAACTATTTTGAAATATGAAATTATTAATCTTTTTCAAGTTTAAGGCCAGAGACTACTTTCAGGAGTTGACCTCTGTTTGCCTGTCCTTTCATGCAACTTTAGAGCACTCCAGCTATCCCATCATCATTTTTCTACTTCCTTTTCCCGTGAACTTCATATTCTATTACATCATGGTTGAAAGACATTTGTTAAGTACTGTGATTATCTAATGAAGTCTACACATTCCCCCTTTGAGAGGGATCCCTTCTGAGCTGAACTATCCTAATGCTGTGACACCTCCCAGAAAACACCACCAGCAGATAGCTCCTGCCTCTTCCCAGGATACTTTTTATTTAAAATCATTCCACATGCAGGTTAGCATGGTTCAAAGACCCAAGAACAATCTCTGGCTGCCAAACCTGTTTAGTTTTTCCTGTTCCTCAATGTTGTGTCTTAGATGGGACTAGACATCAGTTTGAAGCTATTTTTTTAAGTTTGGAAGCCAGATGTGAGACAGAAAGTGATGGTAGTAAATATAACTGAAGAGAAGTTTAGGGGTTTCATTGAATTTTCTATTTTAAAATTTATTTTGCAAAAAACCAGCAAGGAATAAGACACAGCCTACATACTCAGACATTTGACACTGTTTTAAGATGGGAAGAGGATATGATATTGGAATCTCAGCAAATGCAGCCTTCCAGTTAGGATAGGATGGCTGACCATAACATAAGACACAACTATATAACAAGAATACAGATTCCTTCCAAACAAAACCAAAACTGGAACTTTTCTTTCAGTTCACCAGGTCACAAACAACCTTACTGGGAGTAACAGTGTCTGACTTTGCTGTTTGTACTCTTAGCACATGGGCTAAGTAAGACAACTCACAAAGTAATGGAGATAACAGTTTTGCTAGATGTCATTTGGTCAAACAGGACATGACACAGTCCAGCAAAACCTTCATTATAATTTGACCTGACAGGACTTCACATTTGCTCCAGCACTTTTCAATCTGGTGTCGCACCACACGAGAGACTATCACTGCACTGTCCAGAGACGTGGGTTGGGTGGTTGTGATCACAGGGCTAATTCCCTGTTACATCACTGCTACTGGACACAAAAGATAATTTAACATTAAGCTGGACTTCACGCTGGTGATCAGGGCCAGTTTAACTTTCCCAAATTCTACAGAACTGGAAAAGCAGAAGAAAAAGATCCTATGTGCCTTAGGGCTTGGATCTGTGGGACTTCAGTGCTGTTTGTTGCCTACATGATGCTAACTCCAAAACAAGACTCTCAGCAGTAGCACAGCTTAGGTTTGTGAGCAGTGGGACTAAGTGTCAATCCTTTCAAACAGGGCAATACTGTTGACCTGAGACAAAGGCTTCATAACATCAACCCTCATCTGATCTAAGCCTGCATTAAGGTGAAGAGACCAGTTTCCCTCACAATATCATCCAGAGCTTTTTTTCCTTCTTTCATCTTAATGCATGACTTCATACACTCCATGCCCTTTGGGCCTGAATCCTGCCAGCTTTTTCTACAGCAAAGGCAGCAAAACCCCGTAAGCCCCCGTTTAAAGGATTTTTCACAGCCTTTGCCAGGGCAGGATACCGTTCATAGGAAAATGCTGAACTCCACAAGTGCAGAGGAAGCTCGACCTATGTCCAGTCGTCTATCAAAAACAAATGGAAGGGGGTAATTTTGGCTACTGATCCTCTTCAGAAGCTGTGTTGACAATGGGCTTGTGCTTCTGCATGTTGAGAGGAAACAAGAGCGTTGCCAGCAAACCACTGACAGCTCCTCTGCAGGGAGCAGAACTGCAGCGTGGGAAGGAGCACTCGACTGCATTGGAAGGCATTTGTATTCTCTGTTACTAATGTTTATGGCTCTCCTCCCACAGTGCATGGATTCAGTCATTTATAAACATTTCTCGAGAGGAAATCATACACATACATATGAATATATGCACTTAACATTATGTTTTCTAATGAGGGTAAAAGCATTGCAGAAGAAATTCCCCTTCTTGCAGAGATGAAAATGACAGGTCACATCTACACTTCAGTTACTCTTCTCTCTACCCCATTCATATTTTAATATTAATTTACAGCAATAAAGAAGCATGTAATAAACCACTCTGTGATGTACACTAGCTCCCATGCATTAACTTCTGCTTTTATATTCAGAGAGTTATTAGCTGAAGGTGTAAAATTCCTTACTCTTTACTACTGTGAGAAGAGCTGCTTACTTTCTTAGAGCCAAACTTTAAACCTTCTTCTCCCGGGAAATAAATTGCTCATCTACCTGATTGTTTTACTAGACTGGCTTTCTGCCTCACATTCCCCTGAATAATTAATTTCATAAAGTAACCTGCTTGCATGTTCACTTGGCTAATATGCATTTATCAGTTCATACTGCAAAGGATCACGTCACTGAATGATGGGAAAAAATTATAGGGAGGGAATGTCACATCAGGAAAGAATAAGAAAAAACAAAGTAATTTTGTAAAAAATCAGTCATTTATACCAGTGAAAATTCTACCTCACCTCCCAAGCCTTTAGTATAATTTCTCTGAATTCTGCACTGGAGTTTGTTCCCTCGGACTTAAATTTTTCACAAGATGAAGGAAAATGCCAAGGGCACTGGATAATTTCAACCTTTTAAAGGGTTTTATTTATTCACCTTGCCACATGGTCCTTCAGTCTGGCTCCCCTTTAGGATGACTTTCCCCCTTAGCTCCTCTTTCTTTCTCCCTCTGTCAAAACCCAAGAAAAGACAGGTGGCATAACTGGATGCACCAGTTTTCAGGTGGATGCAGAGTAAGGCCTTATTCCCCTTGTTATATACCATGGAAAAAATTCACTAACATTCAGGAATCTGCCCTGCAGTGTCAAAGCTGCCATTATCATCAGATCTTGTGAGCAGCAGGGCTATCACAGTGAGCTCCTCCATCAGCTGTGAGTCGGTTTATCAACAGGGTTTGCACTGTCTGAACTGCATTTATTGCCATTGCTGACTTGGTTTCTGGTGGCTAAAATGTCAACCTGCAAAGGAAATTCTGATCCATGTCTCAGCTCCAATTCATATGTTTCACCTGTACCATCATCACCTTAGTGCCTTTACCTTGTTGCAATGCAGTGAACAGCACTAACACTAGCTGTGATTATGATGATTGCATTTTCTTCTGTAAGTGTACTAAAAACCCCATGTAATGTTGCATTTTCAGTTTGTTTTCTTTTTTTCCTCTCCATACAAAAGTGAAGGTTTTGTAAAAAGTTGCTTGTGAAACAGAGGGTAAATAAGAAGACAGAAAAACAAGTAAAAACTGCAAAAAAAGACACCTCATGTCCTTTTCACTGCTAAAAAATAATGACTAAAAAAAGAAAATAGTCAAAGCACATAGAATCATATCAGTGTGCCCAGTAACTAGGATGTCACTGGTGCCTACAATGGGACACTGCAAATCAGTGCATTGCAAATGCACAGCCTGATGTTGGAAATACCAAAGCATCCACCTAAATAAATAACCTAAGAACAGAATCCAAGTTCTCGCTTGGCATGAATACTGCCAGCATCCAAATTAAAACAGGAGTCAACACAAGAAGTACAAAAATCCTCATGAACAACATGAAATTCATGATCATCTGTTATCCATGTTGGAGCAGACCTTTAGTAACATGTAAGGATTTTCTTCTACTAATGGTTTTTTTCACACACACACAGAGAAAATATGATGCAGCCTAAAATCCTCAGTTTAACGATATAGTAACAGTGGAAATCATTTTGCTTACTGTAGGATTTCAGATGAAATCAGCATTCCAGGCAGATATTGGCCTACTGTTCATGAATAACTCATTTTGACAGAACTGGTGGATGCATGGGTTCGACCCATCAAAATGCATAAACAACCCTCCCTTAATAATTTACAACACTGATGTTTGGATTCTGGATTCCCCAGCTCCTAATGTGTTTCTTGCAGTGGGGTAGAAGGGATGCTCTCGGTTTTCTGAACTGTGAAATCAAATAGATTGTGGTATGTGTGTATGAACATTTATAGATATAAAACTTTGGATTTTCACTTGTGCAATGCAGGATCTTAGTGCATTTTAGTAGACCTAATATACTATGCTATTACATCTGAAAACTGAGGTTGGTAAAGATTTTTTCTAATGCTGCAAAATTTTGAATGCTTTAACACAACACTTCTCTAAAAAAAAACCAACCAAACCCAACCAACCAAACAGAAAAATCCAGAACCCCCTCCTCCCACACACATTCTTTTTAAAATACTAGTTTTGGAAAAGACAGTTTACAGCAGTTTGGGCTATCTTTAATTGAAATAATTATGATGGAAGAGAAGGTGGTGGCTCAGGAAAGGTCCCTTAATGCTCCTCTCCCTCCCAGTAAAAGCCTCAATTCCTTTCAATTCTTTCAACAGGACATACACCCTCCACAACTCCACTTCCAGAGCTAACTTTTATGTTGAAGAGTTGAAAAAAAAAGCTATTTTTGTAAGGTCTCATCATCTGAGGAGAACTATAATTTTATTGTCAAAGTAGCTGTACAGTAGACGGTACATTTAGAATAAAGTATAAGGCTAAAGACTACATTTCCTCAGGCTGTTAAAATACAGAAAATTAATTAGGTGCCCAGCTATTCCTAAGGTAAGGGAGGACACATGACCAATTTGTCTCATCCTACCCTTATTTTATGCTTTTAGGAAATGAATATCTTCTCCAAACACTGTTTTTTGGCTGTACTCAGGATTTCCTAAATGTCACAGGTTAGTTTCTCTAAGTCACTCTCAGAAGGCTTAGTGTCCCCATAAAACTAACGTTGGATTGCAGGGTTTACAGAAACCTGTGTGTTACTTACAATAGAGCTGAATATTCACAAAGGGCTCCCATCACCAGCTTCTCCTTCTCTGCATTTTACAACCACGTTCTCATATGACTTTGAATAGTTCTGTTGTGGTCTTCTAATGCATTATTTACAGATTTTATATACCACTGGGGTGAAAAAAAAAAGAAGATATTTCCAATTAAGTATAAATCTACAGCATTACTTTGCTACAGTTTGTTTAGTAATAACAAAATGTGTCTTCCTGACTTCTTTGGATATCAGAGAGTTTGTTTTATTCCTAGAAGCAAACAACTCAAGCAGCAGAAGATATCTGAAATAATTTTTTACCATGTATGTCTTGACTCATTTCTGGCTTAAAATGGGGGAATTACTTATGTGCCTTTATATTTTTATCAAAGCTTAAAAGCTACTCAGTTTGACATAAGAAACTGGCACCAACTTGTGTCTGACTCTTCTTGGAATGACCTACCCTGCTGGCAAAAACAATTAAAATAATATCACGGTTAGTTCAGTGCAAAAGCCTTCATCCTGTAAGAAGCAAAAGGAGACAAATAAAAGATTTAGGTAGCCCAGAGGTGACTTTAAGTTACAGTCACAGCTGACCTTGGGGAGTTTTTGGTACTTTCATCACCTGTGTGCTCTAATCCCTCCACTAAACAGCACTAAATACTCTGTCTCTTAATATGCCTCAAAAATCTCCCTCGAATAAAGTGCAATGGAAGAAGAAAGTCCATCTTCCTTGGAAGGTGGAAAAACCCTTAAACTAAATAGCTTTGTGCAAAAAGATTTGTGTTTGAACAGCACTGCCCCCCGCCCCCCAGCCCCAAATACAAGGCACTGTGTATGAAAGGATTACAAAGGGATACCAGCTGAAACAGTGGGTCACTGGTCATCTCCCTCAGAACCTCTCACACCTCTGACACAAAACAGCTGTGAAATAGTTTTTTTGGGAATGCCAAGAAACATACAGAGTCTGAGAAACAAAAAAGCTAAAAAACTCAGAGAGAGATGCATCACTAGTAGCTTCAAGAGAGGAATGTGATGTTTCTGTAGGTGGCAGAATCAGAGACAGTTCGATACGTGATTCAGGCTGATGTCGTGAAAGAATGTACAGACAGCCCATGGTCTGCCTTGTATAAGCAGACAAGATACTCCTTTTATTTTCCATTGCTGATGGATGAGATCTGTGTTAGGATTGTCTGTATAAACTGGAGGTGAGGTACGAATACACATCCAGACAGAGGAATATTCTGAGAAGCAAGGGATTTTCTCTCCCTGTAGTTTTTGCTCTTAACTTCCCTCAAGAAGTGATGTAAAGTGACGGTAACAGAATTTTTGTCTGAGCAATACTCAAAGTCAATGAGTTTTTCTACTTTCCCATGTCCCAGCCTGAATGATTTTCAGTGATCCCATTGCTTTCTCTGGTCTTTTCAGTCTCTCCTCTTGATAGTCAACACAATTCCCTTTGCCATGTTGCTGTTCCTGACCAGTTGGCAAATAGAGATTGATAAAAGGCATCCAAGTTTTGGTAAAAGTTTGCATAGTTTAAAGGTGCAGCTGCTGAGGAGCACTGGATACAAGGAGCTGGCTGAACTTCAGCTTAGATGAAAGCTTCAATCGACCAAGTTTGCTGCCTTTGAAACAAACTTTCTAAGAATAATCTGAGAAAATATTCTAGGAATAATTTGAGATCAGGAAATTTAAAATTCGTGCCATGGAGTTGTGGGAACTCCACTGTGGCAAGCAGACAACCCCCTGAATTACTGCAGTGCTGAGATTACAGAGCACTTATCCCCTGAATTACTGCAGTGCTGAGATTACAGAGCATGCACTTGTGAAATGCTGACTCCTGTCACATTCATTTGAGAAACCTCAAACCCCAGTGTGCTGCATTCTGATAATCACATCTGAAATGTCACAGTGTGGGCAACTGCCCTGTAATACATCACTTCTCTGTTTAGTCAGAAAGTGATATAAAAAGGGCACAGAAAAATAATAGATGATACACTTCATTTTTAACACTCTCTTATAAAGGAAAAAGAACCTGTAAGGCCTTCCAAGCCATCTGTTATCTGAGCATGTCAGATTGTTACAGATGATAGTCAGTTTACTTTTTAATACTGGGAGAAATTTATAGGAATTCTGAACAAAATTCCATTCAAAACATATGGTACTATCCATAATCCACCTGTTTTTATACTCAGCACTCATTACTTTGTGGATTTAACAGTTTGTCCATTATTAGTCTTTTTAGCTGCAAGGTAATCATCAGATGTGTTTTAGTGACAGCTGAGCCAGTCAAAATGATTTAACCTTGAATAAAAACAAATTACACATTTTACTTAACAAATAAATCAAACCTGATAATACTATTTAAAATCCTCAGATATTATAGTAGCATAAATTTCTTCAAGTGAAGTGCCATACCATTCAAACTGAAAAAAGACAGGAAATTTTTACATGTAGGTAATAAAGCTGTATTACTTATCCAAAGCTAACACATTCAGCTTTTCTAATCCACTATGAGTGAATTATTGCACATTTAATAAACATGCACACTCATTCATGGGTGCCTACAACACCAGCACAGACTTTTAAGTTTATCCACATTCCCACAGGCCAAGGGGACGTGGACTCAGGCCCCTTTCCCAGTTACTATCTCAGGCTTCAGGTCTTCCCAGTGAGGTCTCCTCACTGTCTAAAACAGCTTGAAATTTGGTATCAAAAGATAAACCCACACATGCACCCCAGGTCACTTCAGCAGTCTCTGGTGTGATCTGCATGGCAGCACTCCCACCAAGGTGCACTCAGTTGCTGGGCATCCAGATCCTGTATCCAACCCCCTGGTTAGTCCAGTCTGCAGGTGACAGCACGTAAAGGACACACACAAAGATAAAAGTCATACTCACACAAAAAATACTTAGGAATAGTTATTACTGAGGGGAGGGTGCAAAGAGGGCAGTGCCAGGCTCATTGCATTGGAGCCCAGGGACAGGACAAGGGACAACAGGCACACATTGAAACACAGGAGGGTCCCTCTGAACATCAGGAAACACTTTTGGACTGTGACAGCAACTGAGCACTGGCACAGATTACCCCGGGAGACTGAATATCTCCATCCCTGGAAATATTAAAAAAGGCATCTGGACACAATCCTTGGCAACTGGTTTTAGGCAGCCCTGTTTGAGCAGGGGGGTTGGACCAAACGACCTCCAAAGGTCCCTTCCAACCTCATCCACTCTGTGATTCTGTCATTTATTTTATGTAATGTGCTACTGGACTTGAATTTCTCATCTCTTCACATTATTACCTGAACAACAGAAAAACTAAGAAATGCTAGACTTCCTTATCAAGTAGCATTCTTTCAAACATTTCCAGTTTCAAATCTGTCATTAAGTAATAAGTTATTTCTACAACTTAGATTAATGGGATTCTTAAATGCATTTAAACAGAAATCAGATTAACATTAT
>JAYRBT010000139.1:69581717-69599773 GCA_036023395.1 Myiotriccus ornatus | reverse complement strand
CTGGCCTTGGACACTTCCAGGGATGGGGCAGCCACAGCTTCTCTGGGCAACCTGTGCCAGGGCCTCCCCACCCTCACTGGGAAGAATTTGTTCCTAATATGTAATCTAAACTTCTTCCAGTTAAAACCATTAGACCTTGTCCTGCCACTAATTCTGTAACCCTATGAGTTGTTTTGTATATTCTTTTATCACTAATTTCCCTTTCTTTTTTTCCTGTTAAATTGTCTTTATCACAATTTTTACCATATTCTCATTCTCTCTCCCATCCCACTGTCGGGGAGTGATCAACTGTCCTGTGTTTAGCTGCCTGCTGGGTTAAATCACAACAGGGTCCTTGTATTCTGCTTACATTTTTCAGGTAGACACTTTTTCATGGAAATTTCCTGGCCATTTAAACATTCTTGTTTCAGTGTGTAGTGGGGGGGATTCCATTTAAATATGAAGAATAAGACCATGGTTATTACACAGAAATTCACCAGCTACACCCTACGTGTGTACAGACTTCCAGTACAGTGAGAGTACATGTGAAGTTGTGCTTCAGTCACAACCAAGTCAGCTTTTAACAGCCACTTCAGGAGCTGCTGATAATCTAGATGTAAAACCAGAGAATTTACAGGTCAAAGAGCATTCCCTGCTAATGGTCTGCTGTTAAGTGACCCCTGACATCCGATATAGCCACAGGGCATTCCTCTTTTTGAAATAGGAAAGCTGCAGGGCAGTGTGTTAGACCACGGTGAACAACTAAGCAGTGCCAGGACTAACATCACTAAGTTTATCCCCAGTAGCTAAACTGTCTCTAATAATTTTCCCATGGTACTAAACGTGCTGCTGCTGTTAGAAACAGACTGGATTTGGATCCAGATCTCATTGTGCAATTGCAGGATACTACGGATGTACAAAGTCTGCAGCAGCCACTAAAGCATTGTTTGAATCAACTAGTCAGGCACAAGATTCATATCAGATTTGTGTTTCTGGGGTTTTCCTGTGAAATATAATGCCTTGCATAGCATAAGTAAGGAATCAGAACCCTGTATTTCTGTTTTCCATGCATCAGAATGTGGTTTATTATGAGGCACTTTAACTAAGACCCAGTGCCAAGGGTACCCACCAGGTATTTATTGGTAATGATCACAGTCATTTGGGGAAGCGAGAATACAAATCTAGAAACAAAAGGGATTTTACTCTTGCTTTAACTGCATTTAATTAACGTACCTTTCCAAGTCCCACTTCTTCCATATTTTTGTTTTCTCCACAAGCAAGCAATCTCTGTTTTTGATGGCCTGGTTTACTCTCCATAGTCCCTGCTGAGTGCCTCAACTTCCTGATCTTTAGGTCTGGCTGTTTTCTTAGCAAATAACCACAAATCATTTAAATAAACAAAATAATTTTTGCACAGAACATCCTAATATCCCTACTATCTAAATTATTATTCATACAGACCTTTCCACCCCCCGTTGACTGAGATAAACAGGCATCACCGCAATACCTATCAGAGATACTGACTAATTTGTCCAAAATATCAAGTGATTCTTCAAATTGATCAGTATTATAACAGGACTTTAGGTTAAATAAGATAGGTATTTTAAAATAAAAGTAAAGAAAAGTTTGTGTACTTGCAAAAATACCTGATTATTTTGTTGCACTAATATCTCCTAAAAGTTTGTGGACCAAGAAAGGCTTCATATCATTAAAAAGTTAGACTAATAAAGCTGAAAACCTTGCAGTCGAGATGAGATTAAATTAAATACTTCAATTTATCTCAGTTTTCTTAAGGTCAAATTCTCTAATGGAAAGTACTTGTTAGCACTGACAAGAAAGTTGTGTTATTTCTTCATCAATTTGAATTTGCAGCTTTCTGCGTAGCATTTTTGGCCGAAAAGTTCAGCCCAGATGTAAAAATTGATTAATTTAGCAATGAGAAAAGCCTGACTCATACCTTGACTAATTGCTCAGTTACCTTAGTCACTGTGGTGAGTGAACAATCTCACTGGTAGATCCAGTTCCTCTCTGTTCACACCATGGTGTACAAGAGGAAGGGAGAGGCATTTCCAAGTATTGCCAGAAGGAAAATGTTTGGCTTTTAATGTCAATGCAGTTTCTGTAGGTGTCACTGGAAGACTTGATTGAAAGTTCCAACATGAGAAAATACCACACTCTTTCTACTTGTCAGTGTGACTGGAACATGTTTGCCCAGAGATTTTGTGGAGTCTGCATCCTTTGAGATACTCCAAGTTCAGCTTCTCGTGGCCCTGAGCATCTTGCTCTGGGTGACCTTGCATTGAGCAGGAGGCTGGAACTACACAACCTCAAGAGGCTTCTCCCAACCTCAGCAGTTCTGCACTTCTCTTCAGTTCACACATTTGCACTGGAAGAAAATGTTACAAGTTTCCAATCCCAGGTTTCCCTCCCCCAGGGCATTTACCAGTTCTTGGGTGGATTACCGTGGAACAGAAGGCAGACAGCACACTGTCACACTCACAAGTGAACAGTTTAAGTCCTATACCACAGAATCATTTTCCTGCTTTTTGGTGCTTTCATGACACTGTGATCCTTGCATTGTTGGCTGCACTGTGATCCAGTTTTATTAAAAACTGAGGAGGAGGGGGGGAGAGGATATTCCCAACCAATGTGTTCTCTAACAGGTTATTCTGCCACCTCCCTGTCAGCTGTGTAACTGGTATTCAAGAGGTGCGAAGGACAATTAATATTTTCTGCAGATTATTTAAATTTCTAGCTTTGGGAAACACCTAAGTCCCTTTGGTTTGTTCATTTTTTTTTTTGAAATACACATTGTACCTTGTACAATTTCATGCTTACTCATGTTTATAATATTTAACACACTGTCTTCTGTCTGTCACTGAAGAAATTATATTGCTCTATCTCCACTTGTACTAATTTTCTGTGGTGTTATGAAGTTCAGTTTAGATACACAGGTATTTCCTAGTCAACCAAATAAGGATTGCTATGCATTGTAAATCTTACTGTGAAGACAAGTAAATAAAATCACATGCAGCCATATTCAGCATTGCTTTAGTGGATTTTGATTACATAAACCAGAGACATCTGTTGCTGAAAGTTAGTGGTCAACTTTTCAATATGCCCAAAATAACATTTTCTTTTCTTTTTTTTTTTAAACACAAGAGCATCTCTAATATTAATACAATTATTGCCTGAGATGCTTATGGTATTCACATGTAAATCCATTTCATAAAGCTTGAGCTGCAATTTAAATACGTTTACAAATTGCACATGGTCACAGTTGTGGCTTCTTATCTTTAACAATTGTTAAAGGAAAGTCATAAGTCACCTCTAGATATTTTTGGGGTTGTTTTGTTTTTAAAGGTGGATTGCAGGCTCCTGTCCATGCAGTCTAGATGGATTTTTTTTTTCTCTTTTGATCTCCCTCTACTGAAAAAAGCCCACAACAAAACACATAAACAAAAAAACCCACCAAAGCCCAACTTACTTCTGCAGACTGTCTATGAGCAAGGCTCACAGGTCAGTAGCAGTAATTGTTCTGGCAACAGACTTAGCATTTCATTGTGCTCATGTCCCTTATATTCCTTTGAATTCAGGCTCTTGGGATAGTCCTACCTTGTTCTGTTTCACTTAAAACATCTTCTACCACATTAGAGCTGAAATACAGCTGCCAGGTCTCATCACAGTTTACATATATTCTGTAAAGTCTCTAGAAAGGACATCTACACCTAATCCAACATCACAGAATTTCCATGTAAAGATGGTTGAGGAAAAAAAAAAAGAAAAGAAAAGATGTGAGTGAGTCACTTTTTATCACAAAAAAAAAGCTCTAATAAACTTAGGCTTTCCAAATCAGTACCAATTTCAGCAAAAATTTGTTTTAAAATAAACCCAGGTAACATTTAAATACATTAGAGTGAACCAGTTCAAATTCCCAGAAGCAAAACACTTCAATTTTTGTTTTGAATTTATTTTTAAGTTGTTAGGATTAGAGCATAAAGAGGGATACTTAAGATTCACCTCCACCTACCCCATCACAATATTTCAGTGAATTCCAAAAATTTCCTTTTTCCCCTCTGAAAAATAAACCACTCTCATAAAGACTTCATGCTGGCAGATTATTTCTAATGGGCACGGAGACAAGCTTTCAAACCCCAAAGTCTGTCACAGCATGAAATTCCCCCCACTGCACAAATAACCAAGCTACTGGGCAACTGTAGCCCTCAAATATGGGCCCTCAAACTCAAAACACTCAAAACCCAAAGCACAACCCTTCAGTGTATCCAGGAGGTACGTGGACTCAGTATTGTAAAGCCACCTGCGTTCACAGAATGTCAGAAGACTAAACCCTTTGCTGATACCTACACCAGCAAAAGGCTGTTCCTTGAGCACCCTTGTCATTTCATTAGTAAAATATGATTTAAGAATTATTGGTGCCAAAAATCCACTAAGAAAACTCAATTCTTTAGAATCACCCACTACCACCCTGTCCATTCATAAACATGCAAGTATCCCTCAGCTGTAGCACATTTTTTTTTTAAGTTTATTTTTTAAACAGCCCTAAGAGGCAGCTTTCATCTACTTTCTCCTTTCATAGAAAGGTCAGTAATTGTACCATTTCTGCTCTGTTCTCACTCCAGTCACTTCTGCTCTGAGCATCCATGTCTCATCTTGTCTGTTCAGATTTCACACTCCTGAGTACATGGTCTATACCTCACTTTATATCACATTTTAAGGGATTAAGATGCTGGTCTTCTCTAGGTAACTTTATAACTTGGCCTGTGCTTCTCTAATCCACAAATTCAATATTAAAGATTCAACCAGCCAACATAAAACCCAAACAAGGCAAATTAACTAATACTGTGAGCTTCAGACATTATGAAAACTGCACAAAACAAAGGTAACATTCTAATCATAACACCACCCAGAGAGAAAGATGCAGTACCTGGAAAAAAACTGCAGTTTAAATATCCGAATAGAGTCTGACACAGCAGCAAAATATCAGCCAAATAAGCAACAAGCAACTAATTTGTTAGCCATGCTTAGCCCATCGAAAGGATGATTGATGACAAGCAGTGATGCCAATTGCTTACACTGAATACCAGAAGAGTAAACCCTTTGCAACTCAGGATTCTTAGGTTTTTATTTTATATTTATGGTTGTTAAAGTGACATTTCAGACATACAGCTGAATGCAATGCTAATTTTTTCTGCTCACTTTGCAGTGGATCGGATAAATTCTTCAGATATTTTGTTGCTTTATTGGTATAATCTTTGCTCTTCTTTTAGTTGTTTAACAGCTGTGGCTGAACCTCAAACACCCAAATAAATTATAGATAGGCAGGAAAAACAGTGCTTCACTACTGGGGCTTGTCTTGGTTGCACCATCCCTTTTAATTTAACTGTCACTTACTGGTGAAAGAAAGCATTTACAAGAAGAAGGATTATTAAGAACTATTTAACAACAATAAAGTTCACTTCAGGAATGTAAACGTACATTCAAACTCTTAACACTTCAAATAACTCCATTTCATTCTAGGGAATTCATGCTTTCCTTCCTATTCTCATAATTTGAGTATGTGGAAGCAAACCAGGTTTTCATAAGCCCTTTTAGGCCTGTGTCGTTTACAATCTGTCCAAAAATCTTTAAGAAATTGGAATTCATAACATCTCCATGGACTGCAGTGGTGTATGTGCTCTGAATCCTCCACAAGTTATTATGGCAGGTCAAGATATCTCTCTTCCCACCGCACAATTCTGTGGGCTTTTGTCACCTTCGTCTGGCCTTTAGCTCATCTTTGTCTCGTTTGGTTAGAAATGCCCTATTTGTACCACTGAGCGTGGTGCTCTTCTACCTGTGTAGCCAGCCAGTTCCTGTGCCTGGCTGTCATTCCTCTCCAGGTAAAGACCATTGTAGACACTTTCAGTTCCACTTTACCTACAAAGGGAAAAATTTGCACATCCTGAAGATGCTGTGCTTTTTCCAGCAAACTGTATCTTGTCAGTGGAGGAACACAGACAGTCAGGTGTTTCTGATGCTGCTCTGTGCAGCTGCTTCCTTACTGCACCTTGGCCAGAATCCCTGTTTGTCAGAACCTTTTAAGGGAACAATTCTGACTACTTCTCTGGGAAGCTGGGCATTTCTGAAATTATGATATTGCTGCCTGGTGTAGGGCAGGTCACGCTGGTGGGAGCAAGAACTTCTGCTGCAAGTTGATCAAACAAAAATTTCTAAGGCAGAAGGAATAAAAGCAACCTCTGAGCTCACACCATTAAAGAGTCAAATGAAAAGCCTGACCACGATTTCCTGCAAGTTCAGCAGTTCTCTCATATCTTTTCATTTAGTAAGGGCAGAGCATTCCCCCAGCCTGGGAGATTGGATACAGTAGGAAGTGAGGGAGAGAGAACATGGGCATTGTTTACTTAATGGACTAGGCTCAGGTACTCCAGTGATAAGGGCATAGAGGTGGATAGATTGTTTGAGAGCCTGTCAGTCCTAATCCATCAGCCCTGGCAGAGCTGTTGTTAGGAAAATAAACAATTACGGCACAGATTGGTCAAATGAAGCCACGACTTTTCCATCCCTCCTTCCCACATCTCAGCATCACAGAGCTGTTTATGCAGGAAAAGACCTTTAAGATCAAGCCCAGCCATCCCCCCAGCGCTGCCAAGGCCACCACTAAACCGTGTCCCCAAGAGCCACATCCACGCAGGAATTTGCAGTTTATGAGTCCCTGCAGGGTAACAAAGTAGATTTGATGAAACTACAATGCTCCAAAAATTATGTGTGAAGACAGGAAATAACAAGCCAGTAACTGAGACAACATCATGAAACATTTAATAGAACCCATAATATTTGGAGGCTTCCAAGAGTGCCCATGCTGACCCATGCACCTTTTGGAATAGCAAAATGACTCTAAAGCCTGCACTGTTGCCAGGTTTTGAACTATTTTTCACTGAAACCTGCCCACTTCAATGATGAGTGGGCCTTGTTTTCTTGTGAAAAATGAAAATTATTACTGAGATGAGCATTCACATTTTAGTAGAAATTACATTTTAGAAAAACACAGCAATAATAGTGTAAAATCTGATTACAAGTTACAGGGTATATTAAGGTTTCCTATGAAAAAACATACAGAAAGTAAAACATATACTAATGCAGATTAAGATTTTACAGGAACACCTGCAAAATCAAATGGAAAAAATCTGAATTATCCCTAAAAAAATCCAACTCCTTATGAAAAGCATGTTCCTTCAAAAAAAAAAAAAAACAAACAAGAGGATTAGCTGGATCCAAGATTTTATCTGAAATTCTAGCCCAGTTCTGTTAGATACACCACTTGCACACATACAACAATAAAAAGACATTTTCTGCCCTGATAACCTGTCTAGAAGGTGGAAGACAGAGTTTTTCCCCAAGGCAAAAAAAAAAAGGGGTACTAGTGAGATGGTTTAATGAAGTCAGACAATGAGACAGTCCCCCTGCCACAGCCAGGAACAGATACAAGGCCTGAGGCTTATAAGTGTCACAATTTAGCGTTAATTAACCACACCACGATTTAAGAAGATTTCCTTCTTATACTCGTATTTTAAAAGATAGAACATACATAGGAATTTTTTGCTTTGTCACTTCTAGAAAGAAGAATGAAATATTGTCAGAAAAAAGCAAAATTTTATCTTGATAATCAGCTCCAGTAACTGCTTGGCCAAGCTCCTTCCCCACCTCCTGCCTTCAGTCTGTTCTGTACAAGCAGGATGGAGTCTGGTATCAGAAAATAATTAATTAAATAAGTAACCTACCTGAAAGAAAGGCTGCAACATTTAGGAAAAACAGTATTGCTGAGCTGCTCCTTCCTAGAAAGGCAAAAGCATTTTGAGACTTCACAATCTCTGTTTTATAGACATGCTAGTTTAAAAACAAAAACAAAAAACAAAAAACAAAAAAAAACACCCAAAACAAAACAAACAAACAAAAAAAAAACCACACACAAAAAAAACCAAAAAAACCCACACCAAAACCCTGAAACCTGGACAGAAAAATAGTCTTCTGCAGGACTTAAAAAAAAAAAAAAAAAAGTAGTTTAAAAAAATCAACTAGTAGATGAAATGCAATGACCAGTGCTGTTTAAGAAACCAGCTGTAGTACATATGAGCCACTGTTTTCCAGCAGACAGAACTTCACCTTACCTCTGCTAAACCTGGCTCGTAACACACTGATGGGTAACACCAATAGCAAATAGGCTGAACTTTGAGAGTTAACAGAATACATCAGTAACTCCATATCCACTCAAGAAGACAATATTTCTTCATTAACTTCAATTTATATTGGATTAAAGTCCCAAGTCCCCACTATCTAGGTTTCCTCACTGAAATCTTCAGCTGTAATTTCTTCCCCTTGAGGAATTCTATCAGTCAAAACCTTAGAGGACAAATTATGTGCCCCTCCACAGACACATTTTGAACACAGGCAATTCAGCAATACTGCGTTGCCTTGTATGAAAGCATACAAAGTAGAAACTCCAACTCCTGGAGCATTGTAGTTGAATCTAAACCTCAAATATCGAAATTATAACGTGCTCTTCAACTTTATGTCAATGCTTTTCCCAGTTATCACTCGATTAGGCTGCATGCCTGAAGAAACATTACATTTATATCATTGTGCTGTGGCTTTCAGTCACTCTGGTGACTGTGCTGACAGTATATCATGTCTGAGAGCAAAGAATGCCTCAAACCACAACACACCAGCTTTGGAAATGGGATTTGAATATCCAAATATATGGCAGATTTTGACAGCTTCTGAAATGCAGTGGTTTCGAAGAAATGAGGTTGTATCTTTAAAAAGAAGTTAAAATACCACCCTGGAATAGCATCAGATGAATCAGAACTATCCAGTTCCTCAACTCAAGGAGAAGCAAGAGAGTGAATTCAACAAGCTGTGGAACAACAAAAAAATATTGTCCTGATTGTTGACTGCCCTGCTTTCCTCTTAAAGCACAATACTGACCCACAGTAAGGCTTAAAAATAGTTTTTCTCCTTGAATCACAGAATCAGAGAATGGTTTAGGTCAGAAGGGACCTTAAAGATCATCCAGTCCCACCCCTGTCATGGGCAGGGACACCTTCCACTAGACCAGGTTGCTCAAAGCCCCATCTAGAAGGACCTTGAACACTTCCAGGGATGGGGCATCCACAAAATATTAATCACTGTTAAGGATTCAAGTATAATCTTGTACTTCTACATTTTGCAGACACTCACAGAAACAGCACAGGTCTGATGTGAATGAGGTCAGCTCAGGCTTCCTCTTGCCCCTTCATCGCTAAGGACTGCACACGGATGTGGAGTTGTATGCAGGGAACACAAAAGCTGAGATGACAAGGTGGGACCTCTGACCTGCCCAAGCAGGTGCCTCGGTTTATTATCACCTCCTACCCTCACACTTCAGCCACAGCACAACCACCCACCCTGTTCGTAGCACAGGGCATCAGCCAGCAGCCTAAATCTGGCACAGGGAGCTGTGCTGGCTGGAGACTCACTGTGGGGCTGAGGTTAAGACTGTGGAGGTGACAGCACTACTGCAAGGCTGTGGGAGCAACTGCAGGTCAGAGTGAAAAAGCCTCCTTTCCTTTCCCTCCAGGATTACCTACTCTGTATCCTTGCAAGCACCCACACTCACACACAACCCCCAGCTAATTCCGCAGCTGAGCACAATTCAGAATGAGCAGAAAGCCAGCATCTATTATATCATTTAGGCAGAATGCTTGCCTAAATTTTCAGAAATAGCCTCCACAATGTCCTGACCATATTCAGGATTCAGAAAAACAGTACTTTCTCTAAGAAATCCGCATTAGTTTTATATGGACACAGAACAAAGGGGCACGACATGCAAAATTGCTCAAGAGAATTCAGGGAAGAGATTTATGACAGGATTTAACCTTTTGCAATAAGGATGTTTGTTGAATAAACATGCCTGCTGCACATCACTGTTGGTGATGAGGAAGACATTTATGCAGAGTGTATGCAAAGATTCCGGTCTATTTATATTAAAACATCCTGTTCTATGTATCCCCAAAAAAAAGAAACTGAGGCAGTGGTTGTAGGAACCCAAGATTTCCTTATAGGTTTGGTCCCATATAGATGGTAAGAAGTGGAATTCTGTGTTAAGTATATTTATAGAGCATACTTACAGAGCATATTTGTGATTACAGCACATACTTCACACATCTGTTTAAATTAAAAATACCTAATTTAAAATTTTCAAAATGTCTTACTTCAGAGAAAATTATATATATCCTTTCTTTTTCGTAGATTTCCACAAGCAAAAAGCTTTTTTCCCAAATTAGCATTTTAATAAACATTTGTTGCAACAAAGGCAATGCCCTTGATCCATCCTTAGCTTTAACTACCATAGCAGATGACAAGTTGTGCATTATCTTCCTCACCTTTTTGAGGCTTTGGAAGTCAACTCAAGCCATTTGCCCTTTTGTTGCATTATTTCTCAAAATTCAGATTCGTGGTTACTTGGTCATCTAACAAATCCTTCATTGCTTTTGAAGGCATACGTGTAAATATTAGGTAATTATGAAACTCCAATAAGGCACAAAACAGGTTTGGTCCAATTTTCTGCTGTTGAATGCCTTGCCAAGGCATGAACATGCTAAATTTGAAGTGAATTCTGCATTTCACCAGAGAAATTATTTCCACATATCCTCTCCCTGTCCCAAGCCAAGGATGAAAATGCAGCAGAACTAGTTTTAGAATGGTACATAAATATTGCAGTCTGGATCCATTCTGGAATCCAGAACTGAAAAATAATGACTTTTCCAACACAGTTTTGAGGCCAAAGACTACTCTCATGCAATATTTGTCTGAGACTCAGCAGCAGCAAACCCCTTAGTTTTTAATGTAAAATGTCAGGTTGTTTTTACTTTTATTTGAGCCACATATAAAAATTGTTGGACTAGGGCTGTTACTTCCAGTGTATGCATATATATATATATACATTTCTAAAATGGAAAGAGATAAAGGAAAAAAAAAATCCTACTCATTCCTTTCAGGAAACACAAACACTGTAAAATACCATTTTGAGTTCCACATTTTGTATTCAGAATTATGAAATTTAAAACAAAACAAAACCAAACCAACCAACCAAAAAAAAAACAACAAAAAAACCCAGAACCAAATTTTGCCCTTGCTACTCTTTAACTCTGTGTACCAAGAAACAGATTTCATTACATTGTTGGTAGAAAATGGATTTCTCAAGATGATAAAATAAAATACTGGACAAAGTTTTGCAAATTCACAGATTGCTACATGACCCAGCACAAATACAGCCCCTAAGAACAGAACCTCGAGGACCAAATTGTTTTAAGTACTACACAGGAGGGGAACAGGATTTAGCATGACTTATAGCAAGTTTCCAATATATTGCTATTAAATTTTTGAACCCCTTGTGCCCAGTGTAAATTATAAATTACCTTTGCACTGATCAGAATGAAAACTTTTAGCCTTATTATATCCCACAGAGTTTAGTTTCCCACCTGGAATATAATTCACTCAATAAGGTGTAAAAGGGCTTGAAGGGAAAAATAATAATGTAATGCAGGCTAGTCAATAAGAAAGTCTGAAGCACAAGGCTATCAGGAGGTTAAATTTAACAGTCTAGCAATGATTTCCCCCAGTATTAAAACCCAACGCTAATTCAGTTTTTAATATCTAATAACACTGTCAGACTGTAAAATCAAATCATGCTAATATAGCACCGCATCACAAATGACCATGTCAGACCTCAGAACCAAAATGGCAGCTTTTTTTTTTCCCTTTTGTGTGATAGCAAAGACCTTAAATCAGACAGGAACACACAGGTTAGCTCCTGTGACATCCAACAGTTTGCAGGATTCCACTAATAAATCCCAGATTATCTAATCTAAGCCACTGCTGGAGAAGCACAGGGAGAGCAAGGTATTTAAACAAACAATTAATTAAAAAAAAAAAAAAAACAAAAAAAAAACCCAAAACAAAAAAAAAAAAAAAAAAAAAAAACAAAAACAACACCAGACCCCAACAACTATTGAAAGAACCCCAAATCAAATCCACAAAACACAACACACTACACATGCTAAAACCCTCACAAAAACAAATAAACCACCCCACACTCCACAGACACATCTCAGGAATTAGAATTTATGGTCAGCCCTGAGAGTGGTACCTCATAAGAAGAGAATCTCACTAGATGTTTGATGAAGAGGGTTCATCCTGCTGTGTGTTTTGGCACCAGTGGGATTTCTGGAAGTGGCTGGGACCAGCTCATGGACATCTCCCACACATTCCACCCCTTGCCTCTGTGAAGCACATGTTTGGGAACTGTCTGAGTATACAACCATTACAAGGTTCACTTTCAATACCCTCACAACCTCCATATAAACACAGAATTGTCCCCTGCTTACACACAATTTACACCCAGCAAACTCCAACCCCAGGCAACACCTGGTCCTGCTGTTGCCCCCCCCCTGCTCCAGTATGGCAACACAGCCTTGACTTGGGGCATTTCAGTCAACTTGCTATCAGTTAATATAAACTCCTGATGACTTATTTGGGTATAAATTAATAAAAGCTTAAGGAGACACCTTTCCCCAGGCTCTTACCCCTTCTATGCTCCATCCATCCCACTCCTTCTGTGAGGCAGCTCAGGGAGCTGTGGTCAGCAACAACTATTTCCACCTGCTGCTCCTTCATCATTTCCATCCTGCTCCTCGCCTCTTCCTGCTCCAGCACAGCACCTCGGCGTGTTCCCTCCTCTTTCAGAAGGGCTGGAAACAATTGTGTCAGCACAAGGCAGCTCATGGCCTCTTCCTCCCTGCAGCTCCCTGCTGCCCAAACATTGCCTTTTGTGGCCCAGCCACTTTCACGTGATCCAGTGTGATATTTTCACATCTAACATCCCTGGAAGTGTTCAAGACCAGCTGGATGGGGCTGTGAGTAATCTGGTCTGGTGAAAAGCTCCCTACCCATGGCAGGGCATTGGATCTAGGTCGTCTTTAAGGTCCTTTCCAACCCAAAGCATTCAACGATTCTGTGATTTGGGGCACAAAATAAAGTTATTAAATGAGTGTCATGTCCTGTCAGGCAGGGAACAAGAAATGCTGGAAATAGCAGATGTTTCCAAAATTAAGCTGCCAGGGTTCCAGTGCCCTCCCAAACCCCCAGATAATAAATAGAACACTAGGGTTGGAGGCAGCACCGAGCACTCTGAAGAGGCTGAGGATGTAATGAGTAAGGCTGAGCTGTAACAAGCTGTGCAGCTATTGCTGTTTAAATGACAGCAGGAAAGTGTTATATTACCTGTACTGGGTGATTGTGGCAAGGGTTTTTTTGGGGGAACTGCAGGGAAGCCGTTGTGGGGTGAGCTCAGGGGCTGCCTCGTGCTGATCACAGTCAGTTCCACATGGGACACACTGCAGGACACTCCTGAGTCTGGCAGGAAAAGGGTGATATCTCTGGGAAAACTCAACCAAGAAAGGGTAGAAAACACTGGACAGGCAGAGGAGGAGGGAAAAGAGTGAGGAATAACAGAAGGAAGCAAGGTCAGGGAAGGCAGAAGTGGTGCTCCACAGAGGAGCAGATGTTCCCTTGCAGAGTGTGGAAAAGCCCACATCGGAGCATATGGATATTTCCTGAAGGAACTGCTGCCCGTGGAGAGCCTGTGCTGGAGATCTTTTCCTGCAACACAACAGCCTGGGGATAGTCAGTGCTGGAGCAGGATAAAAGTGTGAGAGGCCAAGAGAAGCTGTTAGGGACTGACCATGCCCCTCCATTTCCCCTCTTGCCTGGAGTGGGGCTGAAGGTACACTCGAGAGGAAAAATAATGAGGTATTTTTTTTCTTACTACCCAAATCTAGTTTAATTTGCAATAAATAGGATCACAGAAGCATTTAACTTGGAAAAGACTTTTAAGATCATCCACTGCAATGTTAACCTAACACGACAAAGTCCATCACTAAACCAAAATTAATTAAATGAGGATTTTAAGAACACAAAGCACCGAGCTGGGCTGATGATTTGTTGTCCACTAAGCAGACAGAGCAAATGTTCCTTGTCTGAGAGAAGCAGCCAGCACATCTATTTTATGCAATACTAAATATAACATTACAGCTAATCTGTGCAATTTATAGCACCAAGATAGCTTTCCTTGCTTCTGTTGTCTGGACTATTTAAACATATAACTACAATAAAATAATATCTATAGGGGTGTCGTGGTTTAACCTCAGCTGGCAAGTAAGACCCACACAACCTCTCAATCACTCCCTCATGGTGGGATGAGGGAGAAAATCAGAAAAGTGAGAAAACTCGTGGACTGAGATAAAGACAGTTTAATAGATAAAGCAAAAGTTGTGCACACAAGCAAAGAAAAGCAAGGAATTAATTTCCCACTTTCCATGGGCAGGTAGGTGTTCAGCCATCTCCAGGAATGCGGGTCTTCATCAAAGTACTGGTGACTTGGGAAGACAAACACCATCAAAGCGTCCCACTTTCCTTCTTATTCCCTGGCTTTATATACTGAGTGTGATACCATATGGTCTGGGATATCCCTTGGGTCATTTGGGATCAGCTGTCCCTGCTGTGTCCCCTCCCAGTGTCTTGTGCACCCCCAGGCCTCTCGCTGGTGGAGTGGGATGAGCAGCAGAAAAGGTTTGGGCTCTGTGTAAGTTCTGCTCAGCAATAAGGAAGACATGCCTATATTATTAGCACTGTTTCAGCACAAATCAAAACCCAGTTCCATATCAGCTACTATGAAGAGAATTAACTCAGCCAAAACCAGCACAGTGGGTTAATATTCATAACAGCGATCCCATTGCATCACAACTTGAGAGCAGAAAACATGTTGAAGTTACATGATATTTAAATGCCACCTACTCAGAAATTAAATCTGATCTTATTAATTAATAAGAGAGGCAAAATAAAACAGAGTAAAAATGTTTACTTAGAATTCTCTTCAGGGAGCAGATGGATAATGTGAGAAAAAAAATATGGGACCAGTGCTGGACTTGGAAAATGTGAGTTCAAGTTTGTTATGAGCCTGTTTTTTAATTTGTGGAAGTTCTATAGGTCTAATGAATTCCCATAACTGAGGTTTATAAGAGAAAGGACCTATTTAGTCAGGACACCTCTGCTCTCAGCCAATATGGAGAAGCACCTTAGCTTTCTTGAGGTGACATGGCACAAGTGACAAGGTTAATGTCCTGGGGGCTGCAGGGGTGCTCTGTGTGGGAAGGAGCCATGAACTGCCTTATACAGATCACAACAACTGCTGGGGCAGGAACATCCCTAATGGAGAGCAGGCTGGGATCCACTGGGATCCCCTCTGGAAAGATCAAGGGGCTGTGGATATGGGTGTCATGCACTGGGGCGTGGACACTGAGGAACAGTGCAACAGGAAAACCACGTGCATGGCAGAACATCAGCAGAGAGCAGCTCAAAGAGAGGGTCACACATATCCTCAGCCTCGTGTCACTTGCCTCACTAGAGGAATTTGGGTGGATTGAATGTATCTTACAGCAAAACTAAGGAAATCTGAAATTCAGGAGTTTTAAAGATAGATGTTTATTTCAGCTTTTCTTTTAAAAGTGTGAGTCCTTCTTTTTCTCAATACTGGAATCAGTGATCAGATGTTTGTCTTGATTAGTAATAAATTCAGTTAAATTCCAGCCATTCTGCCTGCAGCAGTGACATCCCAGAGAGGACTGAATTAGTTCATTAGTTCAATGCTGCTCAGTAAAAGAAATGGGGAAAGCATGTGAGAACTGAGGCAGACTTGAAGTCCTCCATGATCAGAGACTTCTACATTAAATCACTGGTGTCCACACGTGCTATCCTGCTTAAGGAAGGGCAGTGAGAATGTGGTTCCACTGGCTCAGCCTGTCCTCCCTAGAGCAGTACGGAGCAATATATTGCCTTTCATCAGTTCCCTAGAAAACAGCTGGGTCCAGGCAGTTTTGAACTGTGATGAACATGTAAGTGTGCCCAAAATTATGTTTTGTTTTGGTTTGTTTTTTTCCCCAGGACCCAGAAATGTGAGCTGTCTCAGCATCTTATTTGGGGTGTGGTAAGAGAAGAGTATGGAAGCCAGGGGAGAGCAATAAGTCAGGAAACAAGACTCAAACCATCATGTGGCAGGGACTTAAATACTGGAAGAAGTCCTGAATTTTTATTAATAAAAAGAAAAATAATGGTTTACTGGCCTTTCCCGGAAACCTTATAGACAAAGAAAAACCTGTCTCTACCCACCTAGAAAGCTGAGCATGGTTCTGAAATCTTTCTGAAAGACAGGCAGCGCTGAAGAAATCTTTTTCTTGTCTTCTGAATTGCAGTGCCCCTGTCAGCGCTTGCCCTTAGCCAAGAAAGAGTCCTACTCAATTTTTTTGTCCCAGTTTGGTGTTGCCTAGGAATGAGGGCTGTCTGCCCAAGGACTGAGGCAGTTGGCTCTATGGAAGCAATAAAGGACACTGATCCTGAACACACTCCTTAGCTATTTGTCCCTGGGCCCCATGCTTTCCCAACAATTGTCTCTGAGCCACGAGCTCTGGGCTCTGTCAGACCTTGATCTTTGCTGGAGCTGGCTTTGGAGAATGTCCAAAGCTGAGTTGGAGAAGTCTTTTTCAGGCATGTGTCTGTGCTGAATACATAAATCATGCCAAAATACTGCATCTCCTTGAACTCCTCTGATTTCAGACAGGACGGATGTAACCCCGGCTCTTTTGAGACTGAAAGACAGCTCTCACTTTATAAAAGCTTGAAGTATTTTGTTTTTGAGGTTTAAAAGAAGTCACTCAGCCTCTCTCCCTCATAGCTGCTCCAGTGAATCTACAGGGTTTGTGAGAGGGTAGATTAGAATTGGAGAGTCTTGGTTTATTTGCTTCCCAACCCAGTTGTGTGAGGAAGGCAAAGACAGAGCAGAGCAAACATCAGCTTCCCTCAAATCTACAGGTCTTTCATTTAACAGTTTTATATATTATGATTTCCTGAAAGCTCTATACACATTTTCATGTGTTATTTCTGAGACTGCCTTAGAGGAAATGAAGCTTCAGGCACACCAATCTGTACTTTGTTCTTTGTATTTAGCAGGGTCAGAAGTGGGGTACCAAGTGAGGCCAGGGCCAGAAAGGTGAGGGAAGCACTGTCACTGGAAGTCAAACAGTTTTAGATGTCCTGTGGTTCAGCTGTTTGTTGGATCTACGTTCCTGTTTTCGCAAAATAAATTCTATTACTAAGTCTGGTCTGTCCCCTCTGGATGTGCCCTTGTAATTGGAAAAAGCACCCCAGATTCTTCCAACCATGGATGAAGATCGTACAAAAGTGTAGTGGGAGCAGCAACAACTTTTTTTCTTTCTCCAAGAAGTCACAATCATCCCGTGGAAGCTGCAGGTGCATATTTCAGGGAGTGCCAGCAGAAATGCTTTCAGGAAACAACTGATGCAACCCTCCAGGAGGGAAATCCCATGTAATTTTTGTCACAGAAACTTCCTTTAACAATCTTCATTATTCTTTTTCTATTTATTTAATTGCTATTTTTGGCATTGATTATTCAAATACAGTAAGATTACTAATTACAAAGTTCTGATGCAAAACCCCCTTTCAGTGAAGACATCTCTCCTTTCTTTCCCATCTGATAATACAACATTTCTTCTTTGAAATTCTGCTCACTTGGAACAGATTATGGTCAGTGTGAAAATAATATTTTTTTTACAATCTCTGTTCTTTCAACCTGTTTTTTTTTTTCCTTCTTTGAAACTGTTTGCTTTTGTAGGATAGAATAAATCAAATAAAAGCAAAGGGTAGTACAGGATAGAAGTTGTAAGAACAAAGTATCTAAATAATCTTTCATTCTCATTTTTTTTCTTTTTAGCTAAACTAAGATCAGAGAATGGCAAAAGGCCCTGAAGTACTAAGACACATAGAATGTGACTCTGTGTGTGCAAACTTGCATCACAAAATGTGGAGAGTCACTTAGAAAGGTTTGTAAAAGTTCTCCAAATGAGGATTAGCTCCAAAAGCATTGTAATATTTCAATATTGATATTTCTG
>JAYRBT010000139.1:69564717-69577452 GCA_036023395.1 Myiotriccus ornatus | reverse complement strand
TTTTTTAAGATGGAATGGTTTAATTCCTGTATAAAGACTGAACCTAGGCCTGTGGAAGTCAAAAGAAAAGATTGGCTGCAGCTACCTTTGAAACAGCTCCACAGATAAAATGATTTTAAACTGGTTGTGATATACAAAGGGGAACAAAACCTAAAGGCATAGGGAAAAATGTACCTTAAGCTTGGTCTAGTACTTCAGTAGCCACTACTGATTTTTCAACAGAACTCCTTCATCTCTTTGATCAGGGATGTATCTTCAAACACCAGTAACACAGACCACAGGATCATGAAATAACCAGACAGATCTTAGTGCAGTGCAGGGATTTGCAGATAGTCCCTATACAACAAGGAACAGCTTAGTGAAACAAGTACGTGTTCTGCTAACAAGATTGATGTTCCCAGCTCGCAAACCTGTTAAGGACCCGTCTTTTACCCATTACTTGAAGTTTTCCAGAGATCTTTTATGTTGGACTACATATGTACAAAGCCACTTACCACAGTTCTTTTAGTTGTTTTAAAGAAAAAGAGAAATACATTATGTATGAGATACAGCTGCAGGGAGAGTTAAGCAGCATCCTTTACGTTGACTCAGCAGGGAACCCACTGCTGAGTCGTGCACTCATGGAGTGACTGCCCAGTAACATTTGCATTAACAATCAGAAGGATTTATAACACAGAAGTTCAGCAAGACACGTCTTAAAACATCAGCTTCTTAAGGAAGGACATTTTATTTGAAAGTTGGGACTCCAACTAAACCATAACTTCAACAAATTTTTTGAGATGTCATGGGGCAAAGAAATTTGTCTTGACATTCTATGTTGCTTGAATTTTTTCTTGATCATAATCAAACCATTTCCTATTGGTTTATTTTTATAGGGATTTTTTTTTCTGTGTTAGATATTTTGTCCTTCCTTTTCATTACTTATTGTTTTATGCTACTTCTCTCTTCTAGTCTGCCCAGACAGAGTCATCTGCTCCTGTAAGTGCTAACCTTGTTTTCAGTTTTGCCAGTTGTCCTTCATCTGTATTAGGCAGGATGTCTTGGACATTTGCAGTACCTTGTGCTTACCTCATTCTTTATTTGGCAGCTGGTTTTTTATGATGTGGGTGTCTTCAAGTTTTAAACCTTTAATCATCGCATTGCTCTGATGCTGTAGCAAAAAAAGTTGTGTGTCGTTGATTACACTATGTTAGTATGTTTATATTTGGGTTCAAGGCCAGCTAAGATTTGTGCATTTTTAAATTTGAAATTGTCACAGCCCTCTGCTTTTGCTACACAAGTCTTCTCTGCTTAGAGTAAATAAAACCTATATTAGATAACATGGAAGATCTGAAGGCAAACCTCCTCAAGGGAGCCACATTCTCCAAACTCTTTCAGTTTGAAGTTCGGGCATCTTCTTCTTTTTGTGACTAATGAAGTTAATGACTCAGCCAGATTTACTCAAAATAGCTCCTATAACTCCACATAAAACCTGAGTCTCTATTTGTGGTGTGTTTGCCTGCCCTCTATCTAATACCTGCAGTCACATTTTCTTCCTCTCTTGAGAGTCTTTAGATTAACAAATGTCACACTTGTATCTTTACTGGCTCCAGAGGTCAGTGTGCAGAACAGCAGCTCCACTAAGGAGAGATGAAATAGCATAATCCAGTCACTTGTGCATCAGAATAACAACCAGCATACCTGGATTTTATTCCTGACTCTACCACTATCAGTTTTTATGACTTTGAGCAAATAATTCTGTTTTCTGCCCTTGAAGTTTTCTTATCTACCAGGGGAAAAAAAAAAAAAAAAGGGTAAAGGAAGCCTCTTCTTTTTTTAGTAACATCTGTGAAGTTAATGCACTGAAAATAATGTGTGAAAATGTGTGAAAACTATATATTGCCAACCATTCTGCCAATTATTTAAATTGATTGTCTTTCCTTTTTAATCCAGTGTGAAAAAAGTTCTCCAGAATGAAACAGGAGAAGGATTAGGATTCAGTATTGTAGGAAAGTTTCATTGCCAATGTTGACTTTTATGTTTTCCTATAATTTGGAATAAAGGAAAATAAGCTCCTTTGTGTCCTGTAATTTTTCATTTAAATCTAATTGTTTAATTATGTAGATTATTAATTCCTCTCTTTGTACCTCCATGGAAAGGAGTTATGACTGCTTGAAGCACAAACTTTATTGTGACTCCACTCGGGTTTGACACAAGTGTCCCAGTGCAGCCTCTGCCGTCTGTGCTGTTTTGCCAGTGACAAATATGGTGTACCACCTAAATTGACTGACTGTAGAGTAGTTTGCTGTATTTTGGTGCTGGAACATCATTAATTAGGATTCACTGAATTGAGCAGAGTAGATTAGGTTACCAATGAAAGCAGATTTCTCAGGTAGATGTTGTAAATAAAAGGTGTAGGCTGCATGTGAAGGGCAGTCACAAAACTTTGAACTTCTACACTGGCTTGATCTTGGATAAATCTGTCATGTGTTCTAGTCTTCCATACCCAGAGACTATTCCCTCCTTTAGTTTCAATATTTTCTTATTAATATAGAAATACCATTCATTTTGACTCTATGGAATAGATTTCTTAAACTGTTATCAGCTTTTCCGAAAACATGTCAGTCTTAATGATTAGATTATATACAACAAATAAATATATTGTTCTTGTTTTAGCTCCAGAGCCATCACAATCAAATCGGGGTTGTCATCACATACAAATGACCAACATGCATGTGTAGCAACCATCTGGAAAGATCATTTGATAATCTGAATTTTCAGTGGTGGAAAATCTCAACCTCTGTGTTCCATATTTCAAACCTCAGAGAATCATGAGATGGACTTTCATTGTTAATCTGTTTAATTTTTTCTCTAAGTTATGTTTCTCCAACTATAAGAGGTTATAAAAATACCTTCAGAGGAAGAACAAGGTTCTGAAAAAAGGGATCCACTCACAATCTGCTTTTTTAAGGAAAACCCATTTATTCTTCCAGTTCATGTAAGCTGAAGGGAAAAGGAAATGAGCAATAAGAACCATGCAAGATGTGTGCTGCTGTCTACAGATTACCTGAAAGAATGGTTCTGTGAAATGAGGCTGTCATTTTCCACAGTCTTTAAACCTTTGAAGTCAAGTAATGACCTAATTATATAAACTTATGCTGAGATTTCATACAGTAGTGAAATATTTTAAGATGGACTCGAGATATCTTTGAGGTGACACCATAGAGGAGTTAAATACTTCTCCAGACAGTCTTTATTCTTAATAACACTGTTTGAGAAAAAAGAAAAAAATTCTTATTTCTAAATCCAACATAATCTGTGAGAATACCTGTTTTAAGATCTCATTCCTTTTTTTTTTTTATGTCCATAAACTTTTTTGTAGCAGGAATGTAACAAATTGGTAAGAAGTAATTGAAATGTGATATTTTTCACCTCTGAAAAGCCAGAATATACTCACAAAGTGATTTTTCCAAGATGGACTCTGACTTAACAAATAAGAATTTTTCATGCTGTAATCTACTTATTTTTTGATGAACAGTAAAGTTCCCACAAACTTCCTTAAAAAGGTTCTCAGAAGTTGTTTTCAGCTTTACAGATCTTGATGTAAGAACTAATTCAAAGAGCTCAACTAGACAAGGTTTCTATCTAGAAATACTTTTTCTGACTGTATTTTAAACTTTGGGAAGAGGAGGCTACATCTAGGAAAGATAATGTCTGTCATGTTTCTGAATTTGCAGAAATGGTGTTTGTCTGCTTAAGAAAAACTTTGCTGGAGATGGTAGACAAGCTGCAAAAGAGTTTGGGGGGACACCAGGGCAATCATACTTGTTGCTATCACAAATTGTCTGTTCTGCTATGAATAAATGAAGAGTAGTTTTGTATTAATGCATGGTGGAAATCTCACTTCAATTTGCTGCAAACTCTGTCCCTCTGACAAAAAAGGGATAAAAATTATAAAAACCTAGGCAAAGGTTTCCCACAGAAGTTCGGTGAGATTTAATTAGTTTTCTGATTAAAATCTTTTATTTTACATGTCAAACATACATACCTCCTCATCAAACCTGTGCTGTGAACGTGTGAGACATATCCACAGATGTCTTACAGAAGCCATCTGGATACCCAGCTCCTCTAAAACCTCTCACTTAGCAAGTTGTTGGTTGCCCTCCACACTGTAACTGGCTTGGCTAAAGGTAAAAATCATGAATAATTGCCTGCTTTGAGTTTTTCAGCATTTTCACTTCCAGCTGATACCTACAAAAAGTTGAAATTCTCTGAAGTGCAGGAGGAAAACATAAGTCATCTTGAGTTAGCTGATCTTCTGCTAAAGCACCCAAGGTGCTGACTGTGCAGGAATCTCATTCTGCTTTGGTAATAAATTCTATTTCTTAAAAACCTGAAGAAAAAAAGTGCAGTAAGAAACATAAAATAGAACCTTAGTTGTGAAATCCATATTTTTTCTTCCATTTCTTTGGTTGTTCAATACTGGATACTGGACTGTAGCTCGTGATGGTCAGCCCTAATGGATTTATATTACCAGACACTTATTCAATATATTAAATTATATCTTGGATTATAAATGAGCAGAAATCAAACCCCTGAGAGTAATCCAAATTGGAAATGGAATGTATCCTTCTCAAGCCCCATGAAGCAGTGACAGACAAGACAACTTGGGAATAGAAAGGCTTTACTTTTAATTTTGTGTCCTATAGTAATATTGAACACATCTACCTGCAGCTTCTTTTTGTAGGGCCAGTGCTGTTCCTGTAGAGACTTAATGTGTTCTAAATGTGTTCTGGTGTTGGTTCCAGTACCTCATGGGACAACAGAGGCTCCTATAGTTTAGTCATGGCTCTTCCTGGCTGGAGCAAACAACTTCAATAAAGAAGAAACAGATTAAATCTACATTATACAACACAGCTCATTTTATGAGGAAGGAGTTTTAAATCACAGATGTTAACCAATAATTTTTTGATGTTGAATTGATTAGAAACCTGATGAAAAGCTGAAGAGTGCTTGTTGAGTAGAGAAACATTATAGCACCCATGGAACATGGATTCTAGAAATGACACATTAATCTGCATAAACCCTGCATGTGTGTGTGCTTGGCAGAGTGAGCCAAGCTGTTCTGTTTAGGATTTGACTGACTTTGGTTTTCACAAACACTTGGAACCATCTCAGAGGCTATGAAATGCCATTTCTGCTGGCTTGGCTAATGGAACTCTGCCCCCCTCTTCAGCTGAACTGGGATCAATACTATTTACTGCAGGTAATCACTTGCAAAGTGTATCCTACTTCCCTTTTGAAGTAGGAGCTAATAGCAGTGAAGAATTCTAATTTTAGTGTGAAATATTCCTGTTCTGAACTGTTCTGATAGCCACAGCAACTGAGGCAGAACTGTTTTTCTCTTTTATTTATTTTTTTTTTTAGACTTGAGAATCCAAGAGGATTCTTGAGAATTGAAGGACAGGCAGCTGAAAGATACTCAAAAATCATTTATTGGTGAGTGTATAAACTGACTCTGATTTCACTGAGAGAAGATGTGGAGTTTTTTTATTTGCTAAGGTGTAATTTATACATTAGTATTAACTTTGAATGAATGTACTTTGAACAGAAGCTGTCCAATATACAGATGATATTCCGGAGGTCAATAACTAGTTAAATTACCTCCAATGTTAATAGTCTTATAATGAAAGCCAGTGCTATTCATCCATCCATCCATCCATCCATCCACCCATCCATCCATCTTTTCCCATTTTCTTAAAATACTTCCTGTATCATGAATGTCATGCCCTGAACCCCAACAAACTTGGCTGAAGGAGAGGACCAGTGGACCAAAAATCCCAGGTCCAAATGGACTGGACCCTTCCTCAGAGGGTACTGCAGAAGGCTTGGACTGGAGAACATTGGGACCAGTTTGCTTAGAAAGTGAAGAAAGTGAATTTGTACCAAGTCAATCAGAAAGAATCCAAAGACGTTACCTGAAGCCAAGTAATTACTCAATTCATGACAACAATTCTTGGAACTGTAATTAACAAATAATATTTATTTCTGATCCTTTCCTGCAAGAGCATGATGCAGTTATAGAGGATAACCTGATACAAAAGATGATAACAAATCTGAGCAGGGAACATTAGGTGAAAAACATTAATCGTAGCTAAAAATATAATTAATTTATATTTCACAGAAGTGTCACTGGTGATTTCTTGCTGACACTGACAGAGGTGGAATGGTCGTGTTGGCTTGAATTTATTTTTTTATGTTTTAAGTAGAAATTTTATTCATAAAGAAATAATTGCTTTGTGTGCCATTGTCAGGAATAGCAGATTTCTTCAAGAAACCAGCGAGAGGACTGGTCCAGATGCTATGAATTGCATTTCCAAGTTCATCTAAGTCTGAATGCACTGATATTACTGTCACCTTTACCCCTTCTTTGATAGAATAAGTCTCACAATTCCGAGACAAATTCATTCATTTTCTCTGCTATCTCTGCCTGTCCTGTCATTTCTTCTTCCAGAGTCCAAGGGGAATGGTTTTTACTGGCAGGTGAGGTCATCTTATTTAAGCTCATCTCTGGTTGTCATAGCTGCTGCTCAAGGATCTTCCTACAGCATCCTTGGATCCTTATGGCTTTTCCTTAACACCCATTATTACACTCAGAGTCATTCTGGAGTTATTCTATGACCTGTGCTACTTAAATGCATCTTACTATTTAAACACATAAATTCTATATTACTGTCTTGACTTCCAAGTCTCTCCTTGACATTGCAGACAAGTAGGAACCTTGTCCTAAGCTTCCTGGAAGTACAGCCAGGAACTTGGTGTCCCTTCTGAGTCTTGTGCCTCCACGAGCTGCCTAGGCTGTTAAGGTCCCAAAATTACTCTCACAGGCAATTATTTCCATGTATTAAATATCACTGTGTAATCTCGGGTGCAAAATTCTGTTTTGAGTTTTGCTGAAGGAATCATTAAAAGCATCAAAACTTTCACACAGGAAACAAAACTAATTTCTCAGGAAAATAGCTTTCTTGAAAGCCCTGGGTTTTCATAAATATTTATTTTCCACCCTTTCTCAGTGAGCACAGTATTCAAATGTGAGGAATTCAGAAGGTATGTAAATAGATTGATTTGAATATTTCTGTCATATGGGGATTCCACCTCCTCCAATTTACTAGGCATTTTATAAGCACCTTCATAACAGGCTGCTGACAAGTTAACAATTAATTGAATCGCAGAAACAGCCATGAAAGATGCTCAGTGTGATACTCACTCAAAGCAGGGATTTATGCATTTCCTGACTTGAGTTTTGGGGATTAGTGTTTTCATCCAACAAATATTCATTTCCTTGTTTTACTCTCTTGGTTCTCTAACTTTGCCCTGCTCTTCTCCAAGGAAAGAGTAACTGGAACCAAACTATTTTTGAGATTTTATTACTAAGGTGATGGGCATTGCTCATTTCTCCAGGGACACAAATACATAATTTGTTGTAAGGTTATATTCCTGCCCTGATTTCCAGTGTCTCAAATCTGTATCAGTACGAAATTCATCATGTTTACCCCTATCAAAGCTGATTTATAAGTTTCATTGAACTGTTATGTAATAGATGTAGAAGTTGTACACCGGTAAACTGGAACAGAGCCATCCAGTTTGGACTTCCATCATTCAAAGAGAAAAAGAAACCAATCCTTTCACTGGATGTTTAATTGGTACTGTTTCACCTTTTACCCTTTTGGCTATTTTAACTTGATCCAGGGTGAATTACTGGCACATTGATAACTAGTTTATTGTTTCTCCAGTGTTTTCCCCCTGCACCAAGGACTGTTTTCACCAGGATAATTGATGAAGAAATAATGAGAAGAAATCATCAGGAAGGTAATCGATAGCTATTCTTGTCCATTGAACTGAAATTGTGATGTTTTTACGTGCCAGACCATTTGATTTGGGTTTCATTCATCTGAGACTCAGAGCTGTGTTACTGAGACTGGCTTTTTGCAGGAGGGATAAATAACAGGTACCATTAATAATTTATTATTAGTGCATGGATCATGAGCTCAAAACTCAGATGATCTGAGTCAACCAGGGAATTAAGGATGTAACAAGACAAAAACTTCAGGTTGTTTGGCATATGAGAGGTTACAACAGCATAGGTTCCAGGACATCTAAAGCCTGTCCTTAACCATCTGTCATTTAGAGAGCTATTCCCTCAACTTTTTTCTCTCTTTATTCCCCCCTCCCAGATGAAAAGGGATTGGAAATGTGTCTCAGTTTAATGAGACGCAAGTGTTTTGCTGAGGATGAGTTATGAGGAAGACCCAAACTCCTCCCTCTGAGCAATTGTAAATCCGAAATTAAGAGGCTCCAGTTGAGAAAAAATGTAGAAAAAGGAAAAAAAAATAACAGCCCTTTATTAAAAGATATATGTGTACTGGCACAACAATAAAAGAACACAAAATAAACCAACCAAACAATAATCCTATACCCCAAAATAATCCCCTTCAAAACAAACAAACAAACAACAACAAAGAAGTAAACAGTTCAGTTTGCGCCCTTTGATGCAATTCTAACCACAGTCAGCAGGGGATGCTGTTGCATGACTGGAGATGCAGAGACTGCAGTGCTGTGAGTCAGTCAACAGGGGGCACTGTTGGATCACTGGAGGTCGCCATGTGGGGGGCCCCCTGGGTGTGCTGGAGAAGCCGAAAATGGAGGTCTTCCCTATCCTTCACAGGGGAAAAAAAAAAAAAAAAGTCCTTCCCAATGGCAACTCACTCTGTCCTGCTGGCTGAGTTGTGTGGTCTCAGCTGAGTCTCCTTTGATGTGCACAAGAACCTTCTGTCCTGCTGGCTGAATCACGTGGTGTAGCTTCCCCTCTCCTTTGATGTGCACAAGAACTCCTGCAAAGAAAAACAGAGGAGGAGAGGCCTCCCGAACAGTTCCTCCCTGATATGAAAATCCAAGCAAAATTCCCAGCTGGCAGCCAGGCTGAGAACAAAGCCACCTCAGAGCTCCTGCTACCCCGACCTTGTTCCAGCTTCGGCAGCAACCAAACTCCTCCCCCCCCTCTGTTTCCCAGGAGAGAAGAGGAAAAAAAAGGTAAAAAAAAAAAACTCCTCACCCCTTCCCATAGACAAGATCTTGAGGGTCATCAACTCGGAATGTGGTTCTACCAGCCACTTCTTTTGTGTTAGTCAGTGGCCCAAGACACAGCCAACCTGCCTGTTCAACATCCCTTTCACACCATGGGCAGGGGGAAGGGAAAAATTCCTGCTTAGTTTCCCAGAACAAGCAAAACTATGACAGAATGATAATTACTTATAAACACTGGAGATTATAGTTCACCCTAGAGACCACACTATGAAAATTTGGCAAGAATGTGAATTAAGCATTTATTAAGCACTGTGAAAAAAGAAAATACTTAAAAGCACAAATTTTAAATCCGAAGGCCTTAATGTTTGCCTCATCAATTTTCTTCAAGAAGACAACTCTCTTTTTTTTTTTTTATCCCTTTTTTCTCTCTCACACATTTAAGTCAAAGTTTATCCAAAATATTTCTTAACTTTCAGCTTACCTCCCATCAGTATTTTGAGTTTATAAACCTAGGAGCCAAGTTACCAAGTGTAACCAAAACTTGTTTGATTTGTCAACAGGGTGTCAGTGTCCAAGCTGAAGCATATTTTGTCAATAAAAGTGTGATCAAATTGGGGTGCTGGTATCTACCCACCAGCAACAGCAGATAATGAGGCCAGCAAACCTCAGATTCACCTTAAAGTCTTAGTAAGAAAATAAAAATGAATGAAAAGTAAAACTTTTCTAAGTCCCCAGAAAAACTGTGAACAATTTGTTGCCTCTGACATCCCAAGCAAACTTCTGAACAGAGTAAACCTGGAAGGAAAAATACAATACAGACTTCTTTATTGAGCCTTTAATCAGTTGCTTTAATCTAGCAGATGCTTTTGTAATTAATAATATGCTTTACTTCTGTCTAATTTTGATGAACTATAGCACCAATGATTGGTCCTCTTTTGGTATGTTTGAATTACAGATATGTTCAAGGATATTTATCTCGAAATTCTGGCAGGTTAAATACAACTATACAGTATGGAACTTGAAGTGGTTTCAGCACTACACTGCTTCCCTCTTCACACACAAGCTTCACTGTTCAAATAATGTATCTAAGCAGATGTATTTTAACTTTTATTTAAGCATCTGTACTTTAATGCAGGAAACCAGCTTGGAACTTGTAGACCTAATGGCACTTAGAGGATTTTGTTGCCTTGCAATTGGTTATCTGGCTTTGACAGTTACTTAACACTTACATTGCTTCAGTGAACCTGTGGTCTGAGTATATTGGTGTAGCATTTCTGAAATGACTCAGTCTTACATGAAAAATAGCAAGAAATCTTACCAGAATGGGGTTTGTCTCATAAAACTTTGTGTTTATGACTGACAGGTAGAATGAAGTGCTAGAACGGACCTGCTTTAAATGCCTCGGTACTTCCTGGGACTTAAATACCAATGCCATTCAAAAACACTGTGGAAAAATATGTTGTATTGATTTAGCTGATATTTCCATAAGTTGCTCTTATTTCTGATTCAATTTCACAGAGGAAAGGCTTTGGAACCTCATTCAAATGCCTCATCTATCCTGAGTAAGTGTTTCTATTTCTGGACATCACCAAGGAAAACAGAGAGAAACAGAAAAGACACAGGAAAAGAGAGTTGCAGACAAGTGATTGTAGTGGAAAGGTGGGTGACATCTCTCTTGTTTTCATCCCTGGGGAGACACATATGACTTTTACAACCTTTCAGTTGCAGTAGAAACAGCTCAGTGAAGATCTCTGTCTCAAAATACTCATCTAGGAAACAGGATGAGCATCTTTTGTGTCAGATCTGAAAGCAACAGAAAGCAGAACTGGAGAGTGGTCTTCCTGAAAGGTGGATCCAGCTCCGTGTGGTTTCGATGATGCTGAATCTACACTGGTGTCTCCATCAGCAATATTTTTTGGGATGTATATTAAAATCAGATTTAGTTGTATACAGTTTCCATGTGAAGTTGTCTCTTTATCCTCTAAAAATAGAGAGTATCCATATGTTCCGATGATGTTTGCTGATACATGCTTATCTGCTAAGGGCTTATCTGTCCTGTTTGGGGTGCAATCCTCAAAGCTTTTCAGGCTGAGACCTTAGGGGTTTGAAGAGAAATATGTTGTACTGCTTAGCTAGGAATTAAGATATGAATTCAACCGTGCATTTAAAAAAAAAAAAAAAAAAAAAGCCTAATTGATCCAGGTGGTCCTTGATGCTGATTTTTTGTTCTGTCACTATCACTCTATGTCTGTCAAATCAACCTATTATTATTAAATGTAGAATTAAATACATTTATTCTTTTAAATCAGTTGTCTGGGCAAATTCCCATCCATTGCAAGAGTGTAAATCCATGTTAGTGGCAGTCTAAGCCTCAGTTTTAGCCATCTGGAATCCCATTAAGAGCAAGAAGCTTTGCAGTGGTGCTGTAGGGGATAAGGGATTTTCAAGAGTCCTCCACACAGGTGCTCACTTTTGAAGTATCCATGAGAGGTTTTACAGCTGTTTAACTAGTTCACAGTTACTGGATGCACGTGGTACTCTTTTAAATGGGTATGGTTGAGCGACAAGGTGGTGGTTTTACCATTTCCCTTCTCCTTGTTAGAGTGATTCCCGGTGGGAAACCCTCTGGAGGAAGGCTGGGACTGTCCTTTCCCAGACAGCAACGGGCTATGCTTGGAGGAGGAGGAGGTTTGCAGGAGATACATAACCTATAGCACAGCAGAGATCATAAACTGGTGTGGAACTGACACATAAACAGACCTTGTGTAGTAGAAAATATTTCTTCCTAGTGACCAGAAGTGACTTTTATTGCAATGTAAGATTCCATTGAAAAGAGACTGGACTTAGAACAAGCTCAAATAAAAGAAATTTGCACCTGCAAACACACAGTGCACAGTTGGAATTAATCATTTTCATTTCTATTCTGCTGCTTCTTGAGTTTCTTCCACTTTAGAAAGTCTTATACTTGTTTTTGCTCTCAAAATATATTTTTTAAAGTCTGCTAATGAGGTTTTTATGCACTTTTTAAGAAGGAAGGTTCTAGTCAGTCTTGCATTCAAGTCCTAGGATTGAATAGAATAGAATAAAGTGGTAATTGCATGAGGCAAAGTAATAAAATTCTGAGAAACAGAAACCCGGTCAAAGAAGGGCACAGAAATGTCTGTACAGAAACGGAAATGTGGAAGAGGAGCTGGATCTCCTCTGTGTGGATGCAGAACTGTGATGCCATTAGAACAGGATTAGCCAGGATGGAGTGGATGCTTGTTTAACTGGAGATCTGTGATAATGGATAGATAAAGGTTTGTCAGGAAAGACAGACAAGGAAGACAAAGAGCACGTTTGTATCTGTGTATCTGTGACTATTGTATCAAAGTTACACAATTTAAGTTAAAAAAAGTGGAACCACAAACATTCATTTCACCTCTCTGTGTCTGTCCAATTCATGTTTCTTGTCTTTCTGAAACTTAAAAAAAAATAACTCAGTATAAACATATGGGCCATGAACAAGGCCAGTTGAGACAGTTCAGAAGGCAGTAGCAGTAGAACACTGTTATCAATCTGTACCTTGAAAAATCAACAAATTAAATCCAGGCTAGTAAAACAGTTATGCAGATGTTCTTGACATGCTGATGTAGTCCAGCTGATTAGTGGTGCAGCCAAGGACACTAAAAG
>JAYRBT010000139.1:69547141-69564617 GCA_036023395.1 Myiotriccus ornatus | reverse complement strand
AGAGAATTCCACATCTACACCTGCTGTCCTAAAATCATGTTTCTGATGATTATCACCCAAATAAGTAGAATAGAGATTGTTGTTTTAACAAAAAAATTGTGATTGCAGACTGCAGCAGAATTCTTAGCTAGAAGGAGCGTTAACAGCTATAGTTTAGTTTTGTGCTCTGATCAAATGCTTTTCTTTAGTCTTAGAAAATGTAAGATAACATGCATGTTCTCTCTCCCAGTGATTAACAACTATAAACATAATTCAGATATTTTACTACTGGTATTTAACATTTGCAGAAGACTATAGGTAATTATTGGTATATTTTCCTAAAAGGAGTAAAAATCATATCCATTTCAAATCCAGGCCCTGGTGTTTGACTGTGCCCATGTGAAACCTCACAGGGTCATCAACAGAGCACTCCTGCCTGAAAATCAGTAAAAACTGCGATAATTCTTTCGAATGTTCTTTGAATGTTTGTTTTTGTATCTTTGAATGTATCTAGTGGTTAGTGTTGGGAAAAAAAGAATAAATCTTTACTGTTCTTCAGTAAAACTGTGAAAAGGAAGGAACAAGACAGTCACTGTTGTTATTGTACGGAGTACCCAGATCACCTGTCCAAAATATTTTGATATAAAATATGAGACAAGATGGCAGCTCCTTCTTCTACAAAACCAAGGTCTCACTACTTATGCTTGAGCATCTTTGAGAAGGCTGTAGATACAGCCTGAAAGGATGTTTCTACAGTCTCTCTAATATAAAAAAAATATAGCTGGATAAGCATTTAGATAAACAAACGCAAGATTGGGAATCAGGATATCCGAACAACTTTGACGACTGAGGAGGGTGAAACACCCCACCTGAATCTGTAAGAAGAGAGATCACAGCAGAAATGAAAAGTGATGCAGTGACTTGCAGTCTTTCTATTGATTGTTTATTGTCTCTTCATTTAAGGAGTTTTCAGTTTTGGGAATGCACAGTGAGCACCAACAATGATAAAGATTCAAGTCTAAGGAAATTGTAGACATTGCAAAGTCTTCTCGATTATTTTTTTGGGAAATGAGTGGCTCATAATTTAGCATGTCTGACAATTCTCTCCATCAGCATTCCAAGCATTAATATTCTACAGTATTCTGTGGGAGTGGCACAAAGCTCTCACCCACTTCTGTTTGAGATATTTTGTATTGCAGTTGTGCTTGCAGAACTTGCCATGTCATTCATTCACACTGTAGTTTGTCTTCTTGACTGTAAAAATAGTTATATTTATCCTGCATTTTCATTTGTTTCAAATTTAGAGGAGATGGAAACCAACTTTAATCATACTATAAGACATATGGTAAAGTAACATCCATAGATATGCATTAATTTGCAATGTGTTTCACTTTCACAAAGTTGTATTTGAACATGATGAAACTTAAATACTGCCCAAATTAGGACTGCTATGCCACATCCTTAGAGGTTTTAGCAGAATATCTTTGCCTAATCCAAATAAAAGTGCCAGAATTAATGTTATTCTTATGAAATGTGGTGCCAGGAGACTCACAGTAAAACCTAACAATTCCCTGACTCTTCTAGATGAAGTAAGAAAAAAAATATCTTAATGGATGATGATTAAATGAAAGATGTGCTTTTGGATTCAAAGTAGTGTGATGTTATGCTGGTCATTAAAGTCAACGGCTGTTTTCCTCTCATTTTTATGACAGAATCAAAGAGAAAAGCACTTGAAAAATAGTGATCTTACAGGGTGAAAGAATATAGTATGATCCTTTGCAAGTGGCAATTTGCAGAAATAAGTGCTGAGTTCACAGATGTACAGGGAGTGGGATTTATTTCATCTGATTTTAGACATCCACAAAGAAATATCTACAAGTTAGCTACAAGTTCTGCAGTCAGTGGAGAGAAATAGACACTTTATGAAGAGAGCTTCAGCCTGTTATTCTCTTCAGGACAATATTCCCTCTGTTGGAGAATCAGTCTAGTTTCAAAGAATTTTTCTTCTGTGCGGGCAAACACACAAAGGCAGTCTGTGTTTTGGGGTCAGAATTCCTATTCCAGTCTGGGGAGGCTGATACAATACAATCACAGAAAGGTTTAAGCAAAAGGGGCTTCCAGTGAACACCTTTTCAGAGAAGGGCCAACAAAGTTATATCAGTTTGCTCAGAGCCCTATCCAGTCAAATTCTGAAAATCTTCAGGAATAGAGATTACACAACCCCTTCGGATAATTTAATCCTTAACTACCATCACAGCAAAGACTTTCTTCATGGAATCACGGAATGGCCTGAATTGGAAGGGACCTTAAAGATCACCCAGTTCCAACCCCCTGCCGTGGGCAGGGACGCCTTCCACTAGCCCAGGTTGCTCAGAGCAGCGTCCAACCCGGCCTTGAACACTTCCAGGGATGGGGCAACCAAACTTCTCTGGGCAATCAGAATTTCCCTTCTTGTAACTTTTCTGGTGCCTGAGTCTTCAGATTCTGGTCCCTCCTCACCATCAAGTTCTACCCTGCAACATAGTACAGACAACGTCAGTAGTACCATTAACCTACTTTTATGTTTCAGACGTTTGTTTTGGAGATGTTCAAACCCATATCAGTTGATGAGCAGCTGCAGATTACAGAGAAGGTGTGTATTCACACACCTTGGATGTGAAATTTTCTTCTGTGTATAGAATACCTTTCCAAAATCAATATTCCAATGAGCTGATAATTTGGTACTCCTGGTTTATTATTAAAAATTGTTGATCTTATAACAGCCCTCAGATTCCCTGAAAGTTGTGTTCTGTATTTCTGTGGCTAAGTCCTTGATTTCTTGTTGCATTATCTGACCTTAAGCTCTGATTACTCCAGGTAAGTTTTCACCTCATTATCCAGGACACTGGTGTTTCCTTGATGGCCCTAATGAAAATGTGCTCTATTATCTAGGCAGCTGAAGCAGCTGTTTAGGTTTGTATTTAAAATCCTTTTATAGTTACTCTTGGAATCTTAATTTTCTGCTGATGGTAGATTAAAACTTTCAGTGTTGTGAAATTATATTATTTTCATGGTCAGAATCAAAAATAAACTCCATTACCTGACATTTGTATTGAAACAGTTCACTGCTTTAAACAATTTATCATATACCTTTTACAGAACCTGGGCAAAATATTAACTGACAGTAAGTTTTAAGAATATTGAGATAGATGGATATTTATCCTAGTGTATGGAAGTCTTGTGAAGATCAAATGTCTACATTATATACACTCCATTTTCTCTAAGTATGCTATTGCTGTTTGACTACTTCTGTATTTCCCAAATTTTTTTCCTACCCTTTTTTATTCTGAACTAGTAATCTTAATAAAAGAAAGTGAAATAACTGTTACATACTTTATTATAACTCAGTTGTGATGATTTGGCCCTTAAAATCAGATGGCACTAAAAGTTTACAAATGGCATTTCCTGTTCAGGATGAGCACCAGCTGTATAGTTTGGACATGGATTTCAAGCCACAAAGATGTTCAAATCTGTGGGTTTAGTTTTCTTGTCTATCATCACTCTAAATTTAGAGATGTATTTTAGAGATGCCTCTCTAAAGCATGTTTTCTCTGTTGTAAATTGCATCCTATTTCTGTCCCCCTACACCCCCTCATTCTGTACAATTAACTGTATTTTAATCTGGCTGTGTGATGCATTCTGTTCTGAACAGGGACCATCATCTAGTCATTTTCTGCAGTGTCTGTAAATTAGATAATTATTCTCACCAAACTTTCCAGAAGGAAAGAGTCAAGTCGTTTTTCGCTCAGCAACATGTGCCTTCTGAGTGATTCAGCCCTGTCCAAATAATTATCTCTCTTTAGAGTTCTGAGGTGGTGGAACAATAGCTAAAAGCAACAGTGAACTTCTTTTTCCACAAAAGTGATTCATGAAGAAGCAGTACAACATCTCAGTTGTTCTCCTGAGGTCTAACACGCTAAGGAGTGTCCGACACAGAAGGAGATTGCTAACCCAGGCTCCCAAATCTTTGAAAAACTTGGAAGTCATGTATTGAGACCTGGCACTAACTCCTAAGCTCTTAGCAATCAGACCATTAATTTCTGCTTTTTGATCTGAATTGTAGCTGGAAATCCCACACTCTAAACAAAAGGACATCATTCACAACCAGTAATTATTCCTAAATTTGGTCTTAAACTTTAGTACAGGGTCAGTCATCTGATTCCCAACTCTTCTGTTTCTGTATCAGCATCTCTGTGTATAATTCTAGCTAATTTTCTTTTTAACTGAATCTCTCACAAAAAATCACCCAGGCCACTTTCTTTTTTTTTTTTTTTCCCTGTCAGGACAGATTTTCTGTGTGCTTTTTACTTGTTTGTTTCATTTTTATTTATCTCTCTTCTAAATGGGCAGTATTACCGATACATTAATTTCAATGGCTCTTAATTTAACCATGACTTCAGATTTCATTTTCACTGCTTGTGGTTACAAAAGGTTTACCACAGCAAAGAATTCCATGCCTTTCTAACATCTCACTGAATTAAAAACATCAGAATCTGCTTAGGGCTCTGGAGGTGTATTATATGACACAGACATGGTTATTTAGAAATAGGACCGCATTCTGGAAGTATCCATTAATTTTTCTTAAGTGCTCTTCCTTTCCTCCCAGAATGTCTTTACTATGCCCATCTCAGTTGGAAAATGATGTCTTGGCAAGAAATTTGACCTTGTTATTGTTCTTTAGAGACCTGTTCAACCAGATTATAGTTCATAAACTAATGCCATGATTTCTGATTGACCATTTTTTCCCCCAAATTTCTGAAAAATCAAAGCAATAGCACTTTCTAACTCCGCTACTCCATATCTCAGGAAACGACTCCAGTGCTGTAGAAGGATAAGTATGCTCTGGCTTACCTGCACTTCTGAAACAATCTATGCAAAAAATGTCGTGGTGGAGGGGCTGTGGCAGTAAGAGGGTTGTGTTCCAAACTGACAGAGATGTTTGTACCTGAATGAAAACAAAGCTGAACTCTTGCCTTGCTGTTACACAGTTCAAAGCTGGCAGCTGAAGGTAAACAAGTAAGCACCTCAGAGGATAAAGACATATTTCCAAGCTTATGCATAGTAATATTAACCTCTTTTTTTTTTTTTTCTGTAAACATCAGAGAGAAAATACCAGAATAACGCATAAATACCACATTCACAAGATGCCTTCAGTCCCATCTGTAGTAAAAAGCTGTCTTAGGCACAGCATGGAGGCGTAATATCTTTATGTTTTTCTGAACTCTGAGTGGATTGGACGGCTCTACTTTGAATACGAGAATAAGGTGCATTCTGAAGGTTTAAATTTGCTTGTGACACTCGGTCCAACATGATCAAGAGTTTTATAAACCAGAAGGCTTTTAAAGGAATTTACTTAAACCCTTATCCTGCCCTGCAGCCGGGTGAGGTAGCGTGATATCAAATGTACTTGTTTGACTAACTTGGGGCATCAAAGCTTGGTTTGACTGTCAATTTGCTCGTAATACTAGTATGAAATTATTATTCCTAAAACATAATACTTTCATGTCCCTTGCCATGAGTCTTCATGTTTAAACATGGTGGATGGCCTAAATAGGGGGGGATTTATTGTGGAGAGGTTGATAGGAATCTGCTGAAAAGCTCAGACCAGTGCCTGGAGTTGCCAAACCGGTGTTCTGCTTTTGGTGCAGGAGCTTCCTTCACACCAGGGCTGAACAGCCTGTGAGGACCCTTCCTCCCCCAGTTGCAGTGGCCTTTCCTGGCCTTGGTCTTTTGAGAAACTACGAGGAAGTAACAAACCTTGACAACCCTTGATCTTTCTGCCAAATTACTTTTCCCTCTCATATTAAATGCCATCTATTGTTTGCTACTTCAGGTGATTAAAACTAACATGATTGCACGGAAGGCTTTCCAGAGTCTTTTTTTAGCCTGGGAGGACGTGGCACTACTTATGAGTCAAAATAGGCTACCTTTAATTGTCACCGAGCCTGTGATTTATTTGGCAGGATTATTGGATTTTACTGATTTATCTGTTTATTTTGTTGCTGTCATACAGTGCCCTTTAGTTAGTGATGGACTAATACATTTGGTTTTGTTTGCTTGGTTTTTCCTCATTAGTAAACAGCTCCAGACTCTCTTAATTTGCTTAAGCCATATGCTTTCCAGAGGCTTTGGCCATTCATCTCAGGTGAGAGTTGTGATGCACACTGTGCTGTGCTCAGCTTACCTCGTGCTGTCCCAGGTGTATCCAGTGTCATGGAGGTTTTTTTTCTAAATTTATTTATTTTTTTTAAACTTCTTATTTTATAAATAGTGCTGTTAATTTCTGTGTGTACATTTCTTGCTGCAAGTCTACCAACAGCTGAACCTCAGAAGCTGCTTGCCAGCCATGTGGGAGTGAGGAAGCCTGTGAATTATTTTAACTCTTTATTGATCACTTCGGATTTTATGACAGCGGATTTTTTGTGTGTGTGTGTTTTTAAAGCAAGAAAGCAAAATCCCTGGCTTTTCAAAAATTAAATGCATCAAAATTAGGAAGCTGCAGATCCTTCTGGAAAAGCCCGGTGGATTTAGTTTGAATGAAACAATACATTTTTACACATCTGTACATAACACAAACGGTAATACCGAGTTCCATACAAACGTTTGACTATAAAAAGCCAGTAGAATTAAAAGAAAATGAGAGTTTTTCGAAAATTGCTTTTTTAACCATCCTATAAATTGTAAAAAAGAGAATGTTATTCTCTATTAAACTGTTTAAGGAGGCTCTGAGAGCTGTTAATTTTCTATTCAGATTCCAAGGGGTGATCCCAACAGTCTTTCTCACATGATTGAATTAATTGACATCAGTGAATTTGTTCTGAGAACACAAAATCTATGCAGTACATTACGACACATTAGAGGAGAGTTCTCTAATATAAATAATTATCTTATTTTATATTGTCAGTCATCCATACTGCAGATTCTGACATTCCCAGGGCAGAATCTATAGGTGGATTTGGTGCGTGGCTGCCTCAATCTGCCTGGACAGCTGAGTTCATGTCCAGGATTAAGGACAGAGTTTTAGAGATGACCAAATTCTTTCACCAGATGAACAAAGAAGAGTGCCAGAAAGAATCACATCACCCTGGAAAGAGCTCCACGTGTCCCCTTGTTCTCTAAATTGCTGGTTGTATTCATACTTGCAGGCTTTGAAGTGCTACAGAGGGAGCCTTCCAGCCAAGGACTGGGCTGCTCCTTGATCATGTGTAATTGTCTATGTGGGTTGATCTAAGCCAGTTTTCTTAGTGTCCTCTGTGATAAAGAGCAGGAGAAGATATGAGAGAGAGGTCAGTGTGATGATTCATTACATATTTTTTACTCTGCCTGAAATTAGTTTTCTAAATCAACTTTTGAAGTCTGTCTCTTTTCAGGAAAAGCTGACTCATCTCCTGAAGGTGCCTATTTCTCCCAGGGAAAGCAAACCTGTAGCCTATAGTGAGCACAGAGCTGTAACTGCAGGTTACATCTATATTATGGAAAGAATTGCTGCCTGGATTTGTATCATAGTCATGTATCAGAGTTTATCAGATGAAATCTGGATACGCAACAGAAGAGATATTCCTGAAAACAGGACCTTCTCTCACCCTGTGCCAGTGAATGATTGTTAGACTAGGGTTCGAGGGCAGGCATAGCCGTGATTGTTTTTGTTCTTAACGATGGGACAAAAAGGCTGGATGCTCTTCACTTCTCAGGATCCACATTAAAATCATGAACTGCACAAAGAGAAAAACAGAGAGACTGTTTTTTTTTCCCCAGCACGAAGTGTCAGCCTATGGCCCTCCCTACTACTGACTATGCTGTGAACTTCACCACTGGCATTTTGCCTTAGGGTTCTTAATGGACAACTGAATGAAGACCTTTGATTTGTTTTTCCTTTCAACCTATTCTCAGTTTTGAATCTGGGTGAGGTACAATGGTGATCTCATTTGCTCAACCCATGACAACTACCTCAAATCCATTTCCTAAGACCAAGGTGCCTTGGTCTTCATTCCTTCTTGCTCATACCTTGTTGTGAACATGTTTTTAATTCCATGCCAAATTCAGACCCAAATCCTTTATGCTTCAGGGTTGTATTGCACTTAGTTTCACTTCTTATTTTGAAGAGAATCTCATCACAGACAGGACTTGTGTTTTCCTTCTACTCAGATGACTGAGCTGTAATACAATACCCTGTACATGAGATTTTAAAGCACTTGTATACCAACTCTGTCTCTGCTTGCTTTTTAGTCTCTGTCAAAATAGTTCTCCTGCAAGCAATCTGTTTTACAGAAGGTGAAAAAAAAAAATAGAACAGAGGTAACCAGCACTCTCTGTGTTCCAGCAAAAAGAAGAGGGATGGTTTTGAGATGACAATGTAATTTCAGGCTTGGAAAACAAAATCAGTGTCATCCAGGAAGAAAAGGAGGGAAAAAAATGAAAAGAAAAAGAACCATTATTAAAATATTTTCTATCTGTGTCTTATGGCTTTAGTTATTTCTCCCTGTTCTGGCCTGATTGCTCATTAATGTGAAATATATGTTTAATTTTGAAATGGTGAAAGCACAAATTGTTTACCTGAAGCCAGCTGCATTTAAAAGGGAGATGTCAACTTTCCTTCCCCTCACTTTCATCTTTCCATACACTTTTTTGAACCCCAGGATAAATCAAATGGAAGAAATCATACAATAGAAAAGATTTACATTAATGGTGATTCTAATGATGGGAACTGGTCTTAAACTAGGTATTTTGAAGGATTGCAGAGGATTTTTAGGAAAAATTCACTTAAACCACTTCAGCAAAGAGACTTTTTTTTTTTTTTTTTTTTTTTAATTTACTTTTCATCCAGGGCTGTGTTCATTATCAAGGGATGCATAAAAAAGTGATGGAGGAATTTCACAATTCCTAGCAAGGGCCTGTTGAAATGGCACTGTGCCTGGCCATGGGACCAAACATGCATCACTGTGGAATGATCCTGTCACCCTCCAGGAATTAATTTGTGTGTTGAGGGTTAACCCCAGTGGGCAGCTCAGCCCCAAACAGCTGCTCACTTACTCCCCCCCAGTGGGATGAGAGAGATATTCAAAAGGGTAAAAGTGCAAAAAATCATTGGTTGAGATAAAGACAGTTCAATAAGTAAACTAAAATAAGGAATTAATTGACTGATTCCCACGTCTGACAAGTGTTTAGGTCCCTGTTCCAGGAAAGCAGTAAAGTGACCATCCAGGAAAGTAACCATCACACATAATGGTTACTTGGGAAGTCACCTTCACTCTGAACATCCTCCCATTCCTTCTTCTTCCCCCAGATTTTCTTGCTTATTTTTGGTGTCAGTTGGGTTCAACTGTCCTGGCTGTGCTCCCTCCCAGCCCCAAACCTCCTCCCTGTCAGGGCAATGTGAGAAGCAGAACATGCCATGACATTGTGCAAGAACCGCTTAGCAGAGCTAAAAACATTGCTTGAGTAAAACATCAACACTGTCACTGATCCAAAACATAACACTACAGGAGCTACTGTGAAGAAAATTACCTCTGCCCCACCCAAAATCAGTGGAGTTTGAGAGATATCAGACAACATATAGCTGATTTCCTTCCTCTTCCCACCACATGGAGGTATTTGGGATCTGGTATTGACAGAGATAGAAATTTCTTTCAAATCTTTCTTCTTATTGCTGCTTCATGTTTGCTCTTTAAGGAAAACTGAATAAAACTTTGCTATGAAGAACTGTTCTATGGACCATTTTACTGACTCTTTATTCTTTCAAATAACAATATGTAAAATATTTGAGGACTGTGTCCTGTTTTCAGCTGGGACTTTCTCCTCAGTAGCTGTCACAGTGTTGTGTTTTGGATTTTGGTTGAGAATAATGTTGATAACAAACTGATATTTTAGTTGCTGCTGAGCAGTGCTCAGTCTAAATCAGAGGTGTGATCATCTCCTTGATGATCAAAGGGCTTGAACACCTCTCCTGTGAGAAGGAAAGGTTGAGAGAGCTGGGGTTGTTCAGCCTGGAGAAGAGAATGCTCTGGTTTGACCTCGATGCAGCCTTTCGGTATTTAGAGGGGTCTATAAGAAAGGTGGGGAGGGATTTTTCACAAGGGCATGTAGTGATAGGAATGTCTTTAAACTGAAAGAAGGCGGGGTTTGATTTAGAAATTCATTACTGTGAGGGTGGTGAGGCCCTGGAAGAGGTTGCCCAGAGAAGCTGTGGCTGCTCCTGGATCCATGCAAGTGTCCAAGGCCAGGTTGGATGGGGCTTGGAGCAACCTGGCATAGTAGAAGGTGTCACTGCCCATGGCAGGATGTTGAAACTGGATGATCTTTAAGGTCCTTCCAACACAAACTTTTCTGTGATTCTATGCTGGGGGGTTTGGACTAGATGACATTTAAAAAGGTCTCTTCCAACACAAACTATTCTATGAATGTATTACTATGATTATATTTTACTTTATTTAAATTATTAAGGAGTTCTTATCTCAGTCCATGAGTCTGACCTTTTTCTGATTCTCCTCCCCATCCCACCAGGCTGGGGGGCCTGAGGGAATGACCAAGGGGCTGCGTGGTACTTTAGTAGTTGCCAGCTGGGGTTAAACCACAACAGATTGTCAAACTGGCATTAATTAAATCAGTTTAGTTGAAGAGGGAAAGAAAAAAAAAAAAACAGACAAAATTTTTTGAAAGTCTCAGTATTTACAAGCAGTGAAAGCATTTAAAATACATTTTCCTTCTTTCTTCATATTTTTAACGAAGTCAAAATATTTTGAATTGTGGTTGTTAACAAGAAAGTCCCCCAGTTATAAAGTGAGAAATGAGATCAAAGGAAGACAAATAAGCAGTGCTAAAATACACAGAAGGGTCACTGCAGACCAGGAAATTGCCTCTACTCCATGACCATAAACTAAAAACCAAGAGGCTTAAATTCTACCTATGAAGATTTATGTTGAACTGCAGGAAAAGTGTTCTAGTGGCTCACAATGAGGATCATGAAATGGTTAATAAATCACCTGAAACAATTACATAATTTCCATCTCTGTAAACATTTAAGGTCAGAGAAGATAAATATTGATCAAAAACGGTAAATGTTTAATTGGCTTGGGTTTGAATCAAAGGCATAGTAGATAACACTTGCTGGTGTATTTTTTATGCTTATTTTTTAGTACTCCATAAGTAAGCATGGATTAAATCAGTTAATTATGGCTTTTTTGGCCTGGTGAAACCCTTTATAAATAGAGGGCCCCTTTGAGAAAGAAAATAAAGCAGGTCCCTTTTTTTTTTTTCAAAGAAAAAAATCTGAAACTTAAGTAGATCAGATAAAATGTTCACTCAAAGTTTTTAATTCTTCCCCCTGACACTGGAAAGATCCCAGATGACCAGCTTAGACTCAGACATTGATGCTGTCAAAGTCTAAACTCAGCTGAAATGCATCTCCTCCCCTGCCTAAATCCCCAAGGCCTGACTTCAGTAAACATGCTCAGAGTCTATCTAACACGAACCAGAAATGAGAAGCTCTTCCCAATATGAAATGCCAGACATTTTCTTTTCAAATAACACAACTTGATTAGTGTGACCATCTGTAAAAATGAAGAGAAGATTTGGTTGCATTCTCACCTTTTCCTGGAAATGGTCCAAACTTAGATCAATCTTTTCTCAGAGGAGAACTCACTGGAAAGCAGAGTAAATTACCTCCATAGAAAAAAATTCAATATTTATGAAGTCTGCACATTGCAGCAATGAAGTCTAAATCCATTTCTTTTTTTTTTCCTGAAAATGGATGGAAGAGAAAATTTCAGGATGTCAGTCTTGAAGGGACAGAGGAATTGCTGGCAGCCATGATTTTCACACACAAATTCTGGAAGGGAATGTGTCCTCCTTGGTGACAACTTTAAGTTGTTCCCTGGTTAAGAAGGGGGATTTTTCAAGCTATTCTTTGGCGCAGGTTGCAGAAGGCCCAGCTGCCTAAGGTCAGTATTCTCTATTCCATTCATGGATAAGTTTCAGGCATATAAATATTTCATGAGATTTTGAGGTGTCAGAAAAATCTGCTTTATGCTTTCTAAGGTAGAAAACCCAACAAAATGGAAGTTAAACAGATCACAAAAATAAAGTATCTTTAAACTTTCTGGAACCACACTAAGATAAGCAACCTGCTGTTTTGCTTTGCTGTTTGCTTTTAATGATGCCACATTTGTTTACTTTTAGTCTAATTTTGGAGTTTAGATTTTTTCTCTAATTAGTTAATAGCATGCATTCATAACAATCTGTGTGATTATAATTTGAATTTATTTGTCTTTATGGTGCCCTGAGTCACTTGACAAAAAGGAGGCTTATAAATATAACTCATTACTTTTTTGACATGCTTTTTTAATTTTCCATTTTCCTTTCAGAAATGCAATGCTGAAATATTGGAAGCAGTGAGTTGTAAGGAAAATGAGGGATGCATATATTTGATTGGCTTCCCAGAAAGAGGGAGATCTGCCTGAGATTTTGTCACTTTTTTTTTTACTATATCTAGGTAATTCAATAGAAGTTTGTCAGAGGTTGTACCAATATTTACACAGTTGTCTTTAAATCCACATAAAGACTTTTATTTTTCACAAAGTCCCCAAAGATGTGCAGCAAGAGTTAAATAGTGCGTGTCCTGATTTCATTGTCACTAATGAGGATTATTTGACGGTTTTCTTGTGTTGCTTGTGTCTAATTTTGTCTTCAGTTACATCTGCTCTGCAGCCACCTAAACTACCCTGTTTGAATGAGAGTACCAGCATAGGTAAGATATAAGTGTGCAACAAGAGAAATCAACCCTCTGCATTTTCATGAAGTTTGTTTTGGTGGGTTTTGAAATCAGAACTGATTTGCACACAGCTCAAATAGGCTGATATCTGTACCCAAACCAGCTAATTTGAGGCATCTTGCTTTGAAGACATCACTGTAACTCTATTCCAGCCACTGACATTTGGTTTGTGTCTGCAGGTGTGAGGAATTATCATATTTCTTGATGGTATTAATAATTTGGAACTTAATTCCTTAAACTAATATCAAAATCCAAATACTAATGCAGGTTTTAAACCTTAAGGTTTAAACAGTGGTAAGCAAACACATCTACTTTCATCTCTGGACTCTACCTACAAAAAGCTGGTTTTCTGACCTAATTTTGGACCTTCCATAAAACCAGTGACAAACTGGGATGCTGTAGCAGGCATCCAAATCGGTGGTTTGTCTGAGTTCTGCTTTGCCCTTCTACATTTAGTAAAAGCCAGTCTTTGGTGCTGAAACAGAAAGAAATGTTGAATAAAGGTACCTTCAAACAATGAATATTTTGAGAAAGTCCCTATTTGCAAAGCTCTAGGACATGCTGCAGGAGTGAACAAGACATACATACTAATGCTTGGATATGTGGAATATTAGAGTCAAACTCTAGGTGTGACTTTTAACATGCCTCACGTTAATGGAATGTGCTTTTCTCTAGATCAGCACAAACCACTGTGTGAAAACTGATGTTTCCTTAGTCTGGGTGGCACTGAAACATAAGAATTGCTCTTGCTCCGGAACAAAATCCCTTCTGAAGCAGAACCCTGTTTGCAGTAGTGGCTAAAACCAGATGTCCAGGGAAGAGTGATGGAACGGGACCAGCTTATACCAAGATTTCCATGAATATCCTTCCAACCCCAGGTACTTGCATAGATTCCACCACTGGCTTTGCATTTGGCAGTTGTCAGTGGATTTCTCTTGCACAAACTAGTCTAGACACACCTTCAGTTCACCTAAAGCTTTAGTCTTCTAAAAATATGAAAAGCTAAAGAATAGATTAGCTCTGTGTTTTACATGTTTCATGCCTTCTACAGGTGGGACTATGTTACTGCCTTTTATTTTTTTTTTTTTTACTTGTAAGGCTCAGCAGCTTAATTCCTCTTTTGTTTCCATGAAAAGTGAAGATATACATATATTTTAATACAAATATGTGAACATGGCACTGGAAACAGATAACAGATAATGGAACTAAACAATGGACTTTTAATAAATCAAATATTTACATTAGATATCTGTTGAGGATTCAATAGAGACACTTCTATTTCATCCAAAATGTCCTTTGCCTGGTAAAAATAGCCTCCACCACTTTCTTCACTGCTGCAAGAGCTACATGTGATTCAGCAGATTTGGAGCCTGGTTACATCATTTAACATCTGCGCCTCTATCAAGCTGGCAAGGTCAATTTGTTTCTGCAAATAGATTTCCCTCAACTACAAGGGGCAATCAGTTCATGTGAATTCCCAGAGGTTCTGTTCTTCTTGCTCTCCCTTCCCTCTGACACAATTCCGATCGGGGATGCTATTAAGCATTACAAAGTTAACCTGCTGGTGTGTGTTAGTAGCAGCACTCAATTTTTGTCCATCTTTTATGTCTTGTGGTACTGAAGTCTTTGTTGTAGTCAGACTGTCTACATGATATTAAACCAACCCTTGAATCAGCTGCAATTTTTATTATTTTTGAGAGTTAATGGAAGACCACATTGGTCCTTTACACTACTGAGGGCTTGGACTTTTCTAGACCACAAAGAAAGCCAATATTTTAAACAGAAATCCTTTCTTTTATTTGTTGTTTACATTCTCAATTTAATTTTATATTTACATCGACATTTTGATTTTATATTTACATTGACTTTTTAAAGCAATTTTTTTTGTTGACTGTTAGTCTTGAAGGAGAACTGCCAATTTACATACTTCTGTGTATTTCTTCTCTCTGGCTAACACTAGTAATTACAAGAGGATTTTTAACAGTTTATTGTACGTTATTGGTTCAATGTTTGTTAATTTTTCCCTCAGGTAAAGTGTATAGAGAATCAAAACCCTCTTAGCAAAAAGTATTAATTTAGTGTTTCAGCTTTAAAAAATGTCTAAATATAGGAGAAGAATATTGTTCCCAGATTATAGATTATTTCTTTGGAAAACTAGCTGTCTGTACAAGTCAATACCATACCAAATTAAAAATACAATATTTAGTGTTTTGTTGAGCAGGAACAATTTATTAAAACAGAGATGTGGGTTTTAAAGCAAATAAGGGAGAAAACCTATGTGATTTTAATTGAATTCAGTAACATTTCTTTGTTCCTTTGTTCATTTTTCTTCAAACTGAAATTGTATAAGTGATTTCATATCTATTTGTAGGAATCCCTCTAATTTTTTTTTCCAACGAAATGGTTCAACTGCATCTTCTTAACAAAGCAAATGTAGAAATCGTGCATAAGATGTCAAGAAAAGATCAAGAGTAATATGAAATAAGTATGTGGAGTTTAATCTTCTCCCTAGTAACGTGGTTTCCTGACACAACTGCACTGACTTCAATGAAACTACATCAAAATGCAACAGCTGGCTCCAGGCAAGTGAACACAAAGCCCTTTCAGAGTGGGGCAATGGAATTCCTCCCTTTCCAAAACATCAAACATCTGATAAAACACAAGGGGTAATCTCCCACCTCTCGGGTCCCGTAACTCACAGTGACAGCTCAGGTCGAGGAATAGCTCAGTCACATTAATGCAGCAGTAATGAATCTTTAAGAGCACCAGGAGATTCAGGATGGAACAAAACACGTGGAGCTGTGCAAAGCCAGCTCAGCTCTGTCAGGGTCAGTGTTAGATGGGGTGAGCAAATCCCTTCCATTCCTCAGAGCACGATAAGGAGTCATTCAAGTTTAGGTCTGGAACCAGTAAGGCCACGTCTACGTCTGTGCTAAAAAGCTTTGCCAGGCTTCAGCCGAATTCCATATGTTTGCATGTTTTGATAGTGCTAAGAGGATAACCCACCCTTGGCTGTCAGAGTTGACTTCATTTGCTTCTGCTCAGAGCCCACTTTAACCTCCCTCTCTCTTGGCAATGTGCAAAACAAACATCAGGAAAACCGGGCACACATGGATAGGAGGTAATGCCTTTAACTGGGAGCTTGCATGTGGCTGCAAAGATTAATTGAAATCATGTTAATTCTGCAATGAAAATCCTGCTACAAGCACACAGGAAAGTTAAGGTAGGATGGTCACAGAAGTGTTTCTGTGATTCTTCACTCTGGGAACAGGGCTTCAGTATCCTGATTACCTTTTGTGAAACACCTCTCTTGAACACCTGTCTGATTCTAACAACATTTTTTTTAATTCACACATGTTGACTGCGAACTGAATCTTTCCTTTCAATGTTCATGGAAGGTGGATGGTTTTGTGTCTATATAATCCTAGAAATTGGGGAAGGTAAGGAAAATAAATTAAGATACTCTTTCAGCAATATCTACTCTGTATGTTTGTTCAAATAAACACTCAGAAAGTCTTGAAACAAACCTTCACACAGTGATAAAACTCCAATCTAAGTCATGTTGCTAAGGGATTATTCTTCTGAAAAGTCACAATTGCCTACACTTGATTATTTTCCGGAAATTTCTGAGAAAGGCAATAATATTTGGTGGGTAATATTGCCAGTGGGGTCCACATAAAATAGATTTACAGCAATGTACATTTGTGTGAGTCAATTATGTGTAGCTTCTTGCCCATTTTTATGAAGGGAATATGTTTACTACTTCAGGGCTTAACACTATCCCATGTTGAAAGCAAACTTTCAAAAGAATATATATTTATTTTAAAGTTATTATTTTTTTTATTTAACGTATTTGCAAACACAAATCTACTCCAGATTTGTTGTGTTAGATCTATGTGCTATGTGCAATCTATAGAATGATAAGCAAATGTTATCAAACTGATTTTTGTCTTGATCCTCATTTCAGTTGAGTTCCCTGACATGGGTAGGAATATGGTCAGGGAAGCTCTGAGGGGATCTGTGAAATCAGCTTTTCTCCAAAGGCTGAAACCTCAGGCAGAGTAGCAAAAACCTGTAGGGGTAAGGGGGAATTCCTGCAACTTCCACCAAGATCATCTTTGCTCATCCTGTCTGGTTCCATTTCATTAATTACATTCCATATTATGTCCAACCTCCTAACTCTCAAAGGAGAGAGATCTGTTATACCCTCCATCTTTTCCTGGTGTGTCATGACACGAGCATTACAACGTGCAGGATCTCTCCAGTCCCCACTGATTTTCAGCATCTCAGTTTGAACCTGAAGATTTTGTTTAAAAAACCCCTACAAACTGCTGTGGAGCTTGACTAATAAAAACCACGGTGCTCTGAACCACGCTGTGGTCCACAACATTTTGGAAAGCGCTCGCAGACACGTGGTGTGACTTTTGGGGTTGTCCTGTGCGGGGCCAGGAGTTGGACTGGATGATCCTTGAAGGCCCCCTCCTGTGATTCTGTGGTTTCTCTCCGCTCTTAAGCTTGATGTGCTCTTAAAACATTCTAAAAATGAAAAATGCATCTGACTATCCATCCTGTGATGGGTGGGAGGTGCCTTGTTGTGGTGTGGGTGTATCCCAGTGTGTGGTTAACACGTAGGTGATATGGACATACTGTTTATAAGCGAATTTACAAAGCACTTCATAAATGCTACAAAAC